>CM042447.1:13763106-14275606 GCA_023631565.1 Gymnocephalus cernua | reverse complement strand
TTGCTCAGGATCTCAATGTACTAGTTCAAACATTGTTCCCACCAGCTGGCAGAGCTGCGCCATATGCACGCCCTGTCAAGGCAGCTGTTGTCATGGATACTGGCAAGCACCAGAAAATAAAATAAGCCCCCCTGATTCCTGAGGAAGTGTCACTCTCCATCTGAGTTTTATTTATTTTTTCGTATTTCTTGCTTCTCCTCCTACTGGTCCTCTTCTTTTTTCATCAAAAAAAGAAACACCTGTGAAGTTGTTGTGTTGCGCGTGTGTGTATGTTTTTTTTTTTTTTTTTTTTTTTCTCCTCTCCCACTTGATGCTCGTGGGCCTGAAGAATACAAGGTATACGGCGGCTGTGTGGAACAGCAGCAGCAGTAGTAGCAGCAGCTGTGCACAATGTTCTTTTCTGCCAGACTCTTTCATCCATCTGCTCTTGAAGAATTGGAGTGAAGCTGCTAGCCCAGCTGCCACCGTACCTGTGAAGCTGGAGCTTGCTCGTCACACACATCCAGTACACACAGCCAGGCGGGAGGGGATCTGTAATCCCATCAAACCCTAGAGAAATAAATGACGCCACATCCCAGCCTCTCTGATTCTTATCATCTCCATGTCTGGCAAACACATCAAACAGTGTTGATGACGGATTTAACAATTTAAAATTTGTCCATTTTTTTTCTTGCCCTGTGTAAACAGCTGGGAACGAATTCCATCAGGCTGGGAATGGTCTATCTTTCTCTATGTACCTGTCCATCGTTCTTTCCATCCATCGCCCATCCTCTGCTCATAAGCATTGCATAGTGTGAAACCTGGGCTGCTAGTTAATTCACTCTAAATGTAATCTGATGTTGATTTTGTCAACTTTAATTACAGCTCCCAGGGACACTTCACATGGTGCTGCCTCTACTTCAAATTGATATTATGAATATGCAAATGTGGTGGTAATTTGCCGAGAGAAGTGGGTATTTCAGTTGAGCACACACTAGACAGGTCAATTCTACTGACGCTCTGTCTTTTTTTCAGCCCACCACCCCCTCCACTCTCTTCTTCAGGGGTGCTCTAGACAAACTGTATTTATCCTTGATCACAGCTCTGTGAATTGTTACTAAAACGTACCTCCAACGTAGTGTTAACCACGTCAGAATGTGTTGCGGGAAATAGCATGTGATGTTTGACAGGTTTTTCACTCAGAGATGACTGTTTTGTCCCTGAAAATGTGAATTACCTCTGCTGTCAGCTTCAGGAAAATCTAATATTTTATGTTCAGTGTCTCTTTTTCTCCCTTCGCCCCATCTTTTTCTCTCCCTTTTTTTTCACACTGTCTTTTGTCTTTTGTTCCTTTCTTCGCAGGCCCTACAAGCAGCGAGGCAATTACTCTTGCAGCAGCCAGGCAGTGGCCTGAAATCTCCAAAGAGCCAGGACAAGCAGCGTCCACTGCAGGTAAAGCAGCTCCCCGTCTAATCTCTTAAGTACATCCATAATACATGCTCCTCCGGAAAGAAGATTTCTTCTGTTCCACAAGTGTGTTTGATTTGCCAACGCAATCCTCGGACCTGCCATTGGAATCCTAAAGCTGGACAAGCCAGTCCCCAGAAGGCTAAGCGTCACATAGACACAAGAAAAACACAACACAGAGAGATCTCAGAGAGCAAAGTTTCATCTATTCGCCATCTGTTCAGTATACATTTTATTTGTCAGCGAGGCCTCCATCGAACTGGACAATAATTAATAGTATATCCAAAGGCTGTATGGTAGGATGACAAATTATTTGGTCTGCATGCTTTTCTACACTCAATCCATAGTATTGTTGACACAGGAAGTTCCAGAGGTTAGTTATTTGAAATATCGGCCTGACTAGTGGGTTACAGAGACAGCTCATTTTAACTTGCCTGTCATTTTTTCACTCTTCACAACTAATTTGCCTTATTGATTCTTAGAGCTGTCTATTTCAGTTGTCAGTGGTTTGGAAAAGGTCACACATATGCGCACGCACACACACACATACACACACACACACAAACCGTTGCACGCCTACACCACACTCACACACATATACACATTAACACATAGGCTGCAGTCCTCTTTCTTCCTAATGTTAAGATTTTTTCTCACACTACCGAGTCTTTTCCTTCTGCTCGTTTAAGCCAACAAGGCAGTTAGTTAGTTTTTCCTGCCTCAAATTATGTAAGGCCCCTTGACATCTGCTCCATGTTTTATTATTAGTATTTTTTTTATTTCATTTATTTTTAGCCTGTTTGAAATTGAAGTGTGGGAGTTTGTGCCCTCCACTCAGCTAATAAGTACTACCAAGGAGCAATGGTTTACCTCATTAGGGGCTCTGTGCATTTCATTAATGTCAGGGAAATTGGCGTTAACCTCACCCGTTGATATTTTCAGAGTCTAACAATGGCGACACCTTCAATTGGAGTCACACCCCTGTGTACCTAATTACGTACTGGCGAAAAGATAAGGTTGGCAAAGACTCAGCCATGCTTTTGCATTTAAATAATTCAAGCTCAACCTCATAGTGTGTTAATAGTATCGGTATATTCACACATAATGACATCGGAATTATAAATACGTTTTTAAGGGTTTTTATTTATTTGAGTGTACAGTATATTTTGGTATCTATTTAGCTGTGGGGGGGGAAAATAAGTGTCAATTAAACAATAGCTCTCTGTAGCTTATTGCTAGGGTCCGTTGTACTTTATCTATTTGAGGTTCTGTATGCCAAAGCGAAAAGATTCAAACAAATGGGATCCTGATCTACAAATGCCTGCATAGTCACCAAGTACATAGTATACTTGGCAGGAGGAACAATATTGAATGAGAGCAGTGTGGGTGCATGATAACCGTCAGCCCATGTCCATGCCCCTGCCTCTAATAACACCAGCAGATGGTAAATATTGAATATTTACATTTGCTTACTCCATCCTTGCCCCGCGTTGGCGATATGAATCAATATGAATCAGAGGGCCTGCCGATCGGCCCGTCCTCAGCTCCCAACTAATCCATCTGTTGATCCAGCCTTTATTAACATCCTCACCTCTTTGTTCCAAAAAGTCTCCATGCAGAGAGTCACAAGAGAGGCACTGCTGACTCTCCCAGAGATACACACTAGCACAAACAGGGCTCATTTTTACAGTGGAAATATGCTGCCCTTGAATCCACTCATTTCAAATGACATTTTAGCTGTAATACTCCAGAGTGCAAATATCAGTATAACGCAGTAGAAACTCTGACTTGATTAAAAAGCCTTGTTTTGCTATTCTTATTGTTCTGTCTTCTCTCTTTTTTATTCTTGTCTTGAGGGAGTTTACACAACAGCGCTGCATTATTTACCTAGATTATGAGGCCACAATGGGTGCTATAGTGCAATATTTTATTAGCTTCACGACTTGATAAGACTCCATGGCAATCAAGCTGCATGTTTTCCACTGGAGGAAACTGGCGGATTGATCCCCTTGTATGAATAGTGCAGTAGAAAGTGAGGAAAGGATTAATATTACCATGACATCCTGCTTATGGTAGAGATACTGATAAATCCTCTGCCAGTCTTTTTTCCTCTTGTTCTCCCATCTTTAGTATTTAAGAGCGGGAAATGATCCATAGATCATGGCATGTAAATTATTTAGTACACAAGCATCTAAGTGCCTCAGCTTGCAGTTTTAATTACGCGTATTAGCGGCTAAAGGCTCTCGCCTGACTAATTCTATCTGCTCGCTCATCGCTGCTGCTCAGGAGTTGATGATGCGGAGGCAGGCAGCTTTGGCATTCACATGCATGCACACATAAAAGAAAAAAAAATAACACACAAACACACATACAAACACACACACAAGCTGCTTCTCCACATTTGCGTAATGTGACAGGTCTATTATTACACAGTAAGCCCACGGGAGCACTCAATAAACACCTATTTCTCCCTGTAAATCCCCCTTCCTCTGCTTCATGCTGCTTACACGGCTCTCCCAAGGCACACAACACCCTCTCGTCTCTGCTCCATTCTCCTCTGCTCCTCGCTCTCCTCCTCTCTGTGGCAATATCCCCCCTCTGAAAGGCATTTATACACTGACATTTGGAATACAAATAAAGAAACGCGGACAAGGAGAGGCGGAGAGGATTACAGTGGCCTATGAATCTGACAGTTGTTTCACTCGCTCACGCACACACACGCGTGCATAATGCATCTACCTATAGCCTGAACTCATACACAAGCACAGTAACAGTTACTTACAGTTTTTACATTGCCAGAAGTGACTTTATGCAACTCTCGTTTGTTAGTGGCTCTAATAATCATTATTGATAAGGAACAGGGCAGAGCTGGATTCAAAGCAGCTTAACACCTGGTGGGTGAGCAGGTTTTAAATGACTAGAAATCACACCAGGTATTCAGGTGACCCAAACACACCAGACTATCTTACCACATCTCCGCCCCGAGGCTCCCATTGTTACCACCACCTCTATATGTCGGGGCACATATAAAACAGCTAGCATGACCCCCTTACTCAGTCTCCTGAGTGTGTCAGATGGGGGCTTGACAGTGTGAAGGTACCCCCTGACCCCTCCTCCCAGTAGTTAACATCCAGTTCGTAACCATGCAAAACCTGAGAGCTTACCACGGGCGAGTGTTGCAACTGCTGCTCTGCCCCTTTCACACTATCAAGCTGTGAATACCTTTTTACAAGACCAATAAACTCAGTCCCATCTGTGCAATGCTCCGCTCTAACTATGAATGAAAAAAATGTAAGGTTTTTATGGTTGGTTTATAGATTGGGAGAGATGTTGGTTTAGCCCTGTTTTCTGTGAATTCTGCAGCTTTCTTGCCCAGGCCAGTCAGATTGGTTGTGGGCACTGGGCCATCCTAGGAAGTGTCACACTTTTAAAGGTCAGGTCCACACATTCTCACCACTGAGCCAATATCACCTCAATAGCAGAACTCATCTGCTTATTGGCTTTCATCCGGAACACACACACACACACACACACTCAACCACACACAGATGCAGAGAAAAGGGCTGCGACGCTAGGCTTGAGTATAGGTTAGCTGACTCCAGTGCGCGTGGTTAAAGGATGGTAGTTCACATTTACATTTATGAATATATCTTTCCACTGCATCCCCTCTGGTTGCATCTGAAAATAGAGAAAAATTATCACTGCAAAGGGGAAAAAAAGGGGGGAAAATATTATGTTATTCATGAGGAAAACTTCTGTTGACTGAGAGAGAAAAGAGAAAAAAAACGTCAGCACATTTTAAGTCAAACACCCTTGGTTACTGCTTTTGTAACCACAAAACAAGATTATTTTTTTTCTCACTCCCCATCTCCCTCCCCACCTTTCTTTCTTTCCCTGCATTTACAACACCTACAGGACAAGATTGCTAAATTGCGAGAACAGAGCAGGTTCATCATTGTGATGCAAAATAAGTTGAAATGCAACCCCAAGGCGAGGTAGCTGAGTTTGGGGGATCAAGAGAAAGTGAGAGGGAGGGAAGGATAAAAAAAAAAAAAAAGTAGCTCAGACCTTTGATGTAGCAGCAACAAATTTACCTTGTGACAGAAGATACATGGGTGCAATAAACGAGTTATACCAGCCCTTACACATGCAATCAGATGATTCTGGCCAGGGTGTTAATTGGATCCTAACCGGCAGATCTGATACGCCTGGGCCCCGTTGGTGAGGGGGAAAGCCTTTCCAAGTGATGAACTATAATTCACTGAGCTGCTTGAAGCACTTGTAATTTACTGTGTGTCACTGATGAAGAGGCTGATCCAGTGGAGGCCATATTACCTGCAACATCAGAGGGAAGTGTCTCCCCCCCCCCCTCTCACTTTCTTTCTATTCCAGCACTCTCCTCTCTCTGCACTTTTTTTTATTCTCTCCCTCTCTATCTGTCGCTCCCATTTATTCTTGAAATATGTGCACCTGCAGGGTGGAATCAGTCGGGAGTGAATTGAGCCAGTTTAATGATAAAGGTGTACCTTTTGTACTGATAATGACACAAACAATGTGCACAAGCAATGTCACACAGCTACAGTGTTGTACACTACATTCGAGGGGCTTAATCAATGACTATCTGCATGTAGAGATAAATCAATATGGAAATTGTGCTAAGCCCGTCCCAATCTCCTCAGGCATTTTTATTAGAGGCTTTTGCATGATGGGTCTCTATGTTATGATAAATTGTACTTCCCAGACGCTGCTGCCAAACTGCTATGGAAATTGATTTAGGAAAACATCCAGTAATCTACTTAGCTTCAGTCCTGACAATCTAGAGTATTGATCTCCCTAAGCTGAAAACACGGCATGCGTTTTGAGTGTGTGTGTGTGTGTGTGTGTGTGTGTGTGTGTGTCTGTGTCTGTGTGTGTGGCTCCTATGTGATTTTTACATAGTAAACACACATTTACTTCTTGAAGACCACACACTTGAACTTCACAGTGAGGCCCTGTAGCCCTGGTGGTCCTCAAGTGGAGAGTCCCAGCCATCAATATTCGTGTGGCTATATTTGGCTAGTAAATGAGCAGTGTCAGCTGAAAGGGGGTTGAGAGGTCAGAAGTCCAAACGCTATGGGGGGGGGGGGGGGGGGGGGGGGGGGGGTGTCTGAGTTTGGGCCCCCTGGGATGCTCAGATTGAGGTGAAATAGGGGCGGTGGGTGGCCGAGGAAGGGGTTTCTCCCTTTTTTTTCTCTCGATTTCTTTCTCTCTCTTCCCGTGTGTGAAATGAAGCTGGTGGCTTAATTAGCAGTGACTCTCCCTGCCAAGGATCCACAGTAATTACCGACTAGGACCCTTCCATTTCTCATTGCCGTTATCTTAAGCGGTGTCTATAGCGCAGCCCAGTCCCCCGTCCAGTGCTACAGGAACAACCTCTGTCGTTGATAACCGCCCCATGTTCGTTGCCTCAGAAATGTTTATGGCCGACATCTAATCACCAGTTTCCCCTCTGCTTATTACTGCTAAGTGAATTGTATGAAAGAAAATCGAATAAAAGGAATTCCTCTCTGCTGGACTTTAATTGTTTAAGTTTGAACTCTGATACACCACTTATCTCCTGATTTTGGTAATTTGAGTCTATAAAAAAAAAAAAGTCATTGCTGTAAAGATAAAACTCCACACTGTGGAGGGGGTGTAATTGCTGAAAGTGCATTTGTCCATTGGTCCTGATAGTTCGAGTCAGACAACTGTGTTAGCCAGCAGCATACAGCGGAGGTGTGGTGTTTTGTATTTAATGGCAGAATGCCCACTTAAGTCAAACATAATGAGAGACTTGGGTGCCAGCTTTGCCTGGAAGAAATGCCTGAGCTCTCTCCGTGGAAGAGCTTGACCTTTTGCGAGGCATTGGACAGGCTGGTTACAGGCTGCGGGTGTGACAAGCATGGTGTAATGATCTGCTTGTTCTGGTGAGGGCCCCACCAGTGTTTTCACATCAGGAGCCAATTTAAAGGTCCTTTGTTTTGCTCTCCAACTTTGAGGGCGAACCACATGGCTTCAAAGTTCATGTCAATACAGCTCATCGTTCTCTTTAAGACAGGGCACATAAACAAACAGGGTTCAACTGGTGAACACAGTTAAAAACGAGCATCTTTCTTGCAAATGTTTGCAAAGCAGTGGTTACATTCAAATGACTTGTTCAAAAGTATTTTGCAAACTATTCTCTTCCATCCAAATGTGCTCTATTAAAAACAGGAGAAGCACCTTTTCTGTTATTAAGGTCCCCAGTGGCCACATCAGCTGCAGCTAATTTCAAACGATTTAATAAATCCCATTAATATTTTTTTGTGCACCAGTGTTGGAAATATATCCTTTTGGATTACAGAGAAACAGAGGCACAGCCCAATTGGATACCATGGCTCTTCTTCTATGAGAAAGAGTCTATTTGCTGTGTGTGTGTGTGTGTGTGTGTGTGTGTGTGTGTGTGTGTGTGTGTGTGTGTGTGTGTGTGTTTACGCCACTGCCATCGTCTAGTAAATGCTCATTAATTTTATCCCTTCGTGGCAAAATCATTTCTATGAGAGGCAATTCAGCCTCCTGTTCCTTTCAATTCACCGCTCACGTCAATCAAGCCCTCGTGCAGTATCCTGCAAAATGGAGGTGTTATATTCCTGCAATTATCATGTCATATACTCGAAAATGTAAATGAACGTGTGTGTAAAATTAAATTTATGGGTTGTCAGTGAAGAATAAGAACCTGGAGAGCAATTACTTATCTGCTTTCATCTTGGAGCCTCTGATACGTCAAGCAGAAAAGCATGCAGTTAAATGCTGGAATTAGCATTGTGCTGCACTTCACAATGGACGTGGCCCAGTGCCTTTTCTCCCCTCTCTTTCTTCCTCCTGCCTTTTCTCCATTTTCCTTTCCCTCTTTTTGTTTGGAGCACCAGAGAAATGAACATGATTACCACACATTATGTCTCTAAAAAGCTAATGAAAAGTGTAAAAGGAGCTTTCGTATTTCATAATCTGGTTGTTTGCTGTTTTTTTTTCTTCTGCTGTTCTTTGTTGAAGTCTTGTTTGGATTTACTAATTGTTGCTGAAGCAGCATTATTCATGTACAGGTATCTGAATGCTTCTATTGCACCACTTACACAATGAAGAAACCGTAAGAAAAAAGGAATTTATATTTAATTCCACTTTATGTATGCATGCGCATACATTTGTGCTAAATCCTACATGTCTAAGCCTGCATCCCTTTTGTGAACCAAAACATCTTTGTGCTAGCATCCAATTAATAGTCTTAATGAGTGCATCACTCATGTTGTTTCTCAGCTGCACTCGTCCCATTGTCACGGCATCCAACACAAAACCGGGAGTGACTGCTGGGGTAATTACTTACCAAGCAAATGTACCTTTAAGGGTTAATAACATTGAAGGTGTAAGCACAGCATTTGCATAATTACACACGGACTGTTTAATTTGCAACTTTTGACGGCTTTTGTTCAGCACCTCGCTTATTGTGAATGCATTTTCTTTTGGCACTCTTGCATGGAGGAGTCCAGAGAAGAAAAGAGATGTACCACAACATCCTCCTCCTCCTCCTCCTCCTCCACCTCTTCCACCTTAGATGGAGTCCCTTCTCTCTAAGACCCTAATGAACAATGGAGGCAGGATTTGTTTGAATATGAATATGAATGTGCAGCGGGGCCGGCTGAAAGTTGACCTTCAGCTGTGATTTTCAGTTCATCAGGATTAGTCAAGGCGGGCGATCAGGAGCCACTAATGCATAATGACTTCTAAAATGAAAAATGTGTAGTGACCATGCAAATGTCTCGGCTAATCAAAGAGGGGGGAAAACCTGGGGTGGGGGGTAGGCATTGAGGAGAGGAGAGCTAAACAAGGACGTGTCAAGGCCTGACAGAGAGAGAGAGAGGGAGGAAGGAGAGACATGCATGGAAAGTAATCAAGGCAGCTTGATTAGCTGGCAATGAGGACAGGGATGTCTTATTGGCCCCTTGACACGCCATATAGGCTAGCTACTGTCATGGCCGCTCCATGCCAAACACTGTCGCAATTAGCGTCAGCGAAGGTGTTACTACATGTTGATATTTTAATCGTGATATTATGCTTGTCTCTCAAGAATCATTGTTGACAAGATGCAGCATTCAGCCACCCCCCCCCCCCCCCCCCCCCCCCCCCCCCCACAAATATCATATCATCAGTATCATTGGTACATTGGTTTGCTAGAAACTGATAGAATTACATTTTAAAGGTCATAAAGGGAAGGAAGATGGAAGGTGATTTGTGTCACTTCAATCAGTCTAGTGAAGCAAGTCTGCATACGTCGTATTTAGTCAAGGAGAATCAACTGGTGAACCATTGTGTCGTTGCAGTGCGTTGGATACCAACTCATTCGCTTACGTTGATTTAGTTTTTCCCAAACACCACTGAAAAGTCAACATCATTGAACACAGTATTACTTTTCTTTATCTCGCTACAAAATTGTTAAATTTTTAAGCAGCCACAAGGAGCCGAAACTCCATAATCTGACGGTTAGCCCACACTCTGCTGTGAGAATGTGTGCACACAATCAAAGACCGGAGAGAAACGTATCCCATTGATCTGCCATCTCAGAAGTCGCTCACGCTGCCATCTTAGAAGAATTTTGCGGAAATACAGGATATGTATCTTTGTTTTGTTTTGGTGAAGTTCTTCCACTGGAGTTTGACAGCTTGTATTTTAATGATTATCTCCTAAAAATGACATACATATTTCAACAAGGCGTGTCGACAGAGAGAAAGAAACAATCGTGCTTTTGGCTGCTTTTGTGAGAACTCCAAAAACCTTGTCACTGCAGAAGGTATCTAGTAAAGAACCTCTCTGCTACATAAACAGAAGCTTTTTTTTCCACATCCCCCGCCCCAACATAAAATATTGCTCAGGGTTGAACCCCCCCAACATCCAATGCCACGACCCACCTTCATCATGCTGATGTGTCCACTTCATCAGTGTAGTTTTAATCAGCTTTAGAGTTGTGCATTTTCCACAACAGAAGCACTGACAGGCACGTTAAAGTGGGGGAGTTCAAGGGTCCTGCTAATTAAGGTCTCCGTCTATTTAAATCTCGTAGTTTTCCCAGCGGGGTGGAGGCAGAGCAAAATAAGATGAGCAACACAAAGGCACAGCACCCATCTGTCCTTCAGCATCTCTTCTAGGCTGCCAAGCGTCACGGCCATGGGAGGCCTGCTCTCCCTACCTCTCAGTCACCAATTACCACACTCCCAGTAGATCCACGTCTCCAATGCTCTATTTTTCCAACTTTTCTCCTTTTTTCACTCATCCCTCTATTCATTTCACACCTATGCTTTCATTGTTTACCCTTCTCTCCTCTCTTTCTCACCCACGCTCCTGTTCATCACCCCTCTTTTTACCTTTTTTTTTTCTTACTGACTCTGTTCTGCTTCTCATGCCACCCCTTCCTCTCTCATCCTCCCTGTCCAGGTTCCAGTGTCAGTGGCCATGATGAGTCCCCAGGTGATCACGCCGCAACAGATGCAGCAGATCCTCCAGCAGCAGGTGCTCTCCCCCCAGCAGCTCCAGGCCCTGCTCCAACAGCAGCAGGCTGTAATGCTGCAGCAGGTACACACACTCACACTTGAGTGCATGCACCCTCCGACAAACATTTAGGGACAAACACTGTGGTGGCATGCGGACGCACATGCACCTGGATGCAAGCCATGCCCCATCAGCAGTAGGCTCTAGATGCACACAAACAGACACCGAGAAGTATGCATGATTTCCCACACCTACAGACTCACAAAGCGGCACACATACATTCACTTACACTGACCTGTAGATACACGTACACACTCATCACAACTTAAAACACCCTCATTTGGCATTACTGTCTGATGTGTGCGCAAACATACACCTTAACACACGTGTACCCCTCACACAACCGTGAGTCACTCCTGTGCTCCAGTGTATAGCAGCCACCAGTCGCTCGTGCCAACTCACCACAGCCCTGTGTCCTTGACACGCTTAGCAAGAGGAATCTGAAACTGACGTACATGTTCACGTCACCTCTAATTAACAGCCTCGAGTGTGTCGCCGGTTGAATTCCCTGACAAGCATCCATCAGGGACGGAGAGAGTAGGGCACAGTTGGGTTGAACACCAAGAGCTGAATGATAGGTGACAGATGATGTAATATTTGGAATCAGCTTGAGAAAGCACACACTTGGCACAGTCTCGTGTCAGAGTTTAAATGCATTTCTCATTCATAGATTTGATTAAGGGAGAGAGAATTGTTTAATTAAGAATGACAGTCATTTTGATTATTCCTCTTCATTAAGAGCACTCAGACTCCAGATTTGGTTTCAGAACAGTAGCATGCTTTAGCACTGCCTTTTTCACAGCAACCAAAGGCACTTACAATGGTACACTTAACATGTTTAGTTTACATGTTGTTTGTACAGTGTTAAAAATATTACATGGTCATTCTTAACATTGCAAAGTTCATAATTTTGAATGGAAGCTGCCATACAGAACATTAAGCATGTATAGTCCTAACTCAACAGAAATCACATGGTCAAAACCTGTTCTTAGTCTGCATAGAGTGAAGTTTTGTTGGTGATTTATGTTGATTAAGCAACTACAGTAAGAGTTATAAAACATGCTCCAAGGACTTAATATTAGTGTCTGTTAAACCATGTGGAAATGGCTATGTTCAGTTAGTGGAGAAATGGACCAAGGATTCCACTGGCCTGCTTCATGGACTTCTTTCAGGCCAAAATGCCATCTGAAGATTATATTAAATAAAACAGAAATTATTGTCTAAATAGCTGTCATAGTATGTGTGTTAAAGGTATCAGTTCAATGTAGCGAACCTGTTCCTGAGACGGTTTATTCTGTTTATTTCAGCCACTCCAAGGGAAGCCAGTGCACTCTGGCAGCCAAATGTGTAGTTAATATGATGAATTGTTGCCCCCTACAGAACTGTGGGACTATTAAAAGTCCATATGGAGAGGACTGTTAAAGACAACTACGATACAAATGCCAAAAGCAGTAGAAATGTTATTTATAATGTGCAACAGTTTCAGAGCTGAAAAAGTGCAGGCTTAGGAGATACTGTCTAGTTAATTGTAAGGTACCTACTTTGGGGGGTTTTGCAATCAATTTGAATTAGTTATACATCCCTAAAATGGCATAAAGTCTGAGTAATATCATTTAGAACATTGAAAAGAAATAAATCCTTTCATGGCCTATGAATACAACAGCATTATTAAGGGTTATACTGTACATGAGACCATTTAGAAATGTGGACTTAGACAAATATGTATATTCACTCATTCTCTTACTCTTTACTCTTGTGTGTGTGTGTGTGTGTGTGTGTGTGTGTGTGTGTGTGTGTGTGTGTGTGTGTGTGTGTGTCTGTGTCTGTGTCTGTGTCTGTGTGCATGTGCAGCAACACCTGCAGGAGTTTTATAAAAAACAACAGGAGCAGCTTCATCTGCAGCTTCTCCAGCAGCAGCACCCTGGCAAGCAGGCTAAAGAGGTAGGTACACCACATACAAACATGCACACTATTTAACACCACACAATCAATGATTAGCATTTGATTGAAGTCTGTAAATCCATTCTCATTTTGTCAACCATGAGCACACCTTTCCTTTTGTTTGTTAACTTCAGATGACAGATTTCTGGTTTTATAATTGAACAAAATCAACTGGTTAATTTGCTTTCGGTGAGTAGACAAAACCTCCCCAAACAAGTGAAGTTCACACACTGTTTTGCATACACACATATTCACACACTCACTGATTTCTAGAAAGAAGACCAGAGACAAAGGTCCGGGGTCCAACTCATTAAGAACTGTTTCTGTGGGCATACAAACGCACACAAACATATACACCACCACTAAAGCTCATAAATCTCAGTGACAGGCAGCCAGTCGACAGACATGGCTTTGTCTCCTTCTCTCTGGCTATCAGAGAAGAGGAGACGAGCATGACAACCTTAGCCACATTTCGTAGCCGTTGTGTAGCGTCACGCGGCGCTGAACCCTGAGATGCAGTCCACGGCCACATCCAGGCAAATAATGTACGTGTGGAAGCAGTTAAATTGATCAGAAAAAAATGTATCACAAACACAATTTATTTTCTCTCTCTCTCTCTCTCTCTCTCTCTCTCTCTCTCTCTCTCTCTCTCTCTCTCTCTCTCTCTGTGTGTTGCACATCTCAGTGTCTCCTCAAGCAGCCCATTATGCTGCCCCTACAGGAAGCCGCAACTGACCTCCCGGCGGCTTTGTTTCTGTTTGGATTTGTGAATTTCAGGGGCCCCGCCATCAAATATGGAATAGAAATTGCTCCCTTATTTCTCTTGAGGCAGGGTGGGGGCAGGTGGGGGAGGGAGGGGGACAAACTGCCTTTCTTCCATCACTCCATTATGCAGCCTGTTTTCCAGTGAGCGCATCACAAGTTTTACTCCCCCCACCTCCATGCTTTTCCAGGTCCACCATGGTACACACATACAGAAACATGTGAGCATGACATGCTGTATGCACATACACATGTATATTGGAGAGGAGAGCAAATACTGACACACATCAGCACTAGAAAGACGGAATATACTGCATCAAATGTGTGTACATAGTGTGCACTTAGAGCCAAAAAGAGTTTTTTTTTAGATTTAATGCTTCTGTTTCTCCCGAATATTCACTCCCTCTCTGACTTGTTTTGCCGCCGTGACACGAGTTTGATGTTTTTCATTTTGTTGTTGTTTTTGTTTTGCGCAGGGCTTACGCAATTGCCTGTCTGGCCCAGTGATAAACAAGTCTGTGAAGCAGCGAGGAGAGAAGGGGGGCGCGGGCAAGCGTTGTGTATGTGTGTGCATGTGTGTTTTTGCACTTGTGTCTATGCATTCACACACATGTGATGCTGCAAATCTCTCACTCTGCCAGCTCCCTCCGGCCACATAAGCTGTAACAGACCATCAGTGAAGGCGGGACAATTAACTATCAGGGGGTGGCGGGATGGGGGATTATACCAGAGGCTTAGTATCATACACAATCACAAGCTACATACACTGATTGGCTTGAGAGCTGGTATATCAGCACTGTGTGTGTGTGTGTGTGTGTGTGTGTGTGTGTGTGTGTGTGTGTGTGTGTGTGTGTGTGTGTGTGTGTGTGTGTGTGTGTGTGTGTGTGTGTGTGTGTGTGTGTGTGTGTGTGTGTGCGCGCGTGTGTGTGTGTGTGTGCGTGCGTGCGCGTGTGGGCGTGCGTGCGTGCGTGCGCTCACAGACATTGGCACACACAAAGAGAGGAGAAGGCTGTGAGAACACTGTGGTACAGCCCAAAACACAGGAGGGAAGAAGGGAAGACTAAGTGAGCACAGACAGAGGGAGAGCGTGCAGAGAGGCAGAAGAAGAGAGGTATAGCTAAGGTCACGGCAGAGGCGAGTGAGTGCAGACTCTCTGCGCACACAGCACAAACACTGCTCCGTCTTCTCTCCTCTCCCACTCTCTCAGTTGTTAATTTGTCTGTAATTTCCCCTCCCTCCTCTTCTCATCTCTCCGCTCCTCTCCTGCTCCTCTCTTCCTCCTCCTCCACGTCCTCCTCTCTATAGCAACAGCAGCAGCAGCAACAGCAGCAGCAGCTGGCTGCCCAGCAGCTCGTCTTCCAGCAGCAGCTCCTGCAGATGCAGCAGCTCCAGCAGCAGCAGCACCTGCTCAACATGCAGCGGCAGGGCCTGCTCTCGCTGCCTGGGCCCGCTCCCGGCCAAGCCGCCCTGCCCGGACAAACCCTGCCCCAGTCAGGTAAGAGGAAGAGGAGGGCCGGTGGAGTGGAAGAAGAGAGGAGAGGCAGTGTGTGCAAGAGGGTGGAGGCACTGTAGTTGGTTTAATCTTAAGCATGTGACTTGCAACAGTGGTGGTCACATGCTTCCTGTGTTTTATCTGCAGGTGTAAGTGTCATTGTCCCTTCCTGCTGTCACATTTCCATCTTACATGTCCTGTCCCTCTCCTCTTCTGTCTTCCCATCCTGCCTGTTTTTGTTTTTCTCATTGGTATGCACCTGTGTTCCCCCTGCGTTATCTCAAAGTATGTCTGTCTGTATGCCTTCCCCTCATTGGTATGCTCTTCTGCCATCCACTTTGTCCCTAACTCTCCACATTATTGTTTTGTTTAGTCTTTCATTCTCCCACTTCCTTTCTCTCTCTTCTTGTCTGATTGTGGCTTTCTTTGTCTACCTCTGTTTCTTTCTCAGCTCTGCCTCTGTTTGTTGTTTTTCCATCTCTGTTTCTATTCCCCTGCTCCCCAACCCCCTCCATCCTTCCCTGATTGGTGTTGTTGTTGTTGTTGTTGTTTATTGCCTTCACTGAGAGCCAGGGAGAGGAGAAAGAGAAGAATAAAAGGATAGAGAGAAAGAGAGAGGAGCAGGCTCAATTGTCTTCTCCTTAGCCAAGTAAACACCTATGTTTGTTGTTAAAATGGCGCAGGCAGAAAGCAACGGACAGGGAGATGTTAGAAGGAAATCAATTAGTTAGTCAAGCTGAAAACAGCAGTGGACAATGCTTGTTTACCTCAGATGAACCATGCACTCATTGTCATCAATGTTTTATAGTTCTTCCTCGTTGAAAACACACAAGTCTTTTAGACTGAGGACTACACAAGTGATCTGTTGACAGGTTACAATCAGTATCTAACTGGGCAGAGAAGCAGAAGAACACACTTGGTTTTATTGAGCAGTACAGTTTGAGTTCAAATTCAGGTCTGCAGTGAAGCAGTACAAAATGATGGTCTTTCACTGAGGACAAGGCCTTGAGTCATGCAGTTTTATACTTATTTTATAACTTTTCTGACTGTTGAAAAACATTTGCTAGGGTTTGCATTTAGTTGAGCAGCCTTATTGATACAAAATACTGTATACGTTAAGTTCAATTGTCCATTCCTCCACTTCCTTTCCTCTCCCCTTCCCCCATCTCTGTCTTTGTTTCCCTGTCTTTTCTCTTATTCCTCTCCATCTTGATTTCTCCAGCTGGCCTAAGCCCCGCAGAGCTCCAGCAGTTGTGGAAGGATGTGACCGGAGGCGGCGCTCACAGCATGGAGGACAACGGCATCAAACACAGCAACAGTGGCACCGGCAACGGCGGGGGTGGCGGCGGTTTAGACCTCTCTACCAACAACTCTTCCTCAACTACCTCCTCCTCTAATCCCGCCAAAGCATCGCCGCCCATCTCTCACCATTCCATCGCCAATGGACAGTCCCCCGCCCTCAACCACAGAAGAGAGAGGGAAAGGGAACGGGAACGGGAGCGAGAGAGGTAAAATAATTGAAATGTCATCCACCCATCTGTTTATGATCCAGCACCAAGGAAAAAGGCAGAGAAGATGAAAAGTTAGCTCCCCGTCACACAAGCTTGTTGTTTTTGTGCCATGATTTGATGTAGGAACACATCAGAACGCCGCACTGCCATCCAGAGGGTTTGTCCTCGTTTAAAATAACAACATTGTTGCAAGTGGGAAAACATGTTTTGTTTATTTGTTCAATAGTTTATTAGTGTCTTGGTAATATTCAAAAAATAAGAGCCTTGTTCTCCCAGGGGACCACGCGTGCCATTGAACGCACTTAGCTTGCACACAGATATCAAAAGCAGGGAGAGGAAGCCATGCAGGCAGGCACACGTACAACAAGCCTCTCTGGCAGGCAAGACAAGGTAACCTCCTTGTACATTAAGTATTTAGTGCTTTCTCTCTTTTTTTCTCTTTTGAAAATTACCTTCTTTGCCTGCTTGTCATGTAAACAGAATACGTGATGCCTTGAGTGGCGTTTCCAGGATGTTTATCCTTGTGATGGCGTCTTTTATAAATGCACCCAGCACCAAAACACTGACTGTTCACATATCTGCCTATCTGGCCCATGCATTATTCAAAGGCTTTTCTTGGGCGATATTATAATAAGGACTTAGGGTAGCGGTGTGTGTGTGTGTGTTTGTGTGTGTGTGTGTGTGTGTGTGTGTGTGTCTGTGTGGATGCTTGGTAGAGACTCACACTGGAGGTGGAAGTGCTATGTAATTGGTTTAAAGTAGATGCTATCTCTCCAGTACCACTGAAGGTAGGCTTGAAAAAGATACCTTCAGAAGGAAGACAGAGAGAAAGAGAGAGGTAGGGAGGGAATGAGAAGAGACGGAAGAAGGCAAAAAAGATGTTTTATCTGCCTGTGTCCCGAGGGGTGTGTGGTGTCTCATAATGATCGAACAAGGAGTATTGTCAGGAGCACTGCTTACTAACATGCCACAGATCGATGTGGGGAAAGCCCCTCTGTAAAACACAGTGTGAGCTCTGCCAGCACTATCACACACACACACACACATATATTCATGGGCCACACACAGGCACGCATGCGCATACTGTAGTCGGCGACCACACGCATAAATGCACAGGCATAACCTATAAGCAGACAAACACACACACATACTGTACGCAACCCACTCTCATTCACATTTTCACACACAGACAGACGCACACACCAGTGCCAAGCCTAAAGGTTAAACTGTCATCTTTAATAGGATGTGCTGTCTAGGCAGGGTCGTAACTTATTTGGGTGCCATTTGAAAAACGCCAGAGCACCCCTGCCCCCATTGTCCTCAAAGAACATAAGTTACACAGAGTATTAATCTCCTGATGAAAATGATATGGCTGTCTGGATTTTTTATGTTTACTTGAAAGCGTCCACCCCCTCCTCCCCATAATGGCTTTACAAGATGGGATGGTGGCTGTGGTGGAGACGAAGCTACAGCTCACTCTAGCTTTCCTTTGGCGACAATGGCTCACACATTAGTCTACACTGTCTCTAATATAGTTTTATATTGTAATTGTTTAGAGTGATTGGAGATGAAGAGTTACATGTGATAGCACGCTGAATTATTCCTCGCATCTGGGTTTTCAAAGGTTTCCTGTTTTAGTCGTCCTCTGTTTCTCTTTCACTCTGTCGCTCCGTTTTAGCCCTGGTTATTGAACACTTCAACTGAACTGACATGTTTTGACCCCTTTCTTGCTAATTTGGAACCCGACATGCACAAACCTCCTCAATCCTTTTCGGATTGTGTGATGAACTCTTACTCTTCCGACCGCCCTCTCTGGTCTTCTACTTTTCGCTTTCTTGTTTGCTTATTTTCTCTCTTGTCTTTTTCTAGTTCACTACATGAAGAAAGTGGAGGGACCCACCCCCTGTATGGCCACGGCGTGTGTAAGTGGCCCGGCTGTGAGAACATCTGCGAGGACTATGGACAGTTTTTGAAGTAAGAGCACACTGCAATGACATAGATGTTATCCCGGAGATGATTGTCTGCTCACCTCTCCCTGTTAACACAATGTGGGATGTTGTGTGTCGGTACTAGAAGCTAATTTCTATTTTATTGTGAAAGGCACAAAAGTTATCCCCTACACCACAGCACCTCCTTTCTGTGGGTACAGATGGGCCTAACACAATAAAAAACATCACTGAGCGCATTTTGACCTTCCAGACAGCCAGTTGACAGGGTTCTGCTCTAGCAGCGCAGGATTCAAACCAACGCTGATCCATAACAAATCTCCTTCCTGGCGTGGAAGGGCCTGATAGGTTTGTGAAAAAGCATCAAAAGCTAATGGCAACTCGCACGGCCGCACACTTACCTCCACAACAAAGGCCCCTATTCACTGTTGTCATGGTGCAGGCGCCAGAGTGAATTAACTCTCCATGCTCCATCAACAATTTAGTTAATTAGCTCATTTGTAATTGGCCGGCTTTGTTGCCAGGATGTTAGTGGGGGGACATCAAAGGAAGAAGGTGTTTGCAGCACTGCCGATTACAGGTTATCACATTGCCACTCACCGAGAGTCTCTCTCCCTCTCTCTCTCTTTCTCTCTCTCTCTCTCTCTCTTTCTCACTATCACTCTTTCCCTGGCTCCCTGCTCTCACACAGAGAAGAAAAGAAAGGGGAAAGCTTTAATTTGAATATTCTAATTAGATTTGTAATTAACTGTGAAATAACTATCTGGCGAGTGTTTTTCACGTGCTGTAAATGTCCATGTGAATTCGCATAAACTATTGAAATCGGGACATTGTTCTGGCGTATTTTCCAAATTATGCATTTCTCTACAGTGGTGTAATAAGTTGCAGAAAGCTGAAAAATGTACGAATACAAGAAACTAGTCCACCCATGGGGGAGCTGCAGTAGGATTTAGGTCAGACGTTTGCTAATTCTGCAGCAGCTTGTGAATTAAAGCTAAAAGGTGTATCTGTGAAATGAAATGACTCTAATAAAAAGAGTGTTTACCAGTCTTTGAAAGAGGCAGCCAGACATGACATTAAGCTGCATTTTCACACTCTATCAACACATACAATGCACTCAAAGGAACCGCAATTGACAGCGATGGATTTAAATGAATCAGAGGTGAAAACATATTCCAACTATTGCCTGACAAGTGTGTTTGCTTATCCCCTGTGGAAAATGTGCCACATGCATGTCAATGTCAATATCAGTTTTCTACAGCACACATACCACATCCATAGGCATCATCTAGTCTAATTTTAGAAGCTGTGTAAATGAAAAGCCAAGTTGCAATGCGTTGTTCAACCTGGACTGCATGTGCACAAGTCCAGGTAGAAGAGTTTGCCTTGCAGCTTGGGAACAAAAGTGTGTGTGAGGAAGCAAGCCTGTATCAGATTAGCAGGTTTTCTGATATCTTGTCCTATCACCTCAGTACACTTACTTAAAGAAGACACCAGTCTATCCCTCTGCACTGTACGCTCTGTTCACACGCACAAAACCTAAGTCTGTGTGCTCTAAGGATACTGTGGTAGGTAGCTTAGCTCGGTTATTTAGGCGAGGGCCACAGATACACTGTATAAAGCCATGCGCCTGTGAATCCGGTAAGCTGGTAAGTCAATGCAAAAGGATGCACGGTTGTAAAGACAAACTGAGAGAGCGAGAAACACAGAAGGAGAGAAAACTGGTAGATTTCAAACTTTAAAGCGAGAGCACAGGTTGGCAGACAGTTTTGTAAGAACACTTGCCAGAACATTGGCTGCTACAAAACAGAACAGTGTCTTGGTTCAGCTCCCCCCTCCACCGATCCCTGCAAGTCAGAGGCTGTTCTCTATACTGTAACCCAGCCAGCACATGAAAAAAGGCACCAACAAAGAAGGCAGACTCGTCATCAGAACAAAGATGGCTGCTCAGTGGCGTGCCTCGGAGCAGTGATTGTTGGTGTCAGAGGGAGTCTTTTTATGTTTCCGGAGATGCCAGTCGGCTACACACATACACACACACACACACAGGCACACACACACACACACACACACACACACACAGGCACAGTTTAAACGGGGTTACATAAAGCGAGTGTCAGATTTAGATGACAGCTTAGATGTTGGTAGTTGGGAGTAGGTTACGTGTGCGGGGCGGAGGGAGGGGGGTACACAAGTCAAGCTGGCGTCTCATAGCTCGCTGTAGGAGCTCAGCTCAGCAGCGGTGACACGTTTAGTCATCTATTGTTTTGTTGCATGAAGAAACTTGTCAAGATCAGCATTTAATAGCTCTTCAGTGTGCTTTTAAGTGTTCTCACCTGGAAAAGGTAGCCGCAAGGTGGCTGGCACCCTGAATTAGCTCTCTGAAGTTCAAAATGAAATAATATTGCTTGGGAATGTTGTGTGTGGGTGTGTGTGGGTGTGTGTGTGTGGGTGTGTGTGTGTGTGTGTGTGTGTGTGTGTGTGTGTGTGTGTGTGTGTGTGTGTGTGTGAGAAGCCATGCATGTACAAAACCTGCTACTTTACATACTGCAGCTTTTGTATAGACCACACTTTTCATTGAAATCACTCCTGATTTCATGCTTCTCCCAGCCAAAGAAAACAAACTTAATTATCACCCAGTTTGATGTTTCTTCTCCAATATATACATGACTTGTCCCCCCTTTTTTGGCCTTTCGCCTTGTATATCAATATCCTCCCACCTCAATGAGATAAAGTCTTATCTACAGATATGTGCCCCCCCCCCCCCCCCCTCCTCCTCCTCTTACACACACACACACACACACACACACACACACACATACACTTAACTCTTCCACTCTCTGTTACCCTCCTGCTCTCCTTATTACTGGCAGGAAGGCAGGCTCCATGTTAAAATGGCAAGCTCAGCCGCCAACGTGAACGTTGGTGTCTGTAACCCACTGCTAATTAAACCCACAAGGCAGCAGCCAAGTGTCTTCATATCTATGTAATGTACACACATACACACACTGGTGGAGGCAGGCCCCTGGCCCCTGGATAGCTGAGCTCCCCTCTACCCCTCCACATGTCTGCTGCACTGTGACAAGACCTTTAAAACGGAGGGCATTACTTATGCACCACCACCATGGTGTGTGTGTGTGTGTGTGTGTGTGTGTGTGTGTGTGTGTGTGTGTGTGTGTGTGTGTGTGTGTGTGTGAGAGAGAGAGAGAGAGTGAGTGAGCGCATTCTTGTGTATATGCTCTTGTGTATGCATGCCAGCAAGTGTACAATGTGTGTGTACTTCCATATGGCTGTGGGTATGCCTCTTCTATTTGTAGATTTACTGTATATATGTGTGTGTATATATTAGTTTGACTGAATTTGGTATTGGTGTGTGTAACATGTACAGTAGACAGTTAGGGGACTGAACTTGCTGTTCTCTGCTGGGCCTTTGAAGCCCTTGATAATACACACAGACAATTAGCAGAAGTGTATCATCCATACATGCCGGCTTGAGTAGATTTATTATTGGGCCCTTAGTGGACGTTGATGGCCTATACATATTCATATACACAGCTGTGGGGAAACACCTTTGAGATGTTTTGTTACCTTCTTTTTAAGAGAAGAGAGAAACTGCAGCATCCATTTAAAAAAAAAAAGAAATCTTTATCTAGGGATAAAAAAAAACGTCTGTCTCATCTCACTCTCCTCCCCCCACCCCTAACTCTCTGTTTATCACTCTCTTTGTCTCTTTATTTGTTATTTGCTCTGACATCTCTACCTTTGCTAGATCTCCATCATTTCTTCCCTGTTCTCGCATGGCCTTCATCACACGAGTAATTCCCTCTTCAAGGCAGAAATCAATGTTCCTCTAAAATGAGGCATGAACAGTAAACAAACAGTAGCCAGTTAGTCCTGACAGTGAGACATGTATCCTCCACTTCTAGGTTTAAAAATATTACACCTGGATGCTACAGTTAAGGTGTGTCAGTCTGACTCTTTCTTAGTTTCAGTTTATCTATTAACACCTACAAATTATTAAGATTTATAATAACAAGCAACCAAAAGGCAGCAAGGATCGGAGCTACAGCATAATGACAGTGTAGAAAAAACAGCATACTAAAGGGATGGAGGGAGATAACATAAGAGATGAGATAAATGGGATTTGTATGTAATTAGAGGAAACGGTATATAAGGTGTTCTTTCATTATTGTTTTCTGTCTGCTCATCTGTGTCCCCTCCTCATTGTTTGTCTTTGTGTGGCATTATTAATACACAGTAGGACATGCTGCCATTTAAATATTTCATAAATGCATGTAGTAATCTGACTGTAATCGCCTTGCTAACTGGCCAGCGAAAATAACTGGCTGGAGGACAGTCGAGAGGCCTTGACACAAATACACGCAAACACACACACACACACACACACACACGCACGCACACATTGACAAAATAGAAGAAAAACAAGCTGCTTGTCAATGAGAGGCTAACTTAATAAAGATCCCTCCCCCCTCTCTCTTTTTTTTTGTAATGAGGTATCTTCAGGGACAGCGAGCAGCCCGCTCAGTGCTTTTGAAGCAGCTGTAATTCATGACACACGCCATACATCAAGTGCATAAGATAGCATTATGGGCAGTGAAATGAAAAGGGTATTTGCAACATTAGTTCCCTCATCCTGCGAGGGACGTGATTAAATGATTAATGTAATGCCTCCCTTTTGCATGCGCATTCTGAAACCGCAATTAGGCACAGGGCTGGAGAAATCCACCAGTTCGTCCCTCCCCTCTCCGCCACTATCCCTCATCCGTCCCACTCCCCACCTCTCCTTTTTTAATGCTACCTCATTCCTGATTTATAATGGAAAAAAATCTGAGCATTAGACCTGAAATGGTTACAAAAGTATAAGCAGGGATGAGATGGAATGGTTTTAAACGTGTGTAATTGAAAGGTACAGAGCTACTGTGATTACAAATGTTCTATTCAGCTTTTGATTGGCAGGCCAAGACAAGCCGGCTCAGTGAGTTCTTGTTTTGCACTTTGCAGATAAACAAGAAGTTGGGGGTTTGGAAGAGAATAGAGGAATATGTGGTGGGAGTGTGTAGTGTGTGTGTGTGTGTGTGTGTGTGTGTGTGTGTGTGTGTGTGTGTGTGTGTGTGTGTGTGTGTGTGTGTGTGTGTGTGTGTGTGTGTGTGTGTGTGTGTGTGTGTGTGTGCGTGTGTGTGTGTGCGTGTGCGTGCGCGCACTTTCTGTGTGCCACTCAGTGTTTATGCAAGTTCATGATAATGTAAGCAGGTGTGTGTGTGTTTTTAGATAAAGCAAAAGCCAGAGAGAGAGAGAGAAAGATTTTGTACTCCCTCTAATGCACTGGAGGCAGCGCTGTAAATGATCATTGAAGGGTCTGCAAGCTAACCTATAATTACTGGAGATAAAGTGGCAGCTCTGGCATTTCATAAGCATGCCTCCTCAAAGCTTGCTTTGTGAGTTTGTCACCAATGATCATTTAGATAGAGGCTCATTACCCAGCATCACAACACTTTAGAAACCCCTTTTTGCCCTGTGTGTGTGTGTGTGTGTGTGTGTGTGTGTGTGTGTGTGTGTGTGTGTGTGTGTGTGTGTGTGTGTGTGTGTGTGTGTGCGCATGTATGCACGCTCATGTGTGTGTGTACATATGTGTGCTTTACCAGGAATAAAGGTCTATCTTAATGGCGAGGTTCTTTTGTATGCCACAGACGAAATCCAATCAAGACAAAAACCCTCATTGACTGTTATGGCTGTCTGGCTGCCTTTTTCTTCTAATGAGGCGAACACACCAGATACATTTAATATGTCTGCTACTGGATAATGCACCTTCAGTTGGAAGAGCTGCTTTTGTGTGTCAAATGTTGCTGGTGTTAAATTGTATGTATTGTTTTCGGTAAACGAAGGAGACAAAGCCCTTCTGCTGGGCTGGCATCTTTTATTCTCCGTAGAAAGCAGCGCTCAGGGTGGTACTGAAGTTAGCCATCTGAACTGGCGCAGGCCTATTGTCATGTTAAACATGGCACCACACACCATCATGTTACTTCTAATTACCTCATTTCAGAGTGGAACAATGGCCCCTAACATTATCCTATAGATAATTGTCCTAGTATAGAAATATTATCATTAAAACAAAACAGTGGTGAAGTTGATACTGTAATTATCATCCTCCACAATTTTGATCATGGTGAAAATGAATAGAATTTGAATTCTGCTTGCTTTGACACCAATTTTGAAGTAACATATTTCTCTCTCTCTCTTTCTCTCTCTCTCTTTCTGTCCCTCCCTCCACCTCCAGGCACCTAAACAGTGAACATGCCCTGGATGATCGGAGCACAGCCCAGTGTAGAGTCCAAATGCAAGTCGTACAGCAGCTGGAAATACAAGTAAGTTCTCTGTCAAGTAAAGGCCATTTTACAGTAGCCGCAGGCAAGCTGGCGCGCGCCATCATCATGTCAAAATGACGTAGATCTTGCCGGCGCATCCAGATTTATAGCGTGCGAGCCGAGGTTGCGCACCACTTTTCTTTTTTCAGCAGCGCAAAGCGGAAACGGAAAGCATGAACGAGCTCCTGGGCAACCAGATGTCAGGACTCACAGAGTGACTGCAAGTCTCTCTTGTAAACTTACTGGGTTAAGATGAGTTCTTTTATGGTGAATGAAAGGCTTCAAAGGCATCCAATCAAATCGAAGCATTCACATCAATGCTGCTGCCAGTTCTGCCGTGGTTTATCTTTTTCTTCTTTTTCTAGTCTGTAGAAAGAGCAACGTCAGTAGCCTTTTCTCATTAGCGCCACTTCTGTTCAGGAGAAGACTGCAACTAGTGTTGCGACCACCAGCGCGAATCACAGCGATCCCGTGATGTCACGATGTCGCGCGCCACCTTGGGAACGGGCAGTATAATTCACGTTTAATACAGATCAAAAACACACCTCAGTGGAGAGTTGGAAAAAAGCTATATGTATTTTTACATTTTTACCATTGTCACATTCTACTAAAGTGAACTCATTTCTCATTTAAAGTCACTTATCATCCAGTCAAAACACATTTTTTGAAAGTTACGTGAGTGAGAGAAAGGCCATACTGTGGGCTGCTTAATACTTTCTGACAAGCAGGACCTGCTGAATTCAACAAAGACACTAAACAAAGGAATCCTCAGGCCTTGCAACGAAAGCCATTATGGCTGTTTTAATTGAATTAAGTGTGCGCTTTATTTTCTCTGCTTTATTTTTTTTTTCTCTTTCCAATTAATAGCAAGCGCATCTCTCTCGGTCTGCTGTGTTAATTAACTGCACTTTGCACCTGAAGAAAGCTCAAAAGGAGGGAACTATTTTCAGTAGGTGGAGCATGACCTTATTAAGAAGTCATGCTGCCTAGATAATGAGAGCGCTGATTGAGTGACATTATTACGCAGCACTGCAGACAACTGCTGCTCTTCCTTTAGAAACAAATAGATATGCATGTTTTAAACTAAGCTCAAACAAAGTGCCAGCTGCAAATATTTCAGTCTGCCAGTTGAAACCAGACCACCATGCTTTACACGATAGCATATTTTGGGTCAGTTATAAAGGTTATTACTAAAATGGGATAGATACTCTACTACTTACATAGAGATCCAACTGTAACTTGTGTTCTCTCCCTCCCTTGCTCTCTACCAGAGTGCTAAGGCCTGCCTGAAGCCAAGTATTTCCTCCCGCACATAGTTATTTTCTAGTCTGATAAACAGTTTGGATTTAATTGTTAGGCATCTGGTCTTAAAAAAAAAAGCAATTTCTGTTCACTTGTAAAAAGAAAGAAAAGGATTTGTGTTCTTTATTTCATTTTCTGTTTTGTTTTTCATTGAAACACAAAGCTGTTGAAGCTTATGCTTTACAGTGTGACCAATTACAGCGGTGCACTCGTGTTGTCTGTCCTGTTTCTTCTCTTCTCTCCCTTTTCTTTTATTCCTTACTTCCACCATCCCTCTCATCCTCTTTTTTTCTACGAGAGCCGTCACTAGTAATGAGGCCCAGCTCTGTGTATGTGTTCACCTCTGTGTGCGTGCACGCCTACTTGCTTGTCTGTATCTCTGTGTGTTTAGTTTAGTGTGTGTGTGTGTGTGTGTGTGTGTGGTGGGGGTGTTGCGCCTTTCACATGGTCCAGTCCCTGTCACTCCCTGTGAATTAGATTGATGATAGGCGATGGCTGGGGCCACTAACTGGACCGGGGAGGCGGGGCTGCCTGGCACCCTGTTTGGAAGACCCCTTCACCTCTCAGCAGCTGCTGGCTGCGCTCCATCCCCCTAACAGTGTCCACAGGACTTTGAGCAGACACTCAGGACCACCTAATTTATGGCCCAACTAGCTTGTTACTGTCAGAGTCTCTCTGACCTAAATCTTGCTATTGACAAAAAGATGAAATGCTATTTGTTTTGCCTGACCTGTCTGCACCCTTTCCTTCCCCCAGTCTCTCTAATTCTCCTTACATCACCAGCAGAACTGTTGTCTCTTTCTCGCTTGGTTTATGTGAAACCTTCTCTTTCTTCTCACTCTACTACCCCAATCTTTTGTCTCATACTCTTGATTCTCATGTCTATTCCTCTTCTCTTTTTTCCTCTCCTCTAATCTACTCAAATGTGCTCTCTCCTTCTCCTCTCTTAACAGCTTTCTAAAGAACGTGAGCGTCTTCAGGCGATGATGGCCCACTTGCACATGCGGCCCTCGGAACCCAAGTCATCTCCCAAACCAGTGAGTGCATATTGCTCTGGCTACCGTAAACAGGCTGTAAAAGAGGCCCCCACACAGAAAATGAACAGTTTAACCACCCGGCAGTTGTGCCGAGTGAGTGACAGAAGATGAAAGGGGGGAATGGGATTTGTAATACCTAGTTATATCTGTTTCTTATCAGGTATTGTGCGGCGTGAGAGGACAATAGAGTTTGGAAGTGTATTAGATGGCAGAGCGGTGGAGTCCTTGGCTAAAATGCAGGGTCATTTCTTTGTGATAGATATAATAGCCAAAACAACCTGTTGGCTGCTGATGACTGTTTGGCTCGGTGGCCCCAACAGCACTCAAAAATGAAATGAGAGAGGAGAAGATATGTCATTTTAACAACAAACACCTGAAAATTACAGCTGAGTGGTGAAGACGGTGTGATGTTGACATAAATACCCGCAGTGCTGCTGAAAGTGGTTACAGAGGAAAAAGTATCCAAAATTGTGAAAGGGGTCATAGAAGAAAGAAAATCATGTCATTCTGTATTTTCCTTCTCTTGCCTTTTACTTTTAGATTGAATGATTATAAATGCATTCCTCCCAACCGGCATTTGAATTTAATATTAGGATGATGCATTTTCGCAAACACTATTTCTTTCCAATTTTAGCCGTTTTGAAACATTTGAGAGCAAAACATTGTTAGCGTGTTTCTGCTGCTTAGTAAGTGCCTACTTTCAATAGAATAATTTTCCTCATCACCTCTCATCATAGAATGTAGATAATCACAAGATAGCATAATTATCCCATAATTCCATCAGGAATCAAACTCCCTTTTTATTATTCAATCTCTGTGTGTGTGTCTCTCTCTGTGTGTGTCTCTCTCTCTCTCTCTCTCTCTCTCTCTCTCTCTCTTTCTCTCTCTGTGTGTAGCTTCTTTTCTTAATCTTCAAAACTCCAGCAGCTTGGTTCCATCTCGTCCAATAAAGAATTTGCAGCCTATAATCCATGCCTGAAAATGAATGAATGATGCTAATGAAGTATTGCATTACATAAAGCACACATGAAAGAGCAGCTAATTGCATTTGATGGTGGGGGCAATTCAGACAGAATTCTTAAACGAACAGTTAAGTCCTCAGTTTTAAGGCTCCCCCATTTTTTTAAGGGGAGGTAAGATGAAGCTTTGGTGCGGGAGAACACCGTGTGTGTGTGTGTGTGTGTGTGTGTGTGTGTGTGTGTGTGTGTGTGTGTGTGTGTGTGTGTGTGTGTGTGTGTGTGTGTGTGTGTGTGTGTGTGTGTGTGTGTGTGTGCGTCAAAAGTGTATAGACATAACAAAAGAGAGATGGTTGGTGGATTTCAAATGGCAGCATGGATTTACGCCCAGCAGAATCAGAGGTGCAAGATAGAAACAGCCGAGACATTTGATAAATGTGAGTAGTCTGTGTTAGCCTATCAGGGCTGGAAATAAGTCCTATTTTTTCATTAGTGAAGCCCAGGAACAACCAATGGCAGACGAATACAAGACACCGGTGCACTGTCTCCAATATGACCCCATTTATTCTCTGAATCGCACTTCATTAAATGCTACCTTTTGGCCATGCCATGGATGGATGAGAATCAAAGTTAGCAAGGCTGCAAGTTCTGAATAATAAGATCTCTCTCTCTCTCTCTCTCTCTCTCTCTCTCTCTCTCTCTCTCTCTCTCTCTCTTTCTTTCTTTCTCTTTACCTTGAGTGTGTATTCAGATGAGCGAGAGGTGACAAAGTGCTCACTACTCCATCCGTTTGACTGTAATCAATTCCATTTTGCAAAATAAATGGGATTGCATGCCTGCAAACATGTCACGCTTGTTTATGTGTGTTGTAGGTGAAGTGGCAGCAAAAAGGACAGGAAATGAGGTTTTAACATTATAAATGTACATGCCCATACGCACACACAAAGGCATTTTTTCTGAATTTAGTTTGCATATTTTGAGGTGTTTTCTGCCATTTGGTATGTCCCCTTTGAGGAAAATGCTGTTGGTATTTCACAGTTGAGTGTCTGTGTGTGTTGCAGGATGCAGGGGAGAACAATCATATTACACACATGCACTGTCATGACCTCTTTTTAAATGGCAATTACGTACTTCCATGAAATGAATTAATATTAGTGGTCAAATGTGTTGTGTGTGTCTGTGAAATAGAACAGAAAACATAGTTAACAGAAAAAGACTTGGTACTATTATTAATTGTTTGCTAAAAACAATGCCCAGTACATGGCTTTAATAATTGTTTTAGTTAGATATTTCTGAAAATTGGCTGTGTATAGTCAATCAGACCTATTGATATGTAGATGTACAGTATAAACTTTCCGTAACCCCCCAACTCTCATCCTCTGTACTCATCCAAGGCCTGTATATGTCCCAGCACATCACTGTAGCAGCTCATTACAGCTAAGTGGGCATATAATTATCATCTGAAAACCCCTACATCCACAGGAGTATCTCAAACTTGACATTTTATCGTATTTATCAACACGTGCCGCAAATGACCGCCGATACCTTCTCCTCAGCCTCCGCTCCTCCATCTCTCAGTGCCTTTGGCCCCCCATTCCCTTCCTCCTTTTAAGTCGGTTTTAATTCAAACTCTCGCATCGAATGCATTCCACTTGTAGACTCACAATTAAGGCAATTTGGTTTGAATATGTAACGATGTCATTACCATTCCAACTAAATTAGCGCAGAGACTAAAAGGTCAGTTAGGAATTTTCCAGTCGGTTAGAGCCTCTCACTGGAGATTTGGGAAGCAAACGCAATAGTGGTGGTAAAGCCAGACCATTTGTGAGCGCAGTTGGCATTTGTGCCAGAGGTGACTAACACTCTCTGGTCCCTAATGAAGGAGTGGAGGAGACAAAAACAGATGGAATGTGAGTGTGTCTGGTTATACTTCCTAATGCGCTGGAAGTCTCACTGAAATAGGAGGGATAAATCAACTATAACTGGAAAAATGGCTTCTGGTTGTTGTGTTGTTGATGATATTTCATCAGATTGATCAGTATTAGTCTTTTATGAATAGGCAATCAACAGGGTTTATCTAGCAGTGTTATTACTCTCTCTCTCTCACTGCACAATCCACTCACCAGTTCTACTTGTAATAGCAAGAGTTTGCTGCCAATATGTATTACAACAGGGCCACAGTAGTAACTTAGGTCCGCCCGTTCATACCGAAGTGGAGCATAATGTCATGAGTTGGGGGTTGTGGTTCTGGACCAGGGTCGAGTAAACCTCTGTAGCCTAATTCACACCAACAGCGAACAAGGTTTTTACTAGCTCATTGTTTCAGTGTGAAATGATTATGGGTGGTTGTAGTGGGGGGGAGATAGAGAGGAGGGAGGGAGTGATAAATAGAGAGATAAAGAGCGATGGGGCCGGGATAACACGGAGGCTGATCGTTGGATAATCTTGAACAGCGTGCTCTAATTAGAATTCTTATGATACAATTTGGTGGTTGTAATTAGTGGAGATGGGCTGGCTCCTCTCCACGAGCCTTGTTAGTGGAAACACAGCTGTGTTAGAGAGGAGGAGAGCAGACACTCGGCTCTGTCAGAGAAACCACAAAATAATGCCTTCCTCTCTCTCTCTCTCTCTCTCTCCCTCTCTCCCCCCCTCCCTCTCTCCCTCCCTCCCTCTCTCTGCCTGCTACTTGTATCCGTCTCTTTCCCACCCTCCACCCGTGCTCTATCCTCCTCCTTCCCCAGCTCAACTTGGTCTCCAGCGTCACCATGTCCAAGAACTTGCCCTCAACATCGCCTCCCAACTTACCTCAGACACCAACCACGCCCACAGCACCTATCACACCCATGGCTGCCATGCCCCAGGTGCCATCAGTACTGGGAGGAGCAAACGTCCCCAGTATGGGAGCCATGCGCAGACGCCACTCGGACAAATACTCCATGCCTCTGTCGTCAGGTAGGACCAACTACTCAGCGCTGAACACGACACAGATACACAAATATGTTCAGTCAGCGCCGACAATTCACTTTCAAGCAAATCTGTTCATATTACGTTTGATTACGTGTGAATCCCTAGAAAAAGGCTACATAAAAGTCTTTTGTGGATTTTTGTATTCCTAGGAAATTCACCAAATTGCTTGAGTAAAATGTGAATTGAGCCTGACACACACACACACACACACACACACACACACACACACACGCTGATGCATTAAGACATTGGAGTATGAGGATTATCTTAGCTTACATTATGATTCTGTTTCTGAATTGTGTCCCTGATTTGACTTAAAATTCAAGTCAGAATGTGTTGACTTGAACACAAATATGTTGAATGAATGAATGAACTTTATTCAAATTTAACAACATTATAGTGTTGAATTAGCAAATGATACGTTCACCCAACACTGCACTATTAATAGCACTCAACCCATAATGGTGTTGTAGTATATATACTTTTTTTAACACACATAGCTAGCATGTGAATACATACACACATGTACACTGACATAAACAAACACACACAACCACAGAGGCATGTTGGTCTTACCAATGTGAGACGTCTGGTGGGTTTATAAAAGCAAGCCTGTGTTTAATCACTCTATATGTAAATAGACACGAACTTCCTCTGTGCATTAATATTACATGAATGTTAATTAAGTTCAAATAATGGTAAAAAAAATGCAATATTTATTACATTAAGACATTCCATGTATTAAACTTTGCATTTTAAACGGTCCGTCTTTGATGTTTATATTTACTCTCTCTGTGTTTAGTGTGAAGACACATCAATTATTCAACTTCACCCTAACTAACTGCATGGATCTCATTTTATGGATGTATTAGTGTTTAAGATCTCTCACGAGAGAGATTAATTAAAAATGCATTTTGTTAGACATAGAAAATGCTGATTTGATGTGCCCCATCTAACCCCACCCCCCACCCCACCCTTCTCTTTCTCTCCCCTTCTCCCCTTTCTCTCTCCCCCCTTTTTAATTTGATGAAACCTTGAGCAAATGCAATACCTAAAGGAATTAAAATTTACCAATTATTTCAGGTGGTGACACAGTATTTATTTTTCCAGAGATCGCCCCAAACTACGAGTTTTATAAGAACGCAGATGTCAGACCGCCATTTACTTATGCAACCCTCATAAGACAGGTGAGTGGGAAATAAATTAACTTTGCCTGATTAGATTCAAATTAATTGCTGCATGAATCATGGCAGCTCTCGCAATCCGTGGTGTGTGTGTGTGTGTGTATGTGCGTGCGTGCATGTGTGTCAGTTACGTGGTCTCGTTAGTAAACCATTATTTGATGTCATCTCATTTCAGGCTATCATGGACTCTGCCGACATGCAGTTAACGCTTAATGAAATCTACAGCTGGTTCACACGCACGTTCGCCTACTTCAGACGCAATGCTGCGACTTGGAAGGTAACCTTGATGAACCCTCAGCCCCCACGCAACCCTCCACCTTTCACTCCTCTTACCATAAAGACCACACCTTCCTCTCGCTAAAGGCAAAAAAAAAAAAGAAACCTTAAGAAAGCGTAGATTTTTACCCAGCACCGAGCAATTAGTACTCCTCTCCCTTTCTCTTAAATAGAGCCCATTTTTCTTCTTATTTATTTTATCCTCCATTCCGCCTTTTCTGTTTGGAAATGACAGCTAAAGGAATTATTCTGCCTCAGATATCGTTTTCTAATTCGGTGCAATTAATAGCGGAAGCTTGGCGTAGAGAGGAGAGGGTTGTGATGCACTAATTATACAGCAGCCATTCTATCATCAGCACCTTTTGTTAAGAGAGACACCCCACCTCCTACTCCTGAATCCACCTTCTCTCGCACATCATTGGTTAATTAGGAAGAAAGATGGCGGTTTGCCTGTTAACCAGCTCTCAGCTGTGTGAAGCAGGAAGGCCAAAGATGCATGGTCACAGAAACTCACGTGTACACAAACACATAAACTGGGTCCAAGAGAGGGGTTAAAGGTGTGTTCATGTGGAATTAAAGCAGGGAGGAAAGTGAGAATTGGCCTGGAGGGAGCACTCTTTATTTACCCACACAAAAGGGCCCATTTGTATATCTGTCCCGACTACTTTATTGTCCTGTCTGCCTCCACAAAGATGTTAAAAAATGTCTTTCTGGCAGCACATTTTAACCACAAGTGTGTCTGCCTGCTGATAAAGAAAGCCTCTCTGAGCGTCAGTGTTTTATCCCGTGGCCCCTGCACGTCATTCGTTAGCCGCCTTTAGCCTTTGTGGCTGCACAGAGGACTGGAGGGAAAACTCAACCAGCCGCTCATCAGTATGCAAGACATGGCGCAGCACTAGATTTAGCAAAGTGAATTAATTTGGATTTGGGATGCAAATGAGCACATGGGCGTGTGATCACCAATTCAGGAGGGCACGCAAAAAGATCGGTGCCCTTTTCCAGTTTGTTAGTTACAGTACGCGCCATGTTTTGCTGTGTAATAATGTTATGACACAAGGTGTTCTCTCTCAGAGGTCTTGTGGCTGTTTGCAACAACACAACCACACAACCACATGCATATGTACCATTGTAAATGCTTCTTTTTTCTTTCTCAGTTTTCTGGGGAAAAAAAGCGTCTCTGTTCCTGCGATACAAAAGCAATGATATCACAATGACATTAGAAATATCTAGTCTCCCAGCCCGCATAATAACCAAGGTGATCTATTCACATCTACAGCTCCACAATTCCCTTTGTAAGCATTAGTGGGATGATCAGCGATGGGCTTGTCATTTGATTAACAGAGAGAATTAGTTTTTGTTTTTTTTTAAAAGAAAAGAAGAAAGAAAAAATGAAAGGTAGTTTAATATCTTAGCTTCTTATCAGCTCAAAAGAGGGATCGCCCCCCACGCCACACACACACATACACACACACACACACACACACACACACTTTCCTCTCTCTCTTCTTCTCTCACCCAGAAGCTTATTAGTTCTTACTATATAGCATGCATAATAAAACTGCTCATTTGCTCATTAATATTAAAATTATCATATTCAGAGCCATGGGCATTAAGATCAATCAAATCCTGGGATTTTCAGGTCAGATGCGAGATCTGCTTATGAGTTTTTTTTTTTGAATCCCTTTTTCCTGGAGAAAGAGCAGTACACACCATGCTAAGGGAGATGATAAATATGAGAGGCAGGGATATTAAACCCAAGGTTATTATTTGTAGAGTCTGATGCATGTTTTAATTATGGTCAGATGGTCATATTAATATAAAAGGGCTCGTATGGTTTTCCTTATTTTGTAATTAATGAAAACACCTTACTGGTTTATTGTATGAAGGATATGTCCTGTTTAAATTTAAATACAGCTTTGATAATACATTTGAGAGATAATTGTGTCATGTAAGTGTGTATTCGACACCTGATGTGACACTACGTGGAGAATATTTGGACATGTAGATGTCAGATACAGTTCACCTTAATCCTACTTATTCTTGCTTGCTCACACACTCACACACATACACACACTGACACACGGGCCTCCTCATGACTGTCTTTTTTCTTGCAATACTGTCATCTTTAAAGCGACGTGTCCATTAAGAGAAATGCTTTTCTGGAGCAGAAAGGGTTACTGACATCACCATTATCAAGGCCGGCATTACCACTTCTGTCACCACCATAAGCCATTCGCTATGCTGATTACCTCCTTTTAGCCTACTTACTCTGATTGATATGTACTGTGTGCAGGACTTGTAAGAGCATTCGCTCTCACTCAATTTTTACTAATTAAATCAATGGTGCGTGAATGTTAAGAATTTCTTCAAAATGCAAGAAAAATCAATTTCCAAGCCTTTGGTTTTTTTTCTTGATGGTTAATGAATGAATATGATTCGTTTTACCTCATCCCTCTGACCTGTGTGCCACGTCTCTCTGCAGAACGCCGTTCGCCACAACCTCAGTCTGCACAAGTGCTTTGTGCGTGTGGAGAACGTGAAGGGGGCGGTGTGGACCGTAGATGAGATGGAGTACCAGAAACGCAGGTCGCAGAAGATCACAGGGTACAAATTCTTTCACCTCTCCTTACATCTAGATCTAAGGGGATCAGAGAGCCCAAATTCTGTCTTCTCTTCTTCTCAAACACACCTCTCTTTGTCTCCCTTTTTACGGCAATTTCTTACTGTCGCTTTCATTATACCCACTGTATAGGCTTCCTGCTATGCAATTTGTTCTTTAGTTACTAATAGTTGATATATTTTCTGTTCTAAATTGACAACATTATTATGTAAGTTACAGCATGAACTAATGTCTTTTTTGTTTGTTTGTTTCCTTCCGATGTAGAAGCCCATCACTTGTCAAGAACCTGCCCTCCAGTCTTGGCTATGGAAGTGCACTAAACGCCAGCTTACAGGTATGAACCAAAAGCCTCGGAGAACCTCTGACTCACCAGCTGCCTGTTTATTTGACTGACAGGCAGGACTACTGCCTGTCTGATTGTCCAATTGAGTGACTGAATGGTCGCCGTGAACAATAGAGCTCCACATTAGTACGCACACACATAAGAGCAGGCAAGTTTTTTTTCTTCTAACTCAGGCTTCTGCCTCTTTCTCTTCTCGGCTTGTGTGTTTCTGTATCTCTTCTCTCACACCTTCCTCTCTCTCATCTTTCTCCTTCTCCCTCTCTTTCCTGAACACTGTCAGACTCAGAAGGCCACCCTGTGGTCGAAACAGGAAGCAACTCTCCCTCTTTCTTTTCGTTCTTTTTCCCTCCTTTCAGCTGTGGCAGCCACCCCGGATTGATAGTGGCATGTGCAAATGCAAGGGCATGTGCATTAATATTTATCTAAGCTGTCGTGAATGATTTGGCTTCATAGTGTACGCCGGCGAGGTGCTCATGGCAAAAACTTTAAAAATTTAATCACTGTATATAACTTTAATGCGCAGCAGGCGAAAGTGTCAGGAGTTTTTATTATTTTGATATAAGTTTTGGGCGACTTTTTTTTTAATAGCCACACAAGGGCATATGAACGGCAGCTGGGGGGACGTAGTTGTCAGCAAAGTGTCACAGGGGGAAAAATAGCCTGCAACAGAATAAAAAACTAGCATGAGACAACTGTGTTTTAATAATGACTATGTTAAGTCTTATCATTCTCTCACCTGCCACATTACCTCTTGTATTCAGCTTCCCCTCTCTCCTTCCATACACCTTACCTGCCTCCTTCCCTTCACACTCTTGAACTCTTCTACCCATTTTGACATGATTTTGCCCTCATAAGCTTCCTCCATCTTCATTCACCCCTTAATGTAATACTCCAACCTTCCTTTAAACTCTTCTCCTCAATGTGTCTTTCTCCTTTTGCCTCTGTCCTGCAGGCTGCCCTGGCAGAGACCTCCCTGCCTTTGCTGGGGACCCCCGGCCTCATGACCAGCGGCTCCACGATGGGAGGCAGCTGCCACGGCCTCCTCGGTGGAGACCCGTCCATCCTGACGGGCGGAAGTCCGCCCGGGCTATTGGGAGGGAGTCCACCCGGACTTTTGGGCGGGAGTCCACCGGGACTGATGGGTGGCAGCCCCCCAGGTAGGCTGAGCGGCAGCCCCCCCACCTTGTTGCATTCCGCCCACGAGGGTCTCAACGGCTCACTCGACCATCTGGACACCAACGGACACGGCAGCCCCCGATACTCCCCACCAGTACACATGTGAGTTCCTACAGATTACCCCTGCGACTGATACTGCATATATGTGTGTAGCACTGTATGCATTGCTGCTACACACGAGCATGAATGCATAATTACATGATATATATATATATATATATATATATATATATATAATTATACTACATAATTTGTTGGTGTTAATATGATTATAATGAGAAATTGCAAAAAATGACAACAAAGTTGTCAAACGAAAATAAGAATGTTAACCAGCAAAGTGAACCCATTAACCCAGAATCCCTTCCTGCTCACTCACAGCAGTATTTGAGAGATAATTGTATCATACACAGACTCACACAGACTCACACATCTCACGTTTTTATGAGTACCTAGCAGAGAATGCAAGCACATGTTCAACCCCCCCACCTCCACTCCTACACTCAATTCACTCGCTGTCCTTATGCCCTTTGTTAGTTTAATTGCCTGATATTTAACCCGTAGTACCACTATGTTCTTCAGTATGCCACGACCCGAGGGCAAGGTTCAGTTTCCAGTATGTATTATATCATAAGCAGACTTCCCCCTCTGTCTCTGCTGTGGTAATTTCAATGGCACTTTGCTAATACCTGAGGTGAGCCTGACGTTTTCATAACGGCTAGTTCTAATTCTATAAATAGGCTCTATTACACATTCATCTTTAATTACACTGCTGTCTGCATTATAGGGGTTTGGCTGCTATATTTTAATGCAAGACTGTACCTATTAGTATTGAGCAAGTGTAACATTAATTACTTTAAAAAAAAAAATCTCTCCCTTTCTCATCTCTTTTTAATAAAAAAAATCATCTCATGTGAGTTTTAGGAATGTCTGAAACAACCTGAGCCAGTGATGTCAGTGAAAGTAGCATGCAGAGAAACACACACACTCTCACAAGGCACATTCTGAGACAAACAGAAATTACACGTTCATGATTCTCATCCACTGTCCATCAGAGCTCATGTTGCAAAGTCAGCCGACATTAGCTAACCACTTCTGTAATGGATAAAGGATGCACTCAGGCTCCGTGCCTCTCTTTGAGTGTATCTGTGAGAACAGAACAGTGTTTGCTTAGCCCTACCAGACGTCTATACATTAATCTATTCAGACGTGTTTACCCCTCTCTGAAATGGGGTGTTAAGTGGAGCAAATCTGCCCAGCTCGAGACAGAATCCCAATGTTACCACTCCCTCAGGTCATTTAACTTTTAGTAACCGGACAGCATTGACTTTCTCTTTCTTTCTTGCTTGCTTGCTTTCTCTTCTCTCTGGCTATGCCTCTTTGACACCAACAGTGAGTGGCTATGGAGGAGGAGAAGCATCCATCCATCCCTCTCTGCCTCCCTCCCTGCCTCCATCAGCGCCTGCCTTTACACAGCCACGACAGCCTCAAAATGGAAGAAATGTGTTTTCCATGACTGGCTTTTCCAGGATGTTGTTTAAATAATGGAGTGGCTTGTAGCACTAAACTAAATAGTACATCGCCTTAAAGGCCTTTCTCAAGAGAGGAGTCCTCAGCACAACCAAGTCAATCCAACAATTAGACAAACCACTCCTTCCCCTCAGCGTCTGAAGGTTAATGCTATCTGCTTAACCGCAAACCAGATCGCCCCAGGCCATGCTGAGTGTGTGTGTGTGTGTGTGTTGGCACTTGTGTGTATGCATGTGCAATACACTCATGCACACCCTAAGGGCTACGCTTAAAAGAAATAGTACTGTACGCCAGGAAAGACTCTGCTTCTGTAAATTCAGGGTTTCCAACGTGAGCAAATTAGCAACTTCACACAAGAAGAAAATGACCAGAGTAGAATATTTATTTCTAGAACCCAACGTCATGCCGTACTCAGATAAAAGCGGGAAAATAATCTATTTAATATCACTATATTTTGTCTTGCGCTGTCACATCTAATTGTTTGGTGACCACCCCTCTTTGATGTTAGTTAATGAATCACAATGAGATGTTATGAATGTCTTTGAATGCCCCCTCAGTCCTCGCCCCTGCCTTCGCCTGCCTTTCCTGCCCCACACCACCTCTCCTGTCCCCCAACCTACCATTAGGCCCGTGGACTAATGACCTTATTTGCATCCATGACATACCTCTGCATGATTGCTGGTGCTAATCTCCAATTGATGGGAGAGCAGGCATCTCGAGAGCACGCACACATACACGCAGAGCACCACATATTTATTTCACCGCAAAGTCCAGCGTTTACTCCTGAGTGACTCAATAATGGCAGCTAGCCATTAAGTACTAAATGGCTCATCCACATATTTTAATAAAGTGTCAGGAAGCTCAGGCCTGTGAATATGGCCGTGCATATTTTTCTTCAAAGCTCACACAAACAACTTATGAGCTGTATATCGGAATAACAGAGGAGACCATTGGTAAGCAAAATATACAGATGTAATGCATGGTGTATAATGCAGAGTAGTGTTATTAATGCATTTGTCAACAACTATAATTTCTCCTATGGGCTCCCATAAGTGGAGGCTGGTATGTAAACAGATACTATAACTAGGGTGACTATATTTTGATTTCCAAAAAAGAGGACACCCGGCCTCGAGACACAAATTCAGACAGGCTTCTCAGAGGTTAATGAACATACTTTGTTATGCCTCAATGGTACAACAATAACTTCTGTAATAAAATAAAATAAAATCTGTTAAAAACTGTTACAAAATAGCTCTCTTTTCAAATAAATAAATAATATGAAATAATGTTCTAAATATAACCTCTTCTGTGTCAGAAAATCCAGCTTCAGATAAATATCTCTTAATGCCTTTTCAGTGTAATAAGATAAATAATAAAACAGTCTCACAAAGATACTAACTTAACAAACAAAAATGATATATAGTACTGTAATACTCTATAATACTTTTAATCTTTAGTTGTCTTCTTCATCCTCCTTGTCTGTGCACTCCGGTGCTCTCCGCCTCCCAATTGTCCCGACCGGGACGGTACGTGGGAAACTTTTTCTGCAGTTCAATTGTGAAGCTGCACTTACGCTTCGGCATTTTGTGTGCAATGCTGCTCGCTGTCTGCTCTGCTCCCAGTGTATGTGCGCGTCGCAGAGCCGCCCACAAGGCAGCCTCTCGTGAATTACGCCACGCAACGAGGTACCGTAGTGTTGTGCAACGCGCCAGTCAATTTAAGTACACACTTTTGGTCCTATGAAAAACAGTGAAAACCGGAAATTTTCAGGAATTTATAAACCCCCCCCCCGGACGCCCCGGACAGTACGTAAAAAGTGGACATGTCCGGGCAAAAGAGGACGTTTGGTCACCCTACTACATGAAAACACAGTTGTAATAACATGACATTTTTATTCATAGAAACTGCAATTGTTGACAAATGCTGTATATGTAATAATCACTTGTCATGTCCTTATAGATGGTACAACTACGTTATAAATGCAAAATAGAGGGACTTAAAGTTTTACCATGTACTTTTATCCTTAATCATTTTGGTGGTGGTTTCAATGTTAGGCTTAGGAAAATAGCAAAGATAACTATATACAATAAAAAAATTAAACAAATGTTTTATCATTTACTCTATCAAATGGGTTTATTAACAGTCCAAAACTGAAATATTAATGTCAATAAAGGTAGCCAATACCTACATTTGAAAAGCTGAAGACAGAGAATGTTTGGCATTTTTGCTTCATAAATCCTATCAAAGCTGCTGTTGATAAATTGTCTGCATGTGAACTTTCCCAATAGTTTCAGCACTAGTTCAATTGGATCTGAGACCTCTTAGCACCTGTAAGTATTTTATTTTATAAGGACATGAAAGAATTAAAATGAGTACGGTCTGATAATACTGCATTTTACAAAACAACAACAGAAATGAATTATGAGTCTTTTCAATCAGTAGATTGAGCAGAGAGGGTGTGTTTCTGTTTGCGTAACCTCTGGCGTTTCCGAGGCGTTTCTCTTTTGCCTCTCCATGAATCTGAGGGGCAGAAACAGAACTATTCATCGCTCCGTTTGCATCCTGCTAAGATCGGCCTCCTCTCTTCATCCCACCACATCAGCATTAATTTACAGTATTTGGCTCTGAATATTAAAGTCATCTGTACCTTTTAAAATTCCTTTCAAATTCAAAGCCCCCCCCCCCCCCCTTTCCACTGATGCAGGCAACCCAGGAGAGAGGCTATGAGACGCGTCCTAACGTACCACCACTTGATAAGTCTCCCTCTCTCTCCCTCTCTCTCCCCTCTTTCAAAGTCTAGGGGGATTTTCTGATGCATCCGATGTGTCAGAAATAATTAGGTTTTGTCAGATTTATCATTGTGGCACAAACCCCTTTCCCAGACTAGGGCCCCAGATCATGTTATGCCTTGTTTGTGTGTGACAGCATTATTATTCTTTTTAGTCGCCCAGCACTTTTCTTCTTCCGCCCACTCCTCTGTTGTTCTGAAGGCCGAGGCGTCCTGCTCACTGCTGCTGCTTCCTGCCCAGCGCTTATTGACAGTGGCTAAAGATATTCATCCATTTAGAGTTAAAAACATGTATCATGGTGTCCGAGCGAACTGCCGGGGCTGAAGTTGATTAATGGCAGAACCTAGCTGCCGGTTTTTCCTCTTGAGGAGCGACACGCACATCCCCTGCATATTAACGAGTGGCTGCGCTTTCTATTAACTAGATAAAAAAGCCTCTCCTCTGCCTTTGCTCCAGGGGGCTCAGGGATGAGAAATTCTCCATTATTTATCATGTGGCCTGTCCCCCCACCCCCACCCCCACCCCCTTTTTCCTTTTTCATGTATTTCAACCTGGTGTCATCAGTAAACTTTTAAATGCCAAACATGTCTGGAACATCACAGCTTATCAGGCTTACAGGGGCCGTGTTTTTCATGCAATTTTCATGCGCTTACTTACAGTAGACGTGAGGCATCATGTCGAATTAGCGTCTCACAAACAACATGGTTGTTACCCTGACTAGATAATGCATGTAAGGGCTGTTATACGCCTGTTTTTTGATACAGCAAAATATTTATCTGTGAGCTGAACACCACATTGTGTATTCCACATGCAGAAGAGGGAATTAAAGACCAGAAACCCTTTCTCTCTTTTGCACAATATTATTTTATAGTGGTAATAATTAGCATTTCTATATGTTCTTACTGTTTTATTTTGCAGGTCATTTAATAAAAATAATAATTATACATCAAATTTGTGTAAGGCTTTTCTAGGTACAGAATCACCTAATTTCAAATAACGTGCGGTGGTCAAACACGTGCTATTGGCTGCAGGAATTTGTCACAAAACATAACCAAATCTGACATTTATCGGCAATGTGATTGTGTCACAGGCCACCCATTCACGTGAAGGAGGAGCCACTTAACATGGATGACGACGACTGTCCGATGTCACTGGTGACGACAGCCAATCACAGTCCAGAGCTGGACGATGACCGGGAGCTGGAGGAAGGGAACTTATCGGAAGACCTGGAATGACTAGGATACAGTTTTTGGTCAACGTTTCCCTTCCCCCAGCCGCACTGTTTCTCTCACACAGACCTCCTGCAAAACCAGAAACCACTCCACAGTCCAAGCAACCACAGCTGACTCTCTCTTCTGTCTCTCTCACCACTGGGACTATTTATTGAGCATGCATCCGGAAGGAGACCGGTCCAAAGGAACTCTTTGTTGCAGCCCTTTGGGATCCCTAAACATGACAGGCATGAGATGTCTGATTAAAAGAATTAACTCTTTGAGACCTATTTCATTAGAGATGGCGTGGCCACATACAGTACAAGGATGATGGACTCATGGATGGTTGGGGGGGGGGGACATGAAACAAATGAGCAAATCATGTTCCGTTGAAAGCTAGCGGCCTCATATACTGCCAAAAAGGAAGACGTTTTATGTTTGTGAATAATCCAAGCCCCAGTAGTTGTTAATGTCTAGAGACAATTGCTGGTTCAATTCAAGTTGTTGCTCTGTTATCATTTGCACAGGAGTAGTCTCAGAAATTTGTGTCACTGCCTGTATGTTGCTACTATTATGAAAACCAGTATATCATTTTAGCTTTTTTTTTATTTTTATTTTTTTTACCATCGTTAATTTTCTAAATCAGATTTTTAGACACCACCAACTGTATATGCCATTCCCTGAATCACACCAGTAACAGAACTGCGGTACCAAGACTATTGTTGCAGCTGTCCAGAAAAAAAAAAAGAAAAAAGAAAAAAAGTTGGCTTCCAGTCTATTATCTGTTTGTGATTGAAAGTAAAAACAAAAAAAAAAAAAAACTGGAAATTAAGTTGGGAGGAAAATAATAGTTTGTATAAAGCACCATTTACAAAACAAATGCATTTCCGCATAATTGCTGTTCTCCTTACCTCCTCGTCCTACAGCTTTGTCTACCTGCAAACAGTCACAGGCAACAGCTAGAAACCAAAGCCAACACTAGCAATGGCCAATAGCTTATAGACAGAAGCCACCAGACTCCTCTTGGTCCGTCTTCTGTGACTTTAAACTAGTACAAAGAGAAGCTTTTGTTCCGCAAACTACCTTCGAATAACCTCTGGGATTGTTTCATTTAGCCCTATACAAAGATGATCACGAGAAAGAGAGAGAAGGGGGGGGGGAAATAAATGCTGATTTTGATGTGTAATTTGATAACTCATTGAAGTCCACTTTGGAGATTTTCTGCCAGACGTACTGTAGGTAAAAGGTGATGTGATATTTGAACTGCAGTGCTGGTGATTTGACTGGTGGAGAGCAGCGAACTGTAAAAAGTGGATCATGACCAAAACTAAACATTCGTGTATTCAATGGAAGTGCAGAAGCATTGTGTTGTTTTTTTTTTTTTTTACTTTTTGTTCTGCATTTACACATCAGACGTCATTGTTTAGTTTTATTTTCAGGATTTTTTTCTAACCTGGTGAATATGTAATGTTCTGAGTGGGACTGTCAAAATAATGTCACGTCTTATTTCCGTGGCGGTTTTGTTCCGAGCCGCGTCGAAACCGAAACTGAAAACATCGTTAACCAAACATGAAAAATATCTAGTGAAGCCAAATAAGTCATAATTTCAAGTTGATATGAAATGGCTTGGTCACCATGTAAAAGCAAATAATAATAGCCATTTCAGAAGAGGATATCTAAGGTGAAAGTTAACCTTTTCTAGGTGATATTTGCTTTAACGTCATCGAGTACTCATTGTGTGGTTCATAGCTTCTAATTTATATATAGATACAACTGGTGTTAGCACTGATGTACTCTGTATAGGTAACCAGCCTTTTATAACACACTTGGTATTTAACCAGACTAAAGAGAAGTAGTTATTGTGGAGACTACGGCCCATCATTTCCTTCACAGCTAATGTCATCTAGAAAAGTGTTGTTGCTTTAAAGGTCATTTCTGTTTTCAGTAAACCAAAGTTACACAAAATTCTGCCTCCTCTTGTATGGGATAAAGAAATACTAAAACAACCACACACACACACACACACACACACACCCTGTCAGAGACTAGCATACATGCGCACGAACAGACACGCACAGACCCCGTGCTTTTCTGGTCTGCCAACCTTCTTGTTTTCGGTTTAGCTCTCCAGCTGCAGAAAACGTATATGCTGTCAAAGAACCGACGAGTTGCTTTGTATTGTGCTGTAACGACCAAAATGGAAACACTGTGCATATGTTGTTTTCAAGTGTGGTGCCAAGCCAAGAAATTGGTTGTAAGAGCTTAAAACACAGACACGTGCAGTACTGTACTAACACGCAGCATGTGAAGTACACACACACACACACACACACACCCACCCACACCCATGCCAGTCCCACGTCAAGAGGGTACTGGGCCCAGGAACAAAGCTTATCCCTTCAATACTTAGCTGGAGTCAGCAAAATGACTTGAAGACGACGTTCTTAATAATCTTATCACACCAAATAAAAAGGACACTGCGTCTTTCTAAAAAAAAAGAAAAAAAAAAGGGTTCTCCCACTCACCCAAAAAGGCTTTCTAAAAGCTTCTACCTCTGCACAAAAAATTCAGAACAATTATGACAGATTGCACGAGTTATTAGAATGCCACAAGAGCTGTTACACTTTACTACGCTTGTCTCATAGGACGTGGCTCAAACCAACGTTTACATTCCCTGCGTCAAGATACGGAAGATTTGCATTGTAATAGGTTGTCCTCAAACATTTGTAGAATGATAATGTATAGATTACCTGTAAGGGAATATTGTGTTTTAAAAATGCATGTCTAAAAATCATTTGGTGGACTGGAAACAAGAACCAATAAAAAGAATATAATAAAAATCATCGGGACGATGGCCTAAATGTACGTACAATGCATAGGAGTGCGTTACCTCAGATATACTGTTTTGGGAGGGATAAAACCTGTCAGCCACAGAATGCATATTACCTGTAGATTTGCATGGGTTTTGTATAAATTAAGTAAAAAAAAAAAAATGTCTAAAATAGTTGCTTGCACATAATACCAGAAAGACCTCCAGAACTGCGATCTGCTCCTCCACTAGATTTTAGGATTGTCTGGATTTTCTGGGTTGATTTTGTCTGTATTTTGATAACTGTGCATACTTATGTAAAAAAATGTTGGTGGACCCATAAATTTACCAGACTTTTTTCTAAGAGGAAAAAAAAATCTCAGTGTTTCTTTTCTGACTTACCTGAATTTTTACTGTTTCTCTCTCATTGCTCGCTAAGAATAGCAAACCTGCTTTTTCTGCATCTGCTTTGCGTAGCTGTAAGGCTTAACCTAATGTGTGTATTTATTGCTTGTACCTCTGTGCATACTTTATGAAGCATTATGTCTGGCAGTTGAGTCATGTATCCTTTCTACTGCTATCCTTCTCTAATAATTGGGAATATGATCCCCCTATGTATACAGTAAATTGGGACTGTAGCAAACATGTTTATGTAATTGGTGAAAACTTTTCTTTGTTTTCATTTCCTTTTGATCGAGATTCAACGACTTTTTTTGATACTTTTCATTACTGTGTACTGTGTCCATACGTTAAAGGTTCTCTGACATTAGAAGGTCATGGTTGAGAATTGTAACAGACGTTATTATTTTCTGTATTCATGGCATTTCACTGCTGAATAAAATAAAGGACCAAAACTTGGAAATTTGAAAAGCAACTGTCTACGTCCAGCATCAGAGAGTACATTTTTTTCCCCTCCGTTGTTACACATATATCTTTAATTCTACAAAGGCACAGCCATGAAAATTGAGCACACTTGTAACGTTTCTGGAGCTGCTGCTTCAGAGATGTGAAGGAAGGGCTTGGAAAAACAAAAAAAAAACACAATTAAAGTTTAATGTATATGTTACAAGGCTTTGTTCCAGCTTCCAGCACCTAGAGTCTTGTTTAGACGAGCGGGACAAGGCGCTGCATTGCCCGCCCCTCTGGACCTTTAATGGGTTTAGCCTTTGTATGATTCAAGCCCACAGCTTTCATGTACCACAAGCTTGTCCCAGTACTGCTGTGTACCTTTTGAAAGGCTTTTGTAAGAACTGACTTACCCAACTGTAGGCTCCATTTCTTGGCAACATACTGAAAAAGTGGTTTTGGCACAAACCACATTGTTAAGTCTATCTGAAAAAACAATATCTGCCTTATTACCATCGAGGTTCTGCATCATGTAGAGAAAACAAAGATGTGGAATTTCATCCGTTTTCCATCCATCTTCAAGACAGCAGTTTCCTCCTGACACTTCAAAAGAAAAAAAGAAAAACAAACGCGCCTTTTTAGCCTTTTCGATTGATGGATGTTGACTGATAAAACGCTATGACAGGCCGTGTGGCTAAATCAACTCCAGCAGGCCTATCGCACCTTGTCGGTCATGGAGCAGCCACACACTGACACCCTCATTGAGATTCAAACTGAATCTACCATGACCAATAGGTTGCCCATTAGCTCGTCTGTATGCCGAGAGCCTTCTACACGTTCCAAAGGGTGCTCTGGGACATCGCGGGACCCTTTGAATCATGTCCGCTGGTCATTTAATCGTAACGCTGATGCATGTTCTTTTTCCTTACCATATGATGTCCCATGAGAGGTCAGAACAACAGCGTTTTTCATAAAGGCGCACAGACACATCCCCCCCACCACCACCATTGACAGTCCCAGGCATCAGCCATGGCAGGCTCCTGTTATCTCCTCAGCAATGGCGTTCCAGAGCATTAGCTAGCTCGCAAGGCACTCGTCTTCTGTGCTATTTATGCACTTGGAAGTGTTTGTGAATTCAAGTGAGGGATCGCATACGGAGTGCAACAAGGGCCGCTGTGTACTACACAACATCAGAGGGAGCTCCGGCATTAAAGTGTGAGAGCGCCTGCTATAGACCCTTCTTTCAAAGGCCATGAAATAATAATGGGTTGTGGTTAGAGAGGTATCCGTGAGTCACACTGGCTGCTTTTCATAAAGTGGAGTTATTTACAGTATGATGAATAAAAGAAAGGGTAGCTGGTGGTGCATGCTTTTTCCACATGAATGGTGGGGGGAAAAGAAGTCCCTTTAATATACAGTGGCAGAGTGTGCACTAGCGGAGTGGTTGGGAAACAGAGAATGCACTGAAATTTGAGTTAATCTTTTGAAAAAGTGAGTGTATTGGAAGCTTTAATGCAATAGTTCAAAATGTTTGGAAATAAGCGAATTCACTTTGAGACTAAGGTGAGAAGATCGAAACCGTTATGTTTGTACTGTAAATATGACGCTACAGACAGTTAGCTTAGCTTAGCATAAAGACTGGAAAAAGCAAGCTAAGATAGTGCTGCTAATAGGCAGATTTTGTGACCTTTGGATGGAGCCAGGCTAGCTGTTTTCCCCTGTTTCCAGTCTTAATGCTAAGCTAATTGGCTGCTGGTTGTAGCTTGAGTGTGTATAAGTATAAATCTTCTCGTCCAACGTTTCGGGCAAACTATTCCTTGAACTTGCTGACATAATAGATCTCAGTATATCTCAGTACAATGTCTTACATCCTGCCCTTCTGAATTAGATCCTGGCATCATTCATTTCATCTCCAACACTGACCAATTAGGTCAATTTATGAACCGTCCCCTCGTGGGATTGGGTGGTAAATATCTCCAGTCTCGCAGTTTATTGATTAAGAGTGCCGACTCTCTCGCTCTCTCTTTTTGTCTTTTTCTTCCTCTCCCCACCCCTTCTGACCTGATGATGCGTGTCGGCTCCCTAGAAGACCCTCGCCCCCAGGCTGCAAAATTGCCTGCTAAATAGTCCGAGGCGATGGCAACGCTAATTGAGATCATCATTATTATAATTGCGAGCCCTGAAAAGCGCGTCTTAAATAATTTGCATTGCTCTCAAGTTGATATTGGACGCAGTGCAAAAATAATTGCATAGCTCGGAGGCATGACGCTTGATTCGGTGGTGGGCGAGGGGACACTTGCGCCCGCTCCCTGCCCCGCCCGGCATCCAGTAACCGCCCAGCCGGTGCCGAGTTGGGTGCCACAAGGCGTTGTGCTCCATGTCAGATGCCTTCAGACGAGTCACGTGTTTGTCGCAACAGCAGCGGTGGAGTTTTTGGTACATTTTCAGGTTATGATTTGGCCCACTTTTATGTAAAAAAAGATCTTCCTCGTTGAGACCTCACAGTCAGCAAATTTCCCCTCAAAGTCCCCTCAAAGACTTTCAAACAAGAACAAAAATTCCCATGAGATCAGACTTCTTTACTGCTTGTCCCAGTGTTGTGTTTTCCACTGGTCACTGTGTTGTAATGTAAACTGAATCCACACGTCTGACTTTCCACTCTGTCGAAAGGAGCTGCTGAGATAGACAAAAAAAAACTGTGTGACCCCGATACATAAAACTTCACTTATCATCACATCAGAGGGACCTGACGTAAAGGTACTTTTCACTTTGTGTAGATGTGATGTGCAGGCACCGGTGTAATGTATGCAAGAGAAATGCCTATTTCTCCAACTAAAACAAGGGATTAACCCAACAAAATGGTGAGAAACTGCTGATATTCATGAATTCTTGCCTGTGGCTTTATCTACCACACACACACACACACACACACACAGAGCGTTTCACTATCTTTGTGGGGACCCGTCATTGACATAATGCATTCCCTAGCCCCGTACCCTAACCTAAACCATCACAACTAAATGCCTAACCTTAACCCTTACCCTCACCCTAACCATAACCTAATTCTAACCCTAATCCTAAAACCAAGTCTTAACCCTCAAACAGCCCTTTAAACATGGGGGGGTCCAGTATTTTGGCCCAACAAAGCTGTCCGGACCCCACAAGTATACTGTATTCCCATTTTTTGGACTCCACAAATGTAGTTAAACAAGAACACACACACACACACACACACACACACACACACACACATAAGCACAGAGAGACTTGACAATGAGCCTAATGAATATGATATGGTAACATGATATAGCTCACTGTTTGTTTGCTTCATGTTTTAACATCATCAGCAACAACAACAACAACAACAACCCTCCCAGGCTACTTTTGCCCGTGAAAATGAGCACATCAAACAATAAATGAAGGCGTTGAATCAGATTAACTAAATCCTCTTAGAAACAACACTCCCCTCAAATACACTCTGCCTTTATCGCCTGTGTTTTCCCTCTTTTTCACACATCATATCGTCATATCATACTTCCTTCCCTTACATATTAGTTGTGATACATCAAACTGTTTGAGGTGGATAGCGTGCAGGTGGCTGGAGAGGTTATGCTGAAAAGAACAAAATCCCAACTATCATCTTTAATCCATGGTAATCACCTCTGGCCTTAATCACCAATTCATAATGGAATTTATAATGGAATGATTTCAATTACCTACCACCACCGGCACCACAGAGTTCTGCAATTAAATTAGGACAATGCAATTGTATGTCTTTGTCTCGAATCTCAATATGTTTGTGTTTAAGGAGTCTGGCCTTTTCTTGTTTTGTTTATGGAACTTCTGATGGAGAAGTTTGGTCGTGTGGAACAGAAAGACTATTCTTTTTCTTTTAAAGAAGAGGAAAACCTTGGGAGTTGATCATTTGGGGGTTGGGGGGGGTGGGGTGGTAAGGGAAAGAAAAGAGAAATATCTAGCATTAGTGAGGAATGGTGGGTTAAATCACTTACTGAAGATTTTTAATGACATTTCAGTGTTCTCGTATAATTACTCTTCATGCGAGATGGGCCGTAATGCTGTTGGACAGTCGCGGTTCAGGCTCGCTAGCTCGCTTCATTAGCGTGTCATTCCTATTTCACATCAGAGGCTTTAATTGTAATGCTGAATATGCACAGCTCTCCACAGAAGCCTAATCAAAGTGGATCCACTTGTATTATTAATATCAGAAATCAGCCCGCTTGCTATTTTTTTATAAATAAAAGAATACAGACGCATAAATCAGCTGTCATTTATTAGCATGGCCCTGGCATATCCGCCAGACATGCAAGAAGAGCAACCCCACCCTATCTCCGTTCCTGCCTGCATCACTCATCAAGATTTAAAAAGAATCAAAGACAAGAGAGGAAGAAAAGAAGAAAAAAATGCATTAAATATACATACTAATTCCGCCATGAAGTAATCAGATTACAAAGCAGGTGACACCGGGCGGGGGAAAAAGAAAAAAAAATGGATGGCTGGCTGGCAATAACGAGGGGATGGAGAGGTTCACAGGGAGAAAGGATGGATGGACAAATACAAAGAAAAGGTGGAGAGAGGAAAGAAAAGATGGGAGGATTAAGGATTTACATTCAACAGCAAATACCACGAGAGAAAGAGACCACAGTGCAGCAGAAACAGTGTCTTTTGAGGAGGGCTGGATGAAGACTGCACAGGTTGTGCTGACCAACTATATAAAAAAAAAAACAGCTGTGTTTTGAAATCCTGTGTCAGTGAGAGTCAAAGTGCTGCGAACCGCTAATCCACATCAGCGGAGGTTCTTTGGTGCTGATGCAGATGTTACACACACAGAACTGCAGCTGAATACCTGCTCTGGGAAATTAACCTTCACTTTGTAGAGGAAAGGGGGGATTTTTTGGCAGAATGCAGTGTTGTGCAATGGGTTGGAAGCATATTTGTTTGTTTTTTTGCATAAAGATGGATCGTGATGGTGTTAATTGAAAGATCGGAGATTGTCAGGGCAAAGAAGAAACTTTGTCATCTTTTCTTTTCACCTCGGAAGGGTCGAGGAAAAGAGGTTCCAGTACGGTGATGCGAATAAATCCTCAGTGGAAGAAGTATTCAGATCCAGTACAAGTACAGTATAATACTTTTATACTGTACGTAGGTTAGTCCACTGGTTCCAAACCTTGGGGTCAGGCCCCCTTCGGTGGGTCGCAAGATAATAAATCGGAGGGGTTGTGTGATGAATAATGGGAGGGAAAGAAGAAAAAAAAGGGAAAACATGTTGTGGTATAAAAAGTACCTTAAAATTGTACTTTAGTACAGCACTTGAGTAAGGTACTTAGATATTTTCCATCATAATTTCTGTTATTTAGCCTGTCATTGCACAGCCATTAAAAGTGACTTCATACAGGGTTCATACATGTTGACGGGACAGTTGTGACGTCAAAAAGACAAAACCATCATGAACAAAATCCACATTTGTTTGTGAAAATATACATTCCGCTTTAAAATAATCTGTTTGCATGGTGTTATGAAAAATGCTTTCTTTTGCCAGTTAAAGTTAGAAGCCGACAACAACAGCGCGTGCCACGAGACAACGCTGTCACATTTGATGTCAGGATACAAGAAAAGTTATGACAGCTTCAGGTGGATGAGACAGACGTGAATTATTAATTAGACATTAGCGGAGAGGCAGACATTAATTAGGCATTAATGTGGAGACTCCTCGTACTCACATCCTTCCACTCCGTGCCTATCTATAGCTCGGCCCTCGCCCCTCCACCCACGGCATGTTCTCTGTGTATAGAGACAGATGTGAACTACGCTGATATTTAGACTGTAGGTTGAGATTTAACTTTCTTTTTTTTTTTATTTTGTTCTAGCAAGGTGCATTTTGGGATGATTCCATTTGCTCCTTGTAAAAACGAAATCAAACACCACTACTTCAAACACTCCAAAGCTAGCAAAGTTCTTCATTCACCAGACACACATTCCAACGCTGCTGCTTGTCGTTCTGTTCTGACAGTGAACACTTCACTTCCCTTCCTGACATTAATCTGTGTTCTAGAGTTGGCTGCGTGCTGAGGCAAAAAAAATAATAAAAAATAAAAAAGTGTCTCGCTGTACGGGTGCCACGTGCAAACAGGCCACTGTCGTTACCAAACAACATTTCAGTGTCAACATGTAAGAGGGGAATTCGCCCCCCGCTTTGAGAGGAGGTTTGTGTCTGTGTAAACTGCACATTCACTGGCTGATGAAAATGCTGTACAAACAGAGAGAAACACAAAGGGAAGAAAAGTAGTGCACGGAGAAACTAAATTACTTTCCAGAGTACTGTACATGCTATACACCTGGGAGAAGGCAGGCTGGGAAATGATAGTGGCAGTGGGGGGGGGGGGGGGCAGTGTTCAAGTACAGGTCAGCTCCATTACCTGGGTCCAGCATGTCTCTCTCACATCCTGAACATACATATATAACCCCAGCTTGATGATATTCTGTCCCAATCTCACTAGTTTCCATTCCAAGCCTCTTTGATCTGTGATTTGCATTTTAGCGCCCACGGGGTAAAAGTTATTTGGATGAGATTTTTTTTTTTTTTTCTCCTCTCCCTCACTGCCTCCTTTTCTGCATCTTCTCACTCACCCATTCGCCACATACCTGGGGCTTGTAAACTCATACCTCCCTCCCCCCCTTCCCCCTTTCCTCCCTGACTCCCTCTTTCCCCAGCTCCCTCCATCCCTCCTTCCCCCACTGCCGTGGCTCTCAGGATCTCCTTTTAATATCAGCTATGCCCCCAGAACGAAACAAACAAATTAGCTGACGGGAGGAGCGAGTTTCAATCTCGGATCCTCACCTGTATGTGATCCGTGGGGTGAGCCGGAATAAGCCTCCCAAACTGCAAACAGCATGGCTACAGGCAAATGGGATGATGATGTGGCTTGGCAGTAGTGGAAACAAGCTAAGTACATTACTTAAAGGTCCATTAGTGTAACGTGTTTAGTTGTTTATTATCAAAATCTGTGTTGACAGTTCACAAACGTGTCCTTTTTCATGAATATTTACCACCACCATCAATTCCAAGTATTCCTTTTGGCTTGAAATTTTACATTTGCATTCGCATGAACTGGGGTAGACGCTCCATATCCATGCGCCATCTTGAAACATGTTAGCAGGTAAGGGACGTACAGGACATACTGCTCCGCCTTTTGCGTTTTCGCTGTCACATGATAAACTCACAGGTGCTGCTAATGCTGCTAATGGGTATCGTCGCTTCCCGGCCCCGGTAAGTTTGAAGAAGGAAACATGGATGAATGTTCGGAAATAAGAGGCTGCTGCGGCCTGCCGTACAGGTTAGTTTGACCAGCAGCCGTGAGTAGCGGCAGCTCAGACCGGCCCTCGCGGCCTCGAAAACACTACCGGCCCACCGGGAAAAGTCCAGACTTTCCCGATTGCCACTGTGCCTCATGCACGTATTCAAAAGGAGTCTTCTTCTTCGCCCATAAAAAGAAAAAAGGAACCGAACCGAACCTGCGACTGCTGCTACAAGGACTGAGTCGCGAAACACAGACAGACAAGCAGTGACACAGAAGAGCTGTTTTTGCAGAGTAGTTTTGTTTCTACCAAAAATGTAACTCATAAATCATCACTCCACTTACACATCCTGTGGCTCAAATAAGAAATCGTCCCCACGTCTGTGGACGAGCAGCTTCATCGCCCCCCGTAGACCAGACATCCGTCACAGCAAGTCTGCTCCTCGCTCTCTGCCCATTTGATGTTTTTAAACAATTTATATTTGTTATCATATCAAAGCAAAGGCGTGCGGCCATCAAACGCGCGAGGTGCACACTCTCAGCCGAGGGGCCCTCTCAGCCAGCCACGCTGCATTCCTTATTCTATTTTATCTCTCTTGGTTTTTGACTAATGTCAGTAACAGCTACCGGTAATAAAATGCTTGTTAGAGTTTGTGCCGTTGCCTCGGAGCGTCGGCTTTGATACATCGTCAGGCCATTTGCCAGTGTTTCCTGATTACCTTGCCACCGACTGCATGTTTATTGATTGGGAGTTAATAAAGCGAGGGCCTCCGCTTATTCTGCCCTCGCTTGCTTTGCAAAAGGTGAGGCTTCCTTTGATGTGCAAGCGATACATTGTCAGGCAACATGAACGCATGTGTTGTATGCGTTGTATGTCAGCTTTGCTCCTAGCCACCTTTTTGCGTTGCGTGTGCAGTGTACAGTGCGTTTGTGGTTTTCACTTAGACTCTTATTGTCATTGTTTGGAGTGAATTGAAGGTGTAAGAAGAAAAAAACAAATGGTGCCAATTACTCACATTACCTGCAGGCAGTCTGGGTGACTTCATTTTGCTGTCTGTAACGCTGACATCTGATTCTATGTATCTTTGCATCTTTGTGTGCTTTTATGTTTTTACATGTAGGGCTGTCACTGTGCAGCCTGTCATCTTTGGATCTGTTCATCTGCTGGCTTTTGTCCCCCGCCCCCTCTCCCTCTTTCTATACTGTCTGTCCCCATGACAGTCAATATGGTGATTCCATCCCTTACCAGCTGATTGTCTTTTGTCCCCCGTCCCCCTCTAGCTTCTCCTACTGCTGTTTACCCTGCCCCTTCCCCAGACACAGATCGCCTTGCCTGATTTTCTGTCTTTTTCTTCTTGTAACCCCCACCCCCCCCTCTGAACTCCACTGAGCCAGCAGTCGTGTCAAATCAAAATAACAGCTTTAAAAATTCAGTCAACATTGCCCCCTACAAACACCAAGGGCTTCCTTGTTGGCTATTCATGTATTCAGGTGTACATTGAATCATGGTGGAGATGCTTTCGGAGCCCAACGTGGCAGTTCCATCAAAATGTGATGTATTCATTCACAGTCACTAGTAAACTCTGTTTGTTTGCAGATAACCGGGATGTTTACCAGGGACAGGAAAGCAGACAGGCACATGCAGATCGGTTTCTTATCGGACAAGCTGTGACCCTGCACCTGCCGGCCGTGTATCCCCTGCTAGGTCCCCAGTGAAACATGAGCCTGTGGAATAGGTTGCCCTGTTTTCCCACCATCTTTCTGATGCTCTCCTACCGCCCTTCTTTTTCTATCTCTTTCGATGCCTGATTGTGTTTGTAAGTGTGCAGTTCTGGGACAAACACCGTATGTGCTCGGCCTAAGAATTCCCCCGTTCCTTCCCTTTCTCCCCTTCCTCCTCCCCCTTCATTCCCTCTATATCTTCCTCTTTCCTCGCTCAGTTCTCTCAGTATTTACATCCTTGTTTAGTGTCACTTTCTCGGGGTCAGACCAAAGCGCTGTAGCCTTAGGCTGGCTCCCAGGCTTGTGTATCATTGTGTTTACTGATCACTTTCACTGCCTATCATAGCCTAGCACTTTTCCTTATTTTTTTCTTAATTATGATAAAATAGCTAGTGTTTGTACAGGCAGCTTGATATGTAAATAGAGAGTGCCAAGGGTATTGTTCACCCGCCCCTTTCTCTGCCTCCTCTTCCTCCTCTGCGTCTTTCACTTCCTGGAGTCCCCCCCCCCCTCCCCCTCGTCAATCTCTCCCCACTTTCTCAAATTCCACCGCTATCTTGCTTGGAACCATCCCAAAATCTCATCGTGTCAAAATGCATTACGAACATCAAAACATTTCTGTTTACAACATCGCAGTCGTGTCAATTAAATCTGATTAATTATTCAAACATTTATCTTCCCCCACGGTGCCTGGGGAATTTTTAATCAAGCTTCCTATTTGCTTTAAATTAGCACTGTCAAGTGTGCATTTGTGTAAAATCCCTGGTATCATTAAAGATTTATCAATTGGAAATCTGTTTGGGTTGATTTTACTGTTAATTGGTTAGAAGGCGTGCTGTGGCTTTACACTCATCTGCAACAAGTGCCTCTGAGTTGGGTTAGCAAGGGAGCGCAAAGATGAGCATCCTCGGATGGAGATGCATTAGTTAGATCTACAATCAAAGCTACAGCTGCGCCAAAGCTTTCATATACAGAGCTCATCATTCATCATCATCAATATTTATTCTAACGTACTTTTTTTTTTTTTTTAGTATGACAACATTGCAATATTTCTTACTCAAGGTCTACATTGCCCTTAAGGAAACACTTTCACACTATGTTTCTTGATATGAAAACATGGTTGTTTCCCATGAAAATGAAAATAAATACTTATACAGTTCAGAAAGTATTCAGCCTTCACTTTTTCACATTTTATGTTGCAGCCTTATGCTAAAATCGTTTCCTCAATCCATACTCAACAACCCATTATGACCAGGTAACAACAGAATTCTTAGAAATGTTTGCACATTTATTAGAAAGAAAAACCTAAAATGTAGTATTTAGTATTTAGACCCTTTGGTGTACCACCCATTTCTCTTGATCACCTATGAGATGTTTCTACACCTTGATTGGAGTCCACCTGCAGTAAATTCCATGTGACTGGGGACTGGTGAGGGTTGAGGGGAAAGCTGAATGGGGCAAAGTACAGAGATGTCCTTTAATGAAAACCTGGTCCGTAGCGCTGAGGACCTCAGACCGAAGGTTTTCCTTCCAACAGGACAATGACAGTAAGCACACAGCCAAGACAATGCAGGGATGGCTTAGGGACACCTCCGTGAATGTCCTTAAATGGCACAGCCAGACTTGAAACCAGTCAAACGTCTCTGGAGAGACCTGGAAATGGCTGTTCACTGAAGGTCCCCGTTCAACCTGACAGAAGATCAGCAGAGAATGGCAGAAAATCCCCAAATCCAGGTGTGTCATACCCAAGAAAACTTAAAGCTATAGTGCGTAGTTTCTGTCTCCTCCATGAGGAATTATAAGTAATGACAACAATTCTGTCATTGCATCCACGTGACACAAGCCCTCCACGATTGCGCACCACCCCCACCCCTCCTCCACACAGTTGCTAGTAGCCAAGGAGGACACGGAGGATAAAAAAACACGATGGACTCTTCAGAAGAGGTCATTATCGTCACTTGAGATTCTGCGCACGAATGTCGCTGGACGACAGCAATTTCTAAACATAGCCATACTGAGAAATACAGAGAGAGTTTTGTGGAGCTAAATTAGCTTTGTATCAACTCATTTGGCAATGGCTTGAATGTAACGGACGTTCATTAATTAAAAAAAGTTATACGCACTAAAGCTTTAAGACTAGAGTGTATTGATAAATGGTTGTATATGTAGGTCTATGTTTGAAGACAGCTTTCCCATTAGTCTACATATGGTGCAGCTCCAAGTGACTTGGCTTGGCTACTGCCAGTAACTGAGTTACTTGTACGACCAGCATTTGTCACCCTTGCTAACAGTGTTGCGGGCCTGTAGCTCCAACGTTTTCATCCCAGCTAGGGACGCCTCTGCTAAGCCAAAGCAGCCTTAGCATCAGTTTCATGTCTGGCTTACACAAGTACACTTTAATTAACAGAAGGTTATAAAAGCAGACTCCCATTCACCACTGTCTTATTCACTGCCAGCCAACAATCTTTGGAAAGAGATGCTGTGGTTTACATTCTAGCCCAGTGTTTTACATGTTTGTCTCTCTGAATGTACAACCCCAAATCAGAAAAAGTTGGGACAGTATGGAAAACACAAATAAAAAAAGAAAGTAGTGATTTCTAAATGTACTTTGACTTGTATTTCATTGCAGACAATACAACAGCACATCATTTAATGTGTTCCTCATGATTTTTATTGTTTTTTTTTTTTTCAAAAAAACAAAATTCCTATTTTGGTTCTTGCAACACATTTCAAAAAAAGTTGGAACAGTAAGGCATTTACCACTTTGTAATGTTGCCATTCCTTTACACAACACTTAAAAGACCTTTATGGACTGAAGACACCAAGTGATGAAGTGTTTCAGGTGTAATTTTGTCCCACTCTTGCTGCAAACAAGTCTTAAGGTGGGCAACAGTACGGGGTCTTTGTTGTCGCATTTTGCGCTTCAAAATGCGCCACACATTCTCTATTGGAGACAGGTCGGGACTGCAGGCAGGCCAGTCAAGTACCCGTATCCTCTTCCTCCGCAGCCAGGACTTTGTAATGTGTGCAGAATGTGGTTTCGCATTATCTTGTTGAAATATGCATGGACATCCCTGGAAAAGATGTCTTCTTGAAGGCAGCATATTGTGCTCCAAAATCTCTATGTACTTTTCAGCATTAATGGTGCCATCACAGAAGTGCAAGTTACCTTTGCCAAGGGAACTGACACAACCCCATACCATGACAGACCCTGGCTTTTGGACTTGTTGCTGGTAACAGTCTGGGTGATCCTTTTCTTCTTTGGTCCGGAGCACACGGCGTCCATTTCTCCCAAAAAATACCTGAAATACTGATTCATCTGACCACAGTACACGTTTCCACTGTGTGATGGTCCATCCCAGATGCCTCCGAGCCCAGAGAAGTCGACGGCGCTTCTGGACACTGTTAACATAGGGATTCCTTTTGGCACAGTACAGTTTTAACTGGCATTTGTGGCTGTAACTACGTATTGTGGTACTTGACAAAGGTTTGCCAAAGTAGTCCTGAGGCCATGTGGTGATATCGCTTGTAGATGAATGACGATTCTTGATGCAGTGCCGCCTGAGGGATCAGAGATCACGGTTGTTCAGCTTAGGCTTGCACCCTTGTCCTTTACGCGCTGAAATTCCTCCATATTCCTTGAATCTTTTAATTATGTTATGCACTGTTGAAGGTGAAATAAGCAAATGTCTTCCTATCTTTCTTTGAGGAACATTGTTTTTAAACATTTCAATAATTTTCTCACGTATTTGTTGGCAAACTGGCGATCCTCGGCCCATCTTTGCTTGGATGCTGCTTTTGTACCAAATCATAATTACAATCACCTGTTGACATCACCTGTTTCAAATCACATCATTATTTAACCAATTTACCTGATTACTAGCCCTTAATTGCTCCTGTCCCAACCTTTTTTGGAATGTGTTGCAGGTCTGAATGACAGGAAAGGATGTATATTTACAGATGAAATTAGGTTAACCAGACAAAACATGACATATTTTGTGTTCACATTGTCTGCAATGAAATACAAGTCAAAGTACATTTAGAAATCACTACCTTCTTTTTTTATTTGTGTTTTTCATACTGTCCCAACTTTTTCTGATTTGGGGTTGCATAAGCTGTCACTTGAATTAGTGCAACTTTGGGTCTGCACAAGCTCCAAACTCAACTTCATCTAAAGTGCCACTTAAACCTGCTCTAAATTGTTATGATTCATGTCCACTCAATGTCAGTTTTTAACATGCATGTGTAAACACAGGGTGGCTGCCCAGGAGAAGGAAATCTGAGGCCATGTTTGTGCCAACATGTTTTGTACAGATCTAACAGTCTATCATATTATGTCATTGTCTGCAAAGTAAGTACTAACTGTAATCATGTAATGAGTAAAAGCTCCAGTCCACTTTAGTCTCCCAAGTTTCCCAAAATGGAAACGGTCATGTACCAACACCTTAATTGTACTTACAGTAAATGTTAAATAACTTAAGCAAATGTACTTATTGTCTAATGCAAACAGTACTGTGTACTGCATCAGTTTGAAATCCAATCAAACATAAAAATTCGGTTTTGATTTATATGACCACTAAAATTCTAATTATATACAGTACGTAAAAAATATATATATATTTTTTAAGTATGACACTTTGTCGCTTTCAGAGAGGTAACCCAACTTGAGCCAATAACTAAAGCTAAATCAGCCATAGCAGCATGATCCAAGTAACATTTAAGAATAAATCAGCTGGTATAAGAAAATTGTATGAGCCAGGCCAGATGGCGACCACATGTCTGTCCAAGGTATTTTGCAGGTTAAACTGAGGTCAAAGAGCAGATCTGTGATCCTCACGCAACCCCACTGCCTCACTCGCTCCCTCCCTCTATCCCTCAGTTTCTTTCAGTCCTGTCTGGTCTTTGTTTTATGTCATTCGAACACTTTCCCCTCTTTCTTTCTTTCTTTCTTCACATACAAGTTCAATATCCCTGAGCAACAGATAAGAGGAAATGGCAGCACAGCAAGTGTTTAACGTTCCATTGTCCTCTATATTTTTAAGTTGAGCAGTTTTCCCGGTGTTTTGGGGCATGTTTGAAGCATTTTTGAAGCTATATCAGAGATGACATGTTTTGTGCATATTTTCAAACAGTTTCCTTTTGTAATGCAAATGGCTGTGACTGTGTCAATAAGTAGAAAGGCAGACACATGCTGAATGGATAGCCTGAAACTTTGGCAGTGCAGAGTTTTGACTGCTGTGAAGGATTGTAATGTTAACTGCTTGTGATGGGGGGTTGTTTTAGGGCTTTACTGATTCGACTCAACCACACTCGCACACGATTTACAAATAGGCACACACACACAAACTCACGCACACACGCACACATCTTGTGGGTTCTCACGTTTGTGCTTCAGTGCTCTCTATCAGAAGTCAACCCCCAACACACACTGTGCTTCCAGGCCTCCCCACAGCCCAAAGAACCTGCAGCACATCTGTCTACACTGCATCTCCACCTCCTGCCTCCTACTCCTCCTGCTCTGCTCCTCTAACCGTGGCCAGGTGTTTGCCCACAGCCACACAGCTCTTCATCTCCAGGCCGCCAGACCGACGCTGATGTAATTGCTCTCTCCGCTGATCCATGAAAACAGAGAGAAAGGCGAGGGGGGAAAAAGGGGGAAAGTAGCAAAAGACAGAGGAGAGACAGCCTGTGTTGTAAAGTGAGAACGAGAGCTGGGCTCATGTGACGGAGAGGTGTGGGTGGTGAGGAAGGACGTGTGTGTTTTCTGAGAAGGTCAGGGAAAAGTTGGGTAAAAATGTGTGTAGAAGTTTTGTCATGATTTTGTTTGTGTGTGTGTGTGCGTGTTTCCAGGTGTGTATGGAGCCATCTGCGCACAAGAGCTCTCCCAATAGAGACAAAGCAGCTCCACAGTGGGACTGTGGTGTGCTTTTAGTGGTTGTGTTGTGAGGGCAATTTCAATTAATGTATTCATGATATTTATATATTTAAATATATTTATAAGGGGTTAAACCCACAGGGGGAGGTGGCTTTCCATTTTCCTAATGACATGCAAATGGGGTGTAATGTTTTGTTCTGTCTCAAGCCCATTCCAGAGAGTTCTGTGGTGTGGGAATTATACCACAGTCTGTATATGTGTGCTAAAGAACGGTTGACTTGTCACTGACTGCTCGGAGTCACACACAAGTTTAAGTTTGGAGAGCGTCAAATAAAAAATGAGAAATGAAAATGTGTACTTTTCATTTACATTTTATCTGGCGCTCTCATCCAGTTACATCCAGAATGCATGTAACAGGAGCTTTAATCATCTGCATTACATGCAGTCAGTAATCAAGTATTACAATGGTGTCCTGGCAACAGATCTAACAAATTATTAATGCGACTTTGGAATGATCATATATATCACAGAAAAGCTCCAAGGCTCAATATGATTCACTTTATCAAATTGATATACATATTAAGTGATAACGCTATATTTATATTCCAGTCTGTTAGTTATCCAATATTGCACACAGGTATGTTAATAATGCTACAACCACTGCAGCACATCATTTAAAATGTCCAATTTTCTGCTCAGCGATAGAACTAATTCATCAAGCATATCCTGTTTGTTCCGTCATGAAACAAACAACAACATTAATTTAATAGTCAGAGATTGCAACACTTAACAGAGATCCCCTGGAGTTTTGAATGAAGTGTTAGATTAGATTAATGTTTCCTCCCTATGTGGCTAACCTGCAGCAGTGATGAGACAATACAGTATCAAATTAGAGAATCAGAGGGAAAAAGCCTCCCGCTGTTAGAGATCTAATTATTGCAAACACAATAAACAGCTTGATTGTTTTTAATGTCAGCTACTGTTCCCTGGTGCTTTACTGGAGTTTGAAAGCATGTTTCACTGCGCACAGTCACATTTTATTTCGCTTTAGAATGAATTGAAATTGATTTTGTGAAATATTTTTTTTATATTTCAAAGAATGTTTTGACTTACTACCTATCTTTGTTAATCTGAAGTATTGAAGATAGCTCATTTTGTACACTCTAAGTGGACATTTTAGCATAGAAATGTATAGAAAATTGGAAAAGATTATAGATAAAATATAAAAAGAAATATTTTCAGACCACAATACAAGGGTAGCTGTTGAAGAAATTGCTTGATATTTTATGAAATTAGGTTTATTCGCCTTCTTGCTGTAAGTTAAATGAAAAGCTTGATACCGATCTCATGTCTGTACACTATGTATAAAGCTCTAAAGTACCAGCACGTATTGGAGTTCACTGGCAAGTCTGTAGGGTAAATATAAAGCTACAGCCAGGACACCGTTAGCTTAGCTTTGCATAAAGACTGAAAACAGGGGGAAACGGCTAGCCTAGCTCTGTTTAAAGTCCACTTATTAGCACCAGTGCAAGCCAATTGTCCGGCACCTAGCCCCTCTAGAACAACAACCTGTTGTCTTTATTCTTCAGTTTTTGTACAGATTAAACAAACAATATACAACGTGTTAATTTGGGAGCTTTAGAGGTGATGCTCGGCGGATTTTGTTATCTAAAGCCAGAGCCAGGCAAACTGTTTCCTTAAGTTTCCAGCTCAGCTTTTCCGCTTTAACGTTATACTTAGAGTAAATATGGGCGAATAAGCGTCTTTCCCAAAATGTTGAACTCTTCCTTTAACGTTAATAAAGCTCTCAACTTCTTCGTGTTGAGGTCAGACTATGTGTCCTTTGGTAGGATCTTATCTGGCAAGTGTGTTCAACATCTCTTCTGTTGAATGCGTTGAATGTGTTGAATGCGTGCTCAGACATAATATTTGAAGAGTTTTCTTCCATTTTATGATTCAAGAGGTGTGTGTGTGTGTGGGGGGGGGAATCCATGTTTCACACACATGCTTCTATTAATTTAGTTCTATCAGCGAGTTCTCGTGGATGTCACTCTCTACAGATGGCAGATTTCTCGTTCAGGAACAAAACTCTTAATTTCCATAAGCGCTGAGCGAAATCTATGCTGATTCAGCGTAAGAAAACATTTATCTTGCAACAAATTGATTCTTGATATTAATTCATGTGTTCACTCTTGAAGTGTGCCCATGATTTAAGCCTGCCTCTTTTGTATGTCCAACTTTAATTAATTAATGTCATTACTAACATTGTGGTCCAGCTGATTTGGTTGGTCCATCATTTACAGAACTCTCTCTCCAAATCTCATCCTCTCCAGCAACGCTGACATTTGGAGAATTCTTGATTAACATAATTTGACAACTTTGATGGGAGATTTACAAAATCCCCCTTTTCTCCCGTCCTGACTTGTTTCCATGCACGTCTCGCAATCTTCACGTTAATGCTGTGAGTCCGCGGATTAGATGCGACATTCAGCACATTTAACTGAAAGATGTATAGAAAATATCCTCAGCGCAAAAATATTAAATTCACTACATACAGTTACTGTGTGTAGTGCACAATATCACCGGCACCTGTGACCTTTCTTCACTTTATATGTCTTATTTCTTTATGTGAGCGTGTTTATATAAAAACAAAAGCTGAAGAGAAAGAGAGAGAGAGAGAGAGAGAACGAGAGAGAGAGAAAGAGACACAGATAGACTCTGGCATGCTGTTATTTTTCTATGAAGGAGACCACGGAGAGCTCCAGCAGTTTATTGATTTTCAGAACTGCTCTGCTCTCATTGTTATCCCAGGGTGCTGAGTGCTGTTCATTGGACACACATAGCACCTCAGGCTGTGATCCCTGTCTGAGAAACCCCAGATTTCACAACAGGCCCTTCCCACAGCAACCAACCCAACGCCCCATTCACACCCATTCATGCCTACGTCTCAATAGCTTTCTACTGAGGAGGTAGCAGGCAACCATATGGGGAATTAGAGCATCCAGGCTCATTCTCACATCTTTGAAGTCTATTCTTTGTGCAGTGGAAGATGGGGAATATACTCCTTTTTTTTCCAGATGAGAGAATTAGACTGATATTTCACTGCGTCATGTCGAGCGTGGGGGGGGGGGGGGGGGGAGGGGGGGTTGGGGGGTGAAAGGTTCAGATCAACTAGGCAAACTCATTTATTTCCAGAAAGGCCGTGCTTCTTCTCACAGTAGCTGTTGCGGGGGTTAAATTAGTTTGGATAAGCAGCTACTCTGACATTTAGGATGTTTACCCAGCATGCATCAGCACATACTAACAGGAACAAAAACAACCAAGGCTGCATCACACATCCGGCCCCACTTTCTACTTATCGTGCGCGACTCTAATTAAAAAATAACACATCAGAGCACTTTTGTATTGTACCGCTATTCAAAGCAGGCCCGTCTGAGCGACGTTGTGAAGTGATGTCATGGCTGCTGCTCACCTTTAGCTCGGGTTTGTCTTTAATTATTGTCAGGAAGGAACACACAGCCCAGCTCATCAACTGGATAAATATTTGACCGCTGTTCCATAAATTGGCATTGGGGGTTTATTTTAACGACGCATTCTGTCCGAGCCAGACATCATGCGCCGAGCGATGCACAGTGATTTGGCTCTCTGCAGGTGACCACAGCTCGTCTCGGCATGAGTCAAATTAAAACTCACATTTCTGTTCAGGAAATGGGAGATTTCATACACATCCTGAATTTGTCTTATTTAATTATAACCTATGTCAAAGCCTAATCTTGGGAGCTTAGGCAGGGCATCCAATTAATCAAGAAATAGGTATGTTTGTGGACTGTGGAGGAGCGTGCAGGGACGTGTGTGTGTGTGTGTGCATATGTGTGAGGGAGAGAGAGAAGAATTAGTGCATGACTATGGGAGAATATTTGTGCTTTGTTTGTGTTTCATTTGTGCGTTTGGGTTTATGTGCATGTGGGTGGCTGCGCGTGTCTGTGGGTAGAATTTGATCTGCCTTAACCCAGGGGGGTTTCGCTAACAGGACTCAGGGGTACGGGCTGGCACCATGTGAGGAAGCTCAAAGCAGGACACAGGCTATGAGGCGTCACGCCTTAACAAATAAGGATCCCACTGTGATTTTCGCCAGTGTCGCTTTAGCTTGGCTTATGGTTTATGCTAATCGCAAATCTGCAAAGGATCATAGAAATCCAAACAGTCTGACAGTTTTGATTATCATTTCATGTTGGACAACAAAGGCAGCAAAGGACGAGGGCGACGGAAAACTTTCAGGAGTAAAAATGTAACATTTGCAGATATTTGCAAATCCATTCAGTTAGTGGGATTTGCGTTCAAATGAAATAACATTTGGAAAAACAAGACAGTTTCATTCAAGCATTAATCTGCTGCTCCAAATTCGCAGTTGCAGTGATCAGGGGTGTTTCGCGCTAAGTGTGCGTCAGACGTTTCAGATCACATAAGCAGAGACAAGTCATCTTTGTCACGAACTTGCACCATAGCAGCAATTGTCACAATATGTCAACGCCTATGTAAGCCTGAGTGGCACGTATGTAATGTAATGTAGCATATTGTAACTCACTCCCTCACTCACTCACTCACTCACTCACTCACTGCTACAGTGTAAAATGTCATCATGTGAGATGTGTTTGTTCCATGTGTTATAATGCTGGGGAAATGAAGAGGTGGCTAATAAGAGGCTGGAGTGATGCCGGCATGCATGCGAGTGCATCAATGTGTGAGTATTTAAAGTGGTCTCTGCATTTAGAGCTAAGTTTCAAACTAGATTCCAATTTTCTCTGGTTTTCACATATCATCACAACATCAGCATGTGGCAGAGCAATGAGCCTGAATGATGGGTCAAACACAGTTTCTGTCTCGGTGACTTTGGCTGATTGTCAATAAAGTTAAATCAATCGCAGATGGATGTCAACTTTGATCTCATATTCTTCCAGGAGCAGGCGGAAGCCATTTTGAGAGCCTTTCTAAAGCTGTGGCGCAGGCGTCTTCTTCACATGTGGATTTTGCAACGCCCGGGCCAAGTTATTGTGATAACCCGCCGAGTGGGCTGTTTCTAACGTCAGCATTAATCGTCAATCACCTGCTTTTTCTCTTTCTTTATCCGAGGGATACATATTTATGAAGTCTGGTGCTTTTGTGTGAACATTTGCAACTGATTATGTGCACTCTTCTCGCTCCAAACTTGCAATCCAGATGTGCAACTATACAAGCAGAAAGTCAGTCATTATTCAACTCTCGGAGAGAGAGTCCTTGAGGAAATAGGGTGTTTGTTTGCATTGAAACGCTAATCAATTGCAGTAAAGTCACAGGCTTCATTCTGATCATAGAGAGATGTTTCTTTAATGAGTCCCTCACGTCCTTACCCTGTTCATGTCCATTCTCCATCCAGACAGAATGATTCAAACTGCCAAACGCAAAGTCTGCCTCCTTTGACAGTTGGACCAATAAAGGGTTGAATGTTTTGATCAGACAGCCTCAAACAATCCTTTACTTAGAGAAAAAAAGGACTTACCATAATGCTATTAATCATGTGAGGGCGTCAGGGTTCAGCTGGTGTCACGGTCAGCTTCAAAAAGCCCTCCTTATTAACTTCTACTCATTCTGCGTGGACTTGTGTGTAAAATCTTTGAAGATTTGATCAGGTACAGGTGCCGGTTCTTGCTGTTCAAAGCGACACCTCAGCTCTTTCGCCTGGCCATTAAAGTAGACGTGAAGGCCAACATGGGCCAACTTTTGCATTTCTATTAGAATCACAGCCTGCAAAGGAATAAGCTTGTTAGAGATAATAACAGATATTGTGTCCTGCAGCCATGTCTCATTTTCACCAAGGTTCCTGCAAAAGTTTTACTCTGTAACAAAAAACAAAAGTAATTCGCAAGTAGCTCATGATGATAGGGGAGCCTCACAGTTAATGATGATGGAGTTATCAGGAACCTAAACACTTGGACTGCTCAGACTTTTGCACTCATGCTATCATCAGTATTTAAGGAATAGTTTTACATACATAGATTATATTCAAGACAAGTAGCAAAGACTTACAATACTTGGATTACTGCAGTGTGGGTGCTTGCAGCGGTTGTTTTGTGGTATGTATGTGTGTGTGTGTGTGTTTGTGCCAGGAAAAACCAAAAACAGAGATGTGTGTTTGTTTGGAGCCTTTTTTCCCCTCCTTTTCCGGCGAAAGGAGGATTAGGCTTGTTGGCGCCGTGTGCACCGACTGAGCCGGCGCTTCTCCTCGCCACTACACACTCCAGCAATCAGGCAAGCTGCCAAACAAACAGATGAAGTCAACAGAGAGACTTTTCCTTGTGTCTTCTGAGATGTGACTGCAACAGATGCAACTCTGACACCGACGCTTGACACAGTGTGACAGCCCACTGTGTCTACACAGCCGGCTCCACTTTGACTTATTTTGAAGGAGGGAGGGAGGAAGGGAGCGGGGGACCTGACACTATGCACATGATCACACACAAGATAATGTTTGTCAGCAGCAACAGCGATGTCACCATATAAGAGAGACAAAGACAGACAACGGGGGTTGATTTCACGGTGCAGTCATGCTGCGTGTACAGTCCTCAAAAGATTACCATATGTGTGTGTGTGTGGGGGGGTGGGGGGTGGGACCTCGCAGTCAGTTTTTTGAGGTGCAGGCTTTGATTGGCTCTGTGCATGATTCAATCTCTGAGGTGAACTATGGCCATTACACACTGCAAGGTCAAAATCCCATTACTTAAATGCAATATTATCCATGATTTTTTTCTAACAGGCCCCATCTCTCAAATATATCTCCACATTGCCACCCAGATAGGCACGCTGAAAGCACTGCATGCTGGTTAACAGAGTTCTTGGCTTTGAGCAGCTCTAGGGGATGGAGTGAGGGAGTATCTGTATCCAGGTAATTACAGTCGGAGGGGGCACAGAGGTCCTCTGTGATTACACATCAGCCCTGTAATGGATTCAACACTTATAGACGGAAAGAGAGAGAGAGAGAGACGCATTCCTTACTTTCCCATCGTGAAAGCAGGGGACGGGTGGGTGAGAGCAGGCAAGGTGGGGCGGGGTAGGTAGGTATATCTGCAAGATGGATTACGTGGGGTTTGCCGAGTTCAACATTGACACAGATTCATCGTAAATCATTATGCTGGGGACCCGGAGTGATTTCTGCATTAGGAGCAGAAAATGGAGTTCAGCCAGTCAATGAGGGAGGGCATATTTCACATCAATCACCTCCACACTCTCATGTTACCAAGGCTTAAATCTCACTTATACTGTTACCAATAGGGTTCAATGGCTATGATGGCAATCAGCAAGACACTGCACTAACAATACCCTACTGACTACACAGAAAGGACACAGCATGGGGCTCCATCGCCATATATTTAAAGTGAATTATATATGAATTGGAATTGTGAAAAGTAAAAGATGATGTTTGCACTAAAAAGGTTGTTTAGATTATAGTTATGATCTATATTTATAGTTGTCTAAACTTTTAACTCATGTTGGCCAACTTTCCAGCTGACTTCCTGCCAGGGGCGTCGGACTGAGGGAAAAAGGGGCCTGAGTACCCAAAAAAATGCTAGGATGAATAGCTGTGGATGAGGGGAGGGGCCCATAGAAAATGCCTTTCTACAGGGCCCAGAATTTTGTGCTATGCCCTTGCTTCCTGCAGAAGTTTAGTTCTTATTCTTCATAGAGATAGGGCTGACCAGGGGCCAGGATCACACCAACGGCACTTTGGGTACAGGAAGTTTCAATGAGGCATAGACATTACCAGGCAAAGAAATATACAGTATGTTATCCTACAGAGTAACCTTACTTATGTTTGGGATCAATTAGACCCCAGAGAGGTTCAACTCCCTGCCTTGGAAGATTAGTGCTGCTTAAACAGTTCTGCCAGCACAACCACAGATATAGAGGAGATGAAAATCCATTTTCTACAGCTGGGGTATCTGAGAGCCCAAACATAAGTAATGTGACATTCTCCAGCGAGCTTGTGAAACATGCCAGTTCAGTTCATGATGTTAATGAGCCATTCTAATAAAATTAGGAAATGTCAAGACGTATCAAGCTGATAAAACAATGCTATGTTTTTGGAACTTTTAAAGAAGACCTGGCGTTTCTAAGACCCCGACATTAGAAACTGAAGAAACGTGAAGTTTCACTGAATGACATTTTGAATGATCACTTTATTTGATGTCACTGAATTGCTTTACACTACTGCACTTAGCCTACATACTGTACTGTACTAATACCCCGCTGGGAATCAATAAAGGTTTATCTCAGTGTTCAAAAACATTGTAAACTAATCCAGTAATACCTCTGAATCATTATGTAGGTCCTACAACTTTGTTTGTCAGACTTTAAGCATTCAGATTCATTCTTGACTTTGGAAACAGCAGTTTGACATATGAATGAATACATAAATCAACAAATAAATAAAGCATCTCATTTCCTCAGGGAATAACATAATACATAAACTATCTCAGTGACAACTGAGCAAAACTGTTCTGTCAGTGTTTTTTTTTTTATTACACCTGTATTCAATGTTTTAGTCCCAAAGTAGGCTCTAAATATAATATTTTGACAGATTTTTTAAAAATATTTTTTCCCCACATATTTTAATGTAGAACATACCCCCCAAAAAGTTCAATTATATATTTTTATTTTTTTTATTTTTTCCTAACTTTATTTTAGGGGACACATGTTTAGGGAGGGCTTTGTTCACTTCTCTGCGCCAAGGGAAGGAAAGGGAGAGAAGAGCGGCTGTAGGCTACTGCAGGAATCCGGATATGATGAAAATGTTTGAGACGCAAACTATCCTCAGAAAACTACCGCCACTGAACGTTGGAAGCGCCGCGAGGATTATTATTGATATATTTGTTTGCATAAGTCAACAACATCTGGACTAAGTGGGACTGGGACACGCTGGCTGCTAAAGTTACCGGAAAAAGTTTTTGGAAGTTACTCTTTCACCCAGTTTGGTCATTTCTTCCCAACGTCTCGGGGCAAGAGTCGGAGGAAGGAAGGAAGGAAGGATGGGAATAAGTCAGATTTGAAGCAAGGGAGTTGTCATGTTTGAAAGGTAAGTTATGTTTTATGAACAATATGTCCGCTTTAGCTATAAACAGCACTTAGCAAGCGTCCGTCGCTTTTTTTTTTTTTTTTTGATAAGGAAAAAGGGAGTGTGTGAACAAATGGGCTGCATGTGGAGTCTTTCAGCGAGTTTAAAGTAAAAAGCGAGAGAAGGGAAATTTCCACTAAGTTTTACTGCAGCTCGACGTCACTTTGTCGGTGCGTGTGTGTATAAGCAGACGGCTGTCTCGAGTTGAGTAATGACACGGTGTCTTCAAGCCTCAGTTGATGATGAGACATTGTTTTTTTTTGTTGTACAGCACTGAGGGCTGAGGGAAGGGAGGAACTTCTTCTGTTGCGTGTCCCAAAAAGACGACTGTCCCATGTCCAAGGAGACCGTCCTTCCTCCGGATGGGCCGGCAGGGCCAGGAAAGAGCCCTCAGCAAGAGACAAGTCCCCTGCTGTCACCCTCACAAGGTAAGGGCACACAGGAGAGGGCAGAAATCACTAGCATGGAAAATCAAAGTTAAATTGAGGTGACCAAAGTGGGGTCTGGGGCTCCCAGGGGGCCATGAGAGGGTCCCAGAGGTCCTTCAGTGAGATGTAATTTAACTAATATGTTATTAAGTGGTAGGAGAGAGAGAAAAAAAAAACCCTCCCAACATGTAAATATGTCCAGCTCTGCACTGGTTCACACCTAATAGCATAGTTGTGCTCTCATTGGGCCTGTCATCCAAATTTTTGTGGTCCACAAGCCAAAAATGTGTCTGTTTAATCGCTCTGTGACTTGCAAACATTTAAGAGTCCCTGCTATATAATGCACGGCTCATGTGTACATGAAGTTCTCTCTAATGCATGCTTATGGAGCGCTTTTCTCTCCATGAAAAGTGAAAGTGAGCAGTGAAGCTGAGCTATAACAGTGATATATTCCGCCAAGAACTAATGTTGCTTGTACAGTCAAACAGGGGAGGAAACAAGAGGAATACCACATATAGAAAATGAGTCAATGGCCATATTATCAGATTACTGGTGCATAGCCGCGTTTATCATCCAGCTCGGGACAATATCAGCCTTGTCTTTTTAAATTATATTCATGTGATTTTTTAGTATACATCAGTATCTGTGCTCCAATGTTAAGCCTTGATAATGTTTTTGCTTTTTTCCCCCTCAATAAAGTCTGAAGAAACGCCCTGGTGACTATTAACAGCAACCACAGCCAATTATAGTTTTTAATTAACTTTCTAGTTGCCCCTAAGATTATCACATGTAAAATAAGCTTACCCCCACACACCCCTTTTTCATTTTTCTTCAAACAAGCAATGAACCATTAACCATCCTATTTATACCAAGCATCATTATGGCACTGTCAAAAAATAGCAAAGTAGGACAAAGTAAGCAATCACTGGGGCTGCTGGATTGCGAATGGATTTTCGCTGGACCTTCAAAGGCGCTTGCAGTTAATACTGGATTTCCCCTCTCAGGGGACTGTGGATGTACTGAGAATAGACCAATTTATTTCTAACTGTGATCACTAAATACTGCGATGCATCACACAGTACTGCTGCTAACGCAACTGCGGCTACCATACATCAGCTCCCAATCTGAGATATGTGCCATATCTATTTAGGGCCGCTGGCCTGCATCCATCTGTTCCACTCCCCCATCCATCACTGCTTACAAACAGAGAGTGTTGTAGCATTGAAATAAACGCGTCAAGCTTTGGTACATCAGCTCGCTGGGTTTTGCTGAATCATTCCTCACCATTTTTTTTTTTTTTTTTTCTTTTTTGAATCACAGCAAAAGTGGCTCAAGAGACAGTATGTTACTGAAAAACCTGCAAGCTGTGACCACAACTGTGGGCTACGAGCAGGCATCTGGCACCAAACCAGTGAATAAAGTAATTGTGGAAGGTTTATTTACTGAACAAAGCAGCAGTGTGCAATGGCGAGTTTTGAAGTCAAGACGCCAGAGGACGAGGCTTAGAGAGATGAGTGAAACCGTCTCTCGTGTTTTTTTGCACAGCTATCAGGCCGAGAGTCTTTGCCCACATACTTTTTTCCAATTTAGATGAATGCAGCCTTTATGGCAGGAAAAAGAAGCTTGGCAGGTAGAGCACACCCGGGAACAGAAGGAGAGAAAATGCAATCCAGAGCTCTGGCAAGGCCTTTACCTGAACCGCCCCACCATGTTGTGTAACCATTTTGCCAGCAAACTGTGTTTTTTCTGGCATAAATAGCCCGAGTGGCCTCTGTACCTCCTGGCTCATCCAGCTGTCTCTGATATTTTGTCCACCGTGGCTGACCCTGCAGTAAAAGTTTACGTCTGTTTTTGGAGGAATGGCTGTAATGCACGTTAATTCAGAACAGTTGAGTTTGTAATAGGATAACATTAAATGAACCAACCTGAGCCCTCTCTGTTAGTCACCACGCATCATAATATTTTGCTGCTTAACTCCCGTGTGCGATTTTTTTCCTTCTTCGACCATATTTAACGTTAAATGCTTGTGACCCTAGATGCTTCTGACAGGGAATCGTCCGGAAGAACACCGTCTCCCAGGAAACCAGCCACTGAAGGACAAAGTCACGTGACCGAGGAGAAGCCTAATTATCGCGAGCCTGTAAGAAGTAAGTTTTAACGACCTGGAAAAGCTGTGGGCGGACAGCAGGGTATCTTGGTGTTATTTTTTTAATGATAAACAAAAATGAGCCCTTTTAAATTGGAGGGAGTGAACAAATGATTAACATACCGTATTTTGCTTTTAGATAGTCAGATGGTTGAGCGTCACTGTGTTTAGCAATGTTTTATTTAACATTTTAAATGGTTATAAGTCATCCTATTTTATGAATGCGCTCCAACTGTCACGCATGGTAGCTGTTATGACAGTTGCACTGTGCATACACGAGGCAGGGTCAGGTGGCCAACTATAATATTAGCTTCAGTGTTTCCAATTAAAATATCAAGATAGCACCAGGGTCTCTTGGCAAGTGAGTGGTAACATGCGTGCTTTCTCATTCTGCCGTAATGATCAAGAATGGGCTCCTTTCTCCATTTTTTTCTCCTTCTAACCCTCAACCCAGTGTTTTGGAAGTGAGGAAATCCTGTTTGTGGTTCTGGCATTGACTGTCGTAACGCACCGATTGTATCTTAGCCACAATGTTTTTTTCCCCTGTACCAAACATTTACCTATTGGGGAAGAATTGCGCCAGCTGCTAGAGGCATTTCTCTGTCGAACGGAGTCATTCAGCATTCAGGCTAAGAGAACATTGCCGGGGTATATTGCTCCAACCTATAACCTACAATGCCAATATACCGTACATTTTACATCGTAACGTGATGGTGTGCGTTTTTCTGCATCTTATAATGATTTTAGAACTTGGAAAACTTCAGAAACCTGTGTTTTAGCACTGACATAATCACGTCGTTTTATGCAAATGTCCTGATACAGGGAGGTTTTACAAAACAGTTATTTGGCATTGAACGGCTTCAGTTACTTGCAGGTGTAATTAAGCCTAGATGCACTCTTGTTCAGTAAATTGACTTCATACTGAGCTATGGATTGCAGGTCACAAAAGGAAATCGCTAAAATCTTTGTGTGCAAAGAGTGAGATGTGTCAGCAAAGGCTAATAGCAGCTGATTGCTCCCATCCATGTAAGTGCCGAGGTAGAATAAGGATTGTGTTTGCATTTGACACAACAGTTCTTTTGTTTCTAGGTTGTTAACTTTTCCAGGGCGCCTCTTCCTGCCTTTTTATTTATTTATTTTTTTTTGCGTATCAAGCTTAATGACTTGCCGTTGGCTTGTTTACTGAAACAGCGAGGAAAAAAAAGATTCAGTAGCAAAAGCTTGGCAGGTGTGAGCAGTATTGCACTTCTAGAGGGAGGCATGCTTTTCCTTCATCTCAGCAGATAAGCCCCTGTGACAACAGTTTTGCGTTGTAATTGATGCCCCCCCCCCCCTAACATCCACACTTATGCTATCACACACACACACACACACACACACACACACACACACACACACACACACACACACACACACACACACACACACACACACACACACTGTCTGGTAAGGGAATTTTAGAGTGAGGAAGACATGCTACTTCTCTTTTGAGAGTTACAAGAACATAAATAGTCATGTCAAACACAGACAAAACCCCATATTTGTGCTATAATCTTTGTGAAAGTTATATCTACCCGTGTCTGTCTTTGGTTAAATCAAAGCTGGAAATTCTTACATTTAGGGGGAGGCGGGGGTGGGGGTCGGGGGGGGGGGGGGGGACTCAAGTTAACCTATTTGTGTCATATTCTCACTGTGGTTTTGTTTGTTGAGGTGACCAATCAGATTGCTCGCTGGCAGGGGTAATTGAGAGCCCTCTTCACTGCAGAAACAGGAAATCAATAAGAAATCATCTGCCTGCCTACATCCTGGCCCTCGCTGCCCTTGTGTACAGTATGTGGACGGTGACTTTTCACAACAAGAGGAAGCCTATTGGGATGTAGTAATAACAGCACATATCCTCTTTCAGTTATGATAAGATTGTTTTGACAAGTTGTCTTTTTAGCCAGTGGGTCCCCTTAAACAAGAACCCAAACACGGGCAGCGGTTCCATATTAGTTTAAAACTGTTTTTTTTAAAGTTTTTTTTACGTTTTTTTTCAGGAGAGTACATTCAACACTGAGTAACTGAAGCTCACCACACAATTTATCATCAAGTGTGATGTATGAAGCTGAAATGATCATTAGGGACAGAGTATCATAAATTCACATGGTTAAAAAGAAGTTGAAGCGTGGCGGATACCGTGATTGCCAACCACTGCGGCTTGTTAGATGAAGAAAAAAATAAAAAAATAAAAGTACAATTCTGCCCTTCCTGTTAGGCCGTTGCCAGTGAACGGTTCCTCTGTGGCTCCGCCATCCTGGGGGAGGAGGGAGAATCTTGTGGGGGAGACAGACATTCCTCAAGAGACCGTTCTGGGTTTTCAAGCAGCTGATATCTCCTGCAAAACAGGGCCTCGGCTCTCCGGACCCTGCCTCAGAATAAATTGCTACCACCCAGCACCAGTTTTAGGAGTTTAATCGTCACATTATTCACCAGATTGTCAAATACTTTTTTTTTTTTTTTTTTTTTTTTTTAAATGCTTCTGTGGTTGATAAAGATGACCTTACTAGCTTCTGAAGAACAGGTCTAGTTTTTTTTTATCTCAGGAAAATTCTGTAGTGAGAAAGTAAGGTCAAATAACATGACTCTTTTTCTTTTTTTAAAGAAAGACATTAGTTTGGCCTTTGTGTGAATCCCTGATTGGACTCTTTAGTGGCACACCTTCAAGGTTATTACCTGTGTGCAGAATTGACCTTTTTGGAAGTGAATTTGTGACCCCTAATAATAAATGCAGTAAAAGGGATTGTTTAACGGGGGGTAGTGTCTCATACTTGCACCTTTCTTGCATGAAAAGATTCTTTGACGGTGCAACAATTTAAGATGTATATGTATATTTTTATATATATGTACAAAACTGAAAAGTGTTTAGATTCCTGACAGTTGGCAGAGTTAGACTGAGATAAAACAAAAGGCGATTGCCTCTTCATCATTATTTTCATCACTTAGTGCTGAAATATTTTTGCTGAAGTGTTGAATCAACATTCTCAGACTGTCACACTGCCTCATTTATATTCCAAAGTTACTTAAGTACTTAAAGACTTTTTAACCCTCATGCCAATTTTTTTTTTTTTTTTCCCAGAATGTTTTTTTTTTTCAGCCATAGGAAGTGCATGGTGATTGTTGTTATGCAAGATGAATATCTTTATTGTAATCCTCAGAGCCCTGTCTCTGCAGAAATAATGTGTCTAAAGCATAGACCTATTATAAACGGAACCGTAATTTTCAAGTGATTACTTACCAGTGGGTCATGGAATCAAAAACTGTATAAATAGGGTGAAATGCTAGTGTAGGGGTTGATTAAAATGGCCATTGTAATTCTACCTCTGTTGTAATTATTTTCTCATTGTCTTGTTGCAGATAGATTTCATATGGGAAATTTCAAGTGTGTTAATTAGCATATTTTACCCGAAGTGCCCGAGCCTATTCACTGTTAATTTAAAAAAAAAAAAAAAAGATATTCCAAATACTTGAGCCAAATGATTAGATATGCATACCTCAGTTCATGGACTGCAGTCTTTCAAGTACTTATGTTACAAGGCGACATATATGGATTTTGATTGTGGAGGAAGAGTGTTTTTTTTTCTTTCTTTCTTTCTTCATGGCAGAGAATCTGGATATTAAGAGTAATCTTTCAAAGTCGTTTTTTTAACACCAATTGCCCTTAATGTCTAACTGGTTCTTCTGCAGTGGCGGAAGATATGTTCAGATCTTTTACTTGAATGAAAGTAGCAGTATACAGCTACTCAAGAAAAGTCCTGGAAAGGAAAGTCCTGCATCCAAAATGTTAGCTAGGCTATATGAAAGTACAGACGTATATATTTATATATGGATGCAGCAATTTAATATTGTAGTTGATGACGGTGGTGCAACTTTAAACTACTTTCTGTACCGTTGGTTAGTTGAATCTACAATAATGCATCACATTGTATAAGTCAGTTATACACAATACATACATACATACATACGTAGTCTGTTTAGCACAGGTAATGTAGGTGGACTGCTCGGCCCATGTTTACCGCCTCTCTAACCAATGCCACACAAGACGGCGTCAGTGCCTTTCACAAGCCACTCACAGGGAGGGGGGGGGGGGGGGGGGAATCTGCCAGTTCAAATGAGAGCAGCGCAGGGGGGATTACTTGGCCTCTAACAGGGCTTGGGCTCCAACATTAAGGTTAAAACCCTTTTCTATTACTGATATCTCTGCTGACGTTGCCCCCGCCAGCCCCGACCCTCTCAAGCTTCCAGCTCCTTGCCCCCTTCGTGTTTGCAGGTTCAGTGCCTCTCTGCTAGGTCATTCCGTCAGGCCCCCTGATCAGTAGAGGGTGACCGGGGACCAGGGGACGGCTCCCATCCAGACGCACAGACAGCCGCTGCCGACACAGGCCCTGGCTGGAGCAATGCACCCCCCCGCCCCCCCTCCTCCTCCTCTCTTTCAGGCTAGAGCTAAAATCGATACGGGCGTCTCCGTGTTTAAAAAGCCACTCAGAGGCAGACGAGTACCTCTGTCCCAAAGGCTGATCTCTCAGCTTAAGGCCTTGATTGTCATCCCGAAGATGCGAGGCGCTGACCCACAGCTGTCCCATTAGCAGAGGGTTAATGCTGAGATTGATACTGAGCAAATAAAGGAACTAGGTGTGGGGGTATTTTGATAGACTGTCTATCCCCTCTCTGACCCAGAGACAGACCTCAGTTGTATTTTGGCTTTAAGGGAGTGGTAGCGCTACAGCCAGATCCTCATCTCTGACTCCCAATAATGGCTGCGTTAGTGGATCTGCCACAGATGCACACTGTATTTACTTGGCGTGTGCGGTTGACTCTGTGTCTGCCGCTTTGCATGTGTATGCCTTTTTATGTATATGTGTACGACTGTGCGCATGTCTGCACGCCTGCCGTTGAATTTCAAACAAGTGAGTTTCCTGTGGAACTTCTACTTTTTTTTTTTTTTTTAAGATTTTCAAGCTGGAGGAATATTTGAGTCATCGATGTAACTGAAACTGAAAATACCCCCATTCCCCTCCTTCCCTCCCCCTTCTTCCCCTCCCGTTCGCTCCCGCTCTGTTGCTCCGTTTTTTTTTGTTTTGAGTCGTCAGCGAGGAGAGGGTGGAGCATGTTTTTGGAGTATGGAGCCTGGCAGCTCCCTCAGGCCTGCTCTGAGTCACGTCATAATTGATCTTTCTAGAAATTGTGGTTGCTAGCCGTGTAAAGCCTAAATCCGTGCAAGATGTGCAGCTTTTTAAAGATACCGCACTCTTCGGCTGACTTCATACTACACTCTCACTCCCCTCTCAGATGGTGAGAAACCGATGAGGGAGAATAAAAGGGGTTTGACAAAGCTTAATGCAGAAACAGGCTCGTACAAATTCATCTCAGAAATGAGGAGAGGAAGGAGAATAAGGGTAACGTTTAGTGTCTCTCACAGCAGCCAGGTTGTAAGGCTTTGAACACTTCTTGATGCCTCGCGTTCTGCTACATTAGTAGCACTCAAATTAGCACCACGCCAAATTCCACACAACAGTGGAGAGACCGGAGACTTCTGTGGTCAGAGCTTGGGGATGTTGTGTGTGTATGTGTGTGTGTGTGTGTGTGTGTGTGTGTGTGTGTGGGGGGGGGGGGCTGAGTGTGAATGACTTCCCCTCAACGTGATTCATGTAAGAGAAAATGGCATCTCATTGGGACTTTCAATGATTTAGATAGCAGTCAGACATATTAATCTGGGAAAATGTTCCGTTTTGAAATCAAAGGATAATTGATGACCCCCTTTTCCCCCACCTCCAACTCCCCTCGCCAGCGCACGCAGACACCTCAGCCAGCCTCGTGCACGGAGTACGCTGAGAGGTTCATGTCGTCAAATCAAGCACTTGTCTTTCAAGTTGCCTTCGCTACTGTAAAATGTAATTAAGCAGAACAAGGTCCGAGGGGGTTATTTTTTTCCACTCAATCAGCAGCAAAATTTGAAATTAGTAAATCCCTGACGCCCTGCTTCTCTCTTTGTTGGGTGGAGGCGGTGGCAGTGGTGGTGTGGGGGGGGGGGGAGGGGGGGGTTTGGAAATAATATTAAGCTCTGTCTTCACGTGTCAATTCCCCTTCAGCAGGTTGCAGGAGCCAAATTTGAATGACTGTCACAGAGAATTAAAACAGGGTGGAAAATAAGTGTGTCACCGCTGGAAACGAGCTGAGCAATATTGACTGATTGCCCTGGAATGGGATGGGAAAACCCAGACAAAAATGTGATGTTTCCCGCTTAAATGAGATGCTACACAATGTGATCAGCCTTGACAGGTGAAGACAGCTAATAGAGTTCTGTTGCAGGTTACCATAACACACACCGACACACACACACACACACACACACACACACACACACACACACACACACACACACACAGAGCTTGTCACTTTTGCTGATGAGGATCCAATATCAGAGCAGGTAATTTAGCTATCCTCAGCGGTCATCATCATCCGTGCCGCCGCCATCGTAATCATTTTTTATCTTGGATAAATACAAAACATTGTGGGCGTGTGTATGAACTGACAGGGCCAGGATTGCCGTGTGATGTCCAGAGTCACATTTTTTTTCTCTCCCTCATATCTGTTGGAACAAGTGACATTTCTGTTAGCCCGTGTCAGGTCGCCATCCACTCTGTGTAAACAGCTCAAGACAAGACCAACACAGAGTTGGCATGGCACCCACATCTTTTTTTTTTTTTTTTTTTACTACAGGAGTCTAATTTTCGAATCAAATGCGGCTTCCTGGTTGCCAGTTGACAGCACCAATTTGCTCTCATTTCACACTGCTGATGTCTGCGTTATATTGATGCTAATCATAGTTGGTGGGTTTTGTTGTGCTGGGACACTTGAATGATGAACCTGGAGTTGCGTGTCTGTTCCTTTCCGATGCGTCCTTCTAGACAATAAAGAAAGTCCTTGTCCCGGAGTTTGGAAGGTCAAACGGTAAACGAGGCTTTGATACGCCCAAGGAAAATTTCAATCAGAGCCCTTTGTAATAACATTCATTGTACTATTTCTCTCTCTCTCTCTCTCTCTCTGTCCCTCTCACTCTCTCTGCAGTATAATTCCCCTGGTTTTGCGTCTATAAATATGGACAGGGAAGATGTATAATTTCTAATGAGAAAATATATCCCTTTGGATTGAAAGGCAGGGGCTGTTCCACACGCTGCTGTTTGTTAGGAGGAGAGATGATACCTCAGGCTGTTTTGGCAGAGAGAGGGGTGGGGGGGTGGTTGGTGGTGGTGTTGAGAGTAGTCTGGCTAGGTCATTGCACATTTACAAATTAGCATTTCAATCATGCAGGTACATGGCCAGCCGAGCAGAAAATATACATGTTTTTTTCTAATGCAAGGCACATAAAGATAAACAAAACAATGGCCCGTGTTAGGAGAATTAGCTTTTTCGGAACTAACTGTCACTGTGAATTCTGCCCGTTGCTGTTCGGGACTCATAACTAAAACTAAAGGTTCCCTTTACCGCTCTCAGTTTTTCATTCATTGTTAACTCACAAACTCGTGACATTGTGTAATCACGGCCATTAGGAGATAAATACAAGATCTGGATTGTGGTGTTTATTTGGCTGACGTGACGTGACATTTGAATAACTGTATGCTCTCTATGATGGGCATTCTAATAAGCCTGGGCAAACACCTTTCGTCTCTCTTCTCCCTCTTTCTCTCTGCCTCGGGGGCATTAATAATAAAAAGGACTGAGCTTTAGAAACACAGAGCTTGTGTGGTTGTTCAATCCCTGCCCTGCCTTACCTGCGACTCTCGGCATAGCAGTGTGCAAATGAGAATCTCCATACTGCCCTGTCTGACCTTTGTGTTATATTTTCATGTTCGTGACTATTTTAGAAATCTTGTTTATACCGCTCTGCTTCAGTTGACATGCATATTCCTTCCGTGTGTGTGTGTGTGTGTGTGTGTGTGTGTGTGTGTGTGTGTGTGTGTGTGTGTGTGTGTGTGTGTGTGTGTGTGTGTGTGTGTGTGTGTGTGTGTGCGTGCGTGCGTGCGTGTTAGATTTAGTAGGCTTGCGACACATATATGCATATCCTCCTCTGCTTTCTTCTGTCTTTTGGGTGCAATTTTCGACTCCCTCCTGTAGGACCTATTTTCTGTGACAAAAACGGAGGTGTTTATATACTCCAGTTTTTTACATACAGAGCGCACAGCTCTGGCGCAGCTCCAGCGCTCTCCAGGCACTTCGGTGCTCGGTCCCTGTGTGGCGCAGCCACTGAAGACTCCGTGACAAATGGCAATTATATTTGTGTGTTCTTCATGAATCCATCAAACACTGGCCTTTTAAAAATGCTCCCCAGATATTTGAGGCTGTCAGCTACTAGTAGCTGGGACCAAATTGGGATGCTGCTTAGACAGTCAAGAACCACTCACCCCCTAGTTTCCCCTGTGATGTGTGTGACAGCGTGTGTAGGGGAGTACCATGTTTTATTCAACTACAAATGTACACTCTCAACAGTTGTTGATGTGCTAGAAATAGGGCGGTTACAAGTCCAATTTGAAGCGTGTGTGTGCATTTGTATGTCCAATGCTTCCTCCAAAACATGGTGTTTTAATGCAGCCTGTCAGGTTGTGTGCAATCGGTTATCTCAGGACACCTACCCACGTCTCCGAGCTTGTGGCAACTGCGCAACTCGTATGATATTTTTTTTTTTTTTTTACTTTCTGGGTCGAGTTGTTCATATCAAATGTTGATGCAGTTTGTGTTTCCTGCTGTGTTATAGGAACAATGCGGTAGCAGTGTGTCTGCGTAGCTCCGTCAGGATTTATTAACAGGTACAGCTCATTTTTGCATTTATCAGCTGAATCCTCAGATGCAATATTAAACTTTTATATGCAACATTTTCATTGCCACGTTATATTGTCTTGAAATGAAGTCCAGTTTTGTGTAAACCCATAATAAAAGCTCAAAAGAGTTGTATGCACACTTCTAAAAATGGATATTACATAGTAAAGTTCAGAGTCGGATTGATTTAGATAATAACGTGCACAATGGCTGTTGGAGACATTTCAAAATGGACTTGACCAATGCTGGCTTTTTCCTAAATCTATGGTATATGAAGTTTTAAAGTAAACAGCCATATGCTACATACAGTATTTTTCTATATGTTTCTATATTTCACTGCACTGCAGGTACAGTGTAAGTTTTTGACGCGCCAACTTCCCGGCGTAGCGCAATTCCAACAGGACTTGCTGTATTTTTTGCTTTCTCTCATTACGTCTTCATTTGTCTCGCGGTGACTGTACAAGTCCGTCATTGCCATCTTTGACAGTATCATCATTATCATGATCAACGATTATGAATATTACTCCATTATGTCCATTCATCTCAGTTACCGCGTTCATCAGGATAAAAATAAAGACTGCGACTGTGTAAAGACTATCCAGGAACCTGCCACTGAAGCACACTTCTCTGCAGACTTGAACCACTTTTTAGGGCTTTGCAGTGTGTCAGAAACCCGAGTCGCCGCTTATGTACTCTGGGTTTTACGTGGTGGTTTCTTAATGACTATTTATACTTTGGTAAATTGAAAGCTTGACTTCCTCAAAAGGAAAGGTAATTATGCCTCCCAGTCTCTTTTGGCCTTTTTGTGCGTGTGTGTTTGTGTGTGTGTGTGTGTGTGTGTGTGTGTGTGTGTGTGTGTGTGTGTGTGTGTGTGTGCGTGTGTGTGTGAGAGCTTATGTGGCTAGTTTGTTTAATCTAGATGGGAAAAACTACCGTGTTATTATGCAAGATACTATGGGTGATTGGTTTAAGGAACTGTCATCCTCTATGGGGATTGCTGTGTTGTAGTGACCTGAGAAAATATTCAAACAGGTTTGTGTGTGTGTGTGTGTGTGTGTGTGTGTGTGTGTGTGTGTGGTCTTTGCAAATGACTTTGGACAAGTTAATCATTAGCTATAGAGAGGGATGTCAGCCAGTGTTTTTCTTTGTTTACACATTTAAAATGTGTGTCTACATCTGAGGAATCAAATAACGTGAGAAATCACCAGCACTGTGATTAAAAGAGGTGGCTTTCTGATTTACTGCTAAGTTTGTTTCTTGAAATAGGTCACATCTTGCTGAATAACTCACTTTTGGTTTGTGATTCTTGTTTATTATAACCGTGAATGAGCTGAAAATGTTTGTTACTGGTCTGTGCCCCCGAAGTAACAGTCACACAACCGGATCACTATATCATGACACTTTGACAAGTTAGAGGATCGATTTGAAAGATAAGGCCCACTGTGTTAATATATAGATAATACTACAATAGTGTGTGTGTGTGTGTGTGTGTGTGTGTGTGTGTGTGTGTGTGTGTGTGTGTGTGTGTGTGTGTGTGTGTGTGTGTGTGTGTGTGTGTGTGTGTGTGTGTGTTCCTAGCTTACTTTATAATAACAGTTTTCCAAGCATTAAAGCAAAAGACTGGCGCATATATTAAGAAGGGTTGAAAAACGTGGCGAGTTTCAGCTGTCAGAGGTAAAACTGAAGAACAACAACAGATGTAGCCAACTCCGGGTCTCCTTGTTAGCCAGCTTTAGTCTCTTCTCACATTGTCATGGGCAGGCTGCAAGGCTTTTGTCTTTTTGAGTAGGAAATCCATCAACCCGGTCTTAAATCACTGCATAATGAATTCTATCGCGTGCTACCCAGTTGTCTAATTCCAATCGCATGGAATCCTGATCCCTGAAGTCTACATTTGTTTATGGAGGCAGCATGCAGAAGCCTGAATGAGGAGAAGGCAAAACCGAGTGTGTGTATTTAATTGCTTTGTTTTACATCCACATTCACGTCCGGCCTCTCCCAGGGTGCTCTCTTGTTAACCGTAATTGCACTTGTTGGTGAGCTGGCAGAAAGAAAATAGAGATGGAAAGAAATTACCAGCATGGTATTAAGTCCACGTTCAGTTTGCGTACACTTTTGAAAATGTGTTGGTTTTTGGACAGCTGCAAATCACTTAAAACAGGCTTCAGCTTGTGCTACACGGCTGTTAAATAAGGCCGAATATGGTGGGCGAAGACACCATATATTCAATGTATATACAGAAAGTATAGGGAAAAAACGGAATAAGTATGGTGCACACAGACAGACTTAAAAAGAGATGAATAATTCACAGAATCTCAAGTTAACCGTGCACTGGCGGCGGGTGCACATGCACGGTGGCTCTGATGTGGAGGCAAGGTAATGTAGGAGTAACTCCCAGTAGAGCTGAATGTGCAGGTGTTCCTCTCTCCGTAAAATGCCACCTCCTTTGTTCACTCACATCCTTTACTTTCTTTCTTATCAGACAGGTCGCTGTCTCCTGACTTTCTGTGGCTGTCACACATACACTTAGAAAGGCCATCTCTGAGCTTTCAGAGGAAAGGAGATCATTACTGTTGCAGACAGCAGCTATTTTGTATATGCACAGTATCACAGGCTCTCTTTCTCTTTTTACAGCATTAATCTCTCTTTCTCGCACGCTGTCTTAACTCACCTGGGTTCCGCTCCCACAGATGTCTGTCTGCCTACAGCGGTGGCTTTTGTGAACCTGTCACATTTAAGGTTCCTGCATCTCTCTGCTCCCGTCTGTCGTTCCGGGTTGAAGTGTTTGCCATGTGATCGATATGATCATGTTAGGAAATGGTGGCAAGATTTGCTGATGATTATTTAGCCGAGAGTGGTGTGTCTCCGTTACAGCGTTGGGTTTGTAAGCACTGAACCTCACAAGCCACGGCGACTTTATATGTGAGTAAAAGGTATGAAGTGCAAGGTGCAGACAAAGTTCCTCTTCAGTTAAAATAAAGTTTGAGGGTTATCATGCCCCCATAAGGGTAAAAGCAATCCACAACTTTGTCTTCCTTAAAAATAGACACTACAAATATTAAGTTATTAAAGTAAACCACTAGTATTTCAGTGTTTTGTCCTTTTACATTCACCTAAAACATGTCTGAATAAACAAGCAGCCTGCAGTTATGTTTCTGTGTTCGGCTTTCTTGGGTTGTCTTGTGTTGATGCCCTGAGCTTGCAGAAAGACCGAACTGTCCTTAAATACTGACTTCAGTAACCGTGCTGAAACTACACACCCAACCCTCAACGAAATCCTTTTTTCTTCACGTCTCCAGCTCAACCCCAGTCTCAGACAGTGCCCTCGGAGCCTGCCGAGGCAGACGCTGGCAAGGACCAAAATGGCTTTCGCCACAACAGCACTGGCACACCCGTGCTGACTAACGGCAACGGCATCCACCCTGGCATCAGCGGGGCCGGGGCCACGCGCACATGCTCCTGTGGTGCCAACCTGACTACGGGCGCCGCGGGTGTTTCAGGGCCTGGCACTGGCACAAGAGCAGCGGCGGCGGCCGCGGCAACGACCGAGCAACCAAGGAGGCAGCCGCCCACGCCTGTGTCGCAGAGGGTGCAGAGGAAATTGAGGTCCAGCCTGTCAGTCAACAGTGACAGCAGCCGACGGAGCAAAGGCAGTTCCACGGGCTCACAGAAACCTCCTTTACCAGAGGGTGAGTGTCCACACACGAGGTAACAATGACGGCGAGTAAAAGAGAGCACAAACCCACACACAGACACATTGATGCTAATTGTGCTAAGGCTTGTTTGCTTGCATGCCCCCCCCCCCCTCCCCCCCCCCAGTTAAAGTAAATAATTAATTAAAAAATGAATGAAATGAATGAAAAATTCTGAACTGTGCTGCTGCATTGTGTAGGAAAATATGTCTGGCAAAAAAAAAAAAAAAAAAATACTCTGATCAATTCATCACTAATCTGCAGTCGCAGGGCGAAATGATTTGCCATCACACCATCGCCATCAAAGCCATTTCTCTGTTGAAGGGGCTATTCTTGGGAGGCTCTGCCCAGATAGTATCTTTATAACATATTAATAATAAATTGCCTTACCTTCTCTCACCTTTTAATGATGGAAGTGCATGACCTCTCCTATTTATCACTCCCGTCAAGCAAATGACATCTTATCTCGCTCCTGTGGCTTTTATTTTCTTTAACAACAACTCCGAGAGTCCGTTTGCCATGCAGGGAAGCCGTCACGTTGTCAGGTGCAAGGCTGAGGTGAGTCCAGTAATGAAGGCGCTTGGCTGATCCTTTGCCATCGGGGAGATAGGTGTGACCGTCTAACGAGGCCTGAGAGCACGGGGTGCCTATTAAAAGTCGTGACCAGCCTTCTTCGGGCCCCTCACGGCCCCTCACACCTCTCTGGGCCCTTTCTGGCTCTCCCTGCATCCCGTCAGCACCACCCTGGCCCTCATTAACGTCGCATCCCTCCTCCAACTATTGTACTGTGTGGCTGTGTGTTTGTGGACACGCATGCTTTATCTCTTTGTTCTGTAGCGTGGACACTATCAGGGTTTAGGCATTTAGTTTCTTAAAAGCAAAGTGGCAATTCCTGTCTAATTATCCAACTCGAGGCCTTTGCTGTTTTGTCTTTTCATGTGGGCTCCGGTGAAGTTGGAAAGTAAGATGTGATGTTATGTGTTATTAATCGATTCACAATGGTCAGGTTCAGATATGAGCTTAAATGAAGAAGAAAAGTGGGCAGTCAGATCTTTATTTGATGATGCTTGACTTGAAATATGCATCAGATCAAGGTTGCAGGCGAACAAAAAACAAGAAGGCGCACGCGCACGCATCCACAACACCTCGCAGGTAAAGGTGGGATGCATCCTCCAGAGATGTTCCATGTTTTCAATACCTTAATTGGTAAAGAGCAGAAGAGAGAGCGTGCAAAAAGATAAAAAAAATAAAAAATAAAATAAAACAACAGCAGCTCAACAATTCTGCCTCATGGCTTTTGTGTTGCTTATTTGCAGACGCGAGAGCTCTCAGAATCAATATGTTCGCTCTCAACTATTTATTTCCCCCCAGAAAACAGCCAAGCTGTGGTGTTTGAGTGTTTACACGGATTAACATAATCTGTTTGTCTGTGAAATTAGCCTCCTAAACAGCCCCCTGAACACAGGAAATAAAAGGCGTAAGCTAGCAGGAGCTAGCTCTGGGGAGTCTGCCGTCTGCCGTGTGTTTCTTGGCACATGCCGTTGGCACCGTAGCCAATCTGTGATAACACCGCAGCTTCTGAGGAGCCATTTACCACACTGCTTTTGTTCAGCGGGGTGGCTTGTCTCTACTCATGTCTCATCCAGTTTGTGTTTTTGTTAATTGTGTGTAATCAGTTAAGGTCTCCAAGCCGCTTTAGCCTCATTTAGAGATTTAGGGCCAAGGCCGCGAGCATATTCTCTGCTAAAGCTCTAAACCTTGATGTGTTTGTGTGTGTTGTGTAAGCTCTAGTCCTCTAGCTTAGGCTTTTCCCTCGGTCATGCATTATAAACAGGCCTGCTTTAAAGTGCATGTGGTGGGCCTTCACTATCCAGCCCACATCCTCTGCCCTCCTTACCCATGTGTGCCTTCTGTGCATTTCCATGGCCACCAAGGCTTTGTCTGATCAATCTCTCTCTCTTCATCTTTGTCGGTCTAGCCATCTTGCCCTCTCTCTGCCTCTTTGTGAGTTTGAATGTTTTGCACAGCTTGCCGCTCTGAGGCCCATCCAGCTTGTTTTGTGTCATGCCGCTCCCTTTTTTTTTTGATGTTAGCTTTCCAGATGTCTCAAACTATTTCCTCAGAGGCGCCGGACGCTGTTTTTTCGGCCCCGGCAAACTCTGGGCTTCATCGCCGCTCTCTGACATTAAACAGGAGCAGTGTCAGTGTGTGCTGTTCAGTCTGTCCGTTGGTTGGTTTCACTGTGTCTATGTCCGCCTTTCTGTCTGTCTCCCTCTGTTTTTTTTTGTGGAGATGTGCCTTGCGTCCAGCTCTCTTGTGTACAGTATACGACCCCCCCCTCACTCCCCTTACTGGCTTCTCTAAGATCCAGACTAATCGCTGGTGTTGAATTATACATCCAAGTGAATAGCTGAGATGGCCGGCCGCTGCTTAATGCCTATGTACTGTGTTTATACCGTATTCACAGTCTACTGTTCTGCTCAGTCTACATTCTGAACACTGGCATGGCTATACCCTCTGGGTCCTTCAAAGTTTGTTAATTTGCTGGACTTTGAGGTTTTGTGCATGGAGCTTTGGATGGGCAGCTTTTATTTTTCTCAGTGGCATTTCTGTTGCACTCAGATGGCAGTACACTACAGCGGATGCCAGTATAGAATGTAGCACGAGTTTTGTTATGCCCGCATAAAAGAAGCCCACAAACTACCCAACAGCCACACCAGATGTTCAGTAGTGAAGTGTATTTATTCTCATGCATCTGCCATCACTGCCAGTGTTATGGCCTGAGATAAGGATAATAAGATGCATTCAAACTCCAGGCACCCTCACAGACACACCAAACGCACACACACACACACACACACACACACACACACACACACACACACACACACACACACACACACACACACACACACACACACACACACACACACACACACACACACACACACTTGCTCGTTTCATGTTCCCTCCTCTATCTTGTTTGTATCACAGTCAGCTAGTGCTTCTGGTCAGCTCTGCAGCCCTGAGCGCCGCAAAAATAGGGTTAAAAAAAAAAAAAAAAGAAAATCCCCTGTACTTTGATTAATCAAACATGGGCATCCAGCGGTCCTCAGCTTGCCTTCCCATGCTGTCCTTCACACTCTCCTCCTTTTCGCTCTCCCTCTAACCCAATCAGTAACAGCCCCTTCTGACAGCTCAAGATGGGCTGATGAAAGTTATGCAAATGTGCCCTGTTTGTAATGCTATTTTTCTGCATCCATCCACATCATGTCTTTTTAACACTCCAGAGCAGTGGCGCTGCACCGGCCTTGGTTCAGAAAGCTCCAGGGAGTATATGCCAGGCACACCTTCTGAATGATATTTAGTATGATTTAGTGACTTGGATACAACTAGCGAAGTTCTGGTGTGGATCAGATGTAATCTTTAGGTTTCGCTTTATTGTATCCTACATTTCATGAAAAGAGCTTTATTTCAAATTTAACAATCTGTGAAAAAACAACTCCATCTTTTAAAAAGTGACTGGAAACTTATGTGTGACTTAGTTAATTTCTTTAAAAAAGGAAAACAGGTTAATTATGTCATTTGATGAAATTACAGTACATAACTATGTAAGAGGAATTATGATTCTGACATTTTCTGAGTGGTGTTTAAGAATTCTTGGAGAACACTCCTGTAGTCTTGCACTTACACTGACACATTATGTTAGTAATGACATGCAGTAAGTAAAACATGTAATTTGTTCTTTTCCATTACTGATTTCAGACAGAGGCATTTTACTGAAACTAATTCATGTTGGTAATTTAAAGGGGAACTCTTTATTGCTGTGCAGCAACAAGCTGAAAGTTGCCACCAGCTATTTAAAGGCGTTCCATGAGGAGGTTAAATGTTAATCAGAGGTGTGAGCATTGCCAGCATTAATCCGCCTATTTACCGGGAGAGACTCTTGGACTTTGCTAATCATCTTTGTGTGATCAACCTGGCAGTTTGCATGATAATGCCACAATTATTTAACAATCCGTTAATCAAAACTGCAGGAGAGGAATTAATTTCTTTGAATATCTCTTATTTTCTTCGGCTCCCTCTCCCGCCTAGTTAGCCCTCACCCTTTTACCGCATACCGACTCTATTCCACCTGTCAGCCTGCCGAGCATGGACGTCCTCATTCAATCACCGCTCTGCATGGCTTTCATTAATAGGCACACATTTCAGGTGAAAATCCAATTTACACTTTCATTAATTACAGATGACAGTCGGTTTTTTTTTGTGTGTTTTTCTGTTTTCTTTTTTTTATTGATTCATTCATGTGTTTATTTTGCTTTCCAACTCGTCACCCTGGCTGGTTTGACGTTGACCCAGACTGCTGCGTCCACTGCATCTTGGCCTGCCTGTTCTGCGAGTTCCTGACACTTTGCAACATGGTGGTGACGCAGGCCTCGTGCGGCGCGTGCACGTCCGAGGCCTGCTGCTGCTGCTGCTGCACCGACGACCTGGGCGATGACTGCAACAGCCCCTGTGACATGGACTGTGGCATCATGGACGCCTGCTGCGAGTCCTCCGATTGCCTGGAAATCTGTATGGAGTGCTGCGGCATCTGCTTCCCCACATAGGGAGGGCCTGTGCTGGTGTCTCTGTGGGGGTAACTGGACCCTGGATGGAAGAATGGAAGGAAGCTGCTGCTGCTGTCACTTTGAATTGAGCAACAGCCAGAGGGAACATTTGTGAGCGTGTGTGATTGCCAACATGTGTATGTGAATGTCCTTTTTTTTTTTTATTCTATGTGTGATGACTGTTGAAGGTGTGTGTGTGTGTGTGTGTGTGTGTGTGTGTGTGTGTGTCGTAGTATGGTGTGGCTGTGTAAAGCATGCTTTGAAAGATGTATTTTGACACTGGGCTTCTCCATCAAAACCAGCTACAGTAGAAGTAACTCCAGATATATAAACATGTCATAGTGTTGTTGTTGTTTCTGTTAAGTATTCTATCCTTTACGTAAGAAGTATTATCACAGACTGCCTTAACGATTGTATTGTTACATCAGGAATGCTGTCTCATTGTATCTTATCTTTTTAGTCGTTTTAGTGGCCGGCGCGTTGCGTGCACTAAACAAAAATGATTTATTTACTCTGATTTGATTTTCAATACATGTGTTTTTTTTTTTTCTATGCTCAAAAACTGAGGTTGCGGTCTTAGTACTGTACAACACTGTAAAAGGTTTATGTGACAGTTCATACATTCTTCGTTGCATACTGTAGTTTTGCAACACAGACTTTCATTTACAGTTATCAACTGTAGCACTGTAGAACAGCTGAACCTGGTGAAATATCAAAGGTGAATCAGGAAATCACAAATGCTACTTTCTAAAACCAAAAGTAAAAGAATGTGCCTGTTTGAGGATTTTTTTTCTTCTTCTTCTTCTATTTCAAGCATTTCTTTTAATTGAAGTGGCCTGTTATTACAGGAAAGAATCTGCAAAAAATTGCTGATAAGCACATTATTGTTTGCTGTATCATTCTGGAAGGTCTATGAAAACATGTTTTACCAAAGAATCTCATCTCTCTCCTGATTTGGCAGTATTTTAAGCTTTGGGTTTACTGGAAATAAGCACAGATACGTAACGACAAACAGTGTGTACAGCGCTTTTATTTCCTCAATGAGTGGCATCAACGATTAGAGTTGGTCAGCTTCATATGGTACAAGTCTTTTTCTGCGATGCTATTTTACATACACACAGTGTTAAGTGTGACTTGTTGAACTGCACTCCGTTCATGGCGGGTGTGATATGGAATTAAAAAATGGTGACCCTGGTCACCATATAAGCGGCTTTCGCGTATCAAGCCCAGTGACTCACAATACAAAAAAAGGAATCATGAACTGTCAGGATGAAATAGTAAATTCATGCAGGGTAAATGCAGTTTTTCTTCTAATTTTTCTTCCATTCCTTAATATTGTGCATCTCGAGATGAGTTTATGGTGATTCACCAGTGGAGTCATTTTCTTGTTTTGGAGATCCGCTTTGATGTTTAAGTGATGCTACTTAATGCTGGCCTTCATTAGCACTGCTTTGCTAACTGCCCCTTCCTAACGCCAACAAAGATAATGTGCTGTCATGTACAGCTCGTCTTAATGGCGCACTGGTATTGTGTATAAGGAGGTTGGATAGGCACCTCTGCAGCAGATAATGTGCAGCACGTAAACCTCATTTTCATGTTTATGATTAACTCGCGCCAAGAGTGTCAAGGAAACATTATAGATAATGTGAAGAATTCATCTAAAAAGAGTAAAATGTACACATGTAGCTACAGTAGTTGTCCTCTTATACTGGCTGTTGTATGTTGTTTTCTCTTCTGGGCCTTACACTTGATCCTTCTCATTTTCATCTCAATGCATATCTCAACTTGGGAGCTCTCAGCTCGTTTTCTTAGTTTTGTACATTATCTTCAATCTCAAAGAGAACAGTTCTTTTTTTTTTTTTAAATAAAACATTTCCAAAAATGTATGATGTTTATTTTGCATATTTATATTATATTTGTGTCCATCATTTCTTCATTACGTTTCACTTGTTAGACTAGCAAACTCTTCCTAATCCAGTCGGGCAAAAGGTGAGCCTCTCTTCTCTTTGAATAGAGAGTCTTGTGTCCTGACATACGTGTTGTAATTAAGATTCGGTTTAACACTTTTACAGAAGACACTGTTGTACTGTAACATGAAAATGTCTTTGTTTTCACTGACTGATACTGATGCCTTGCATGCATGCTCAGCCCGCTGACTGACTCAACAGCACTTGTCACACATCCAGTCGACACTATGGGGAGTTTACAGTAACATCTGGAAATGTTCTATTAATTATATCAAATTATTATTACACTATTTTAGGAGTCAAAGAATCATTTTACTAATGTTCTAAGCAGAACTGCCACACATTAGCTGGTTCCAGCTTCTCAAATATCTTGCTTTTTTTTGACATAATAGTATACTGAACATCTTTGGGTTTTGGTCCAAAATAAAACAAGACATTTAAAACATCCTCCTTGGGCTGTGGGAACTTCTAATGGTCATTTTTCACTCTGTCTGAAGGTTTAAAGACTAAACGGGTAATCGACTAGTCAAGAAAATTCAGTACATTGGTCGATAATGCAAATAATTGCTAGTTGCAGCCCTGATATTAAATGTGATTTTTTGACGACTGTTCCGTAAGGAGCTGTTGCCGTTTCCCTCCGCTTTACGGTTTGTCTCGTAAATAGTTCGGCTGCTGCTGGTTTCCCATCCTGAACGTTCTCCTTTATATTAATACTGTCTGTTCATCCGACATTGCTCAACGTGCATTATTATTGCAGCAACTGGTTGCAGACATTGTAGTCCCGCATTGCCAGACCTTCCTCCACAGTGCTGCGGAGGAGGGTCTGGCTAGTCCACACAGCATTCCAGGATGGGAGAAAAACGTGCTCTGGTTTATTGGCATTTCTTTAAACCAATCACAATTGTCTTGGGCTAAGCGCCGGACGGCGCCACAGTGCCGCTGCAAAATAGCCTCGGGGAAGGAACTTGTTTTGGTTCAAAAGTTGACAGCAACAGAAAACTCAGATTGGACAGATAGTCTGGCTAGCTGTCTGGATTTAGCCTGCAGAGATCTGAGGAGCAGTTAACCATAATCCTCAGAAATCCACCGGAGTTTAGAGTTCCAACACAAAGAAAGTGGAAAGAAACGGACATCCGGCCGAAAAAAGAGTGACGTCCGGCGGAATTTCCTGCTGCACCGGAGCAATCCCGGAAGTAGAACGTCCTGGATGTAGACTACAGACATTGCCATCTTGAAATATATCACACTGTAATGTCAGACTTGCACATCGTTTATGGGTGACTTGGGTGTTCTAAACGCCGGGTTCTATTTTCTTCTTTCTCTTGTGAACGGGGCAGCTGTGCAGTTTCGTGATGGCCACATCTGTAACCTCTGCCTCTTCACACTCCCCCTCCTCTGCTCCTTTCTCTATTAGAGGCGGCGCTCACCTGGCAGCAGCGTTACCACTAACATGAAAACGTGGCCAACAACACTCAAACGAGTTCACCGGGGAGCAGGGACCTCCTGCTGACTGGAACAGCAGTCTGACCTTCTGCCGACACCACCCCCTGTTAACCCCTCAATTAACCTCCACGTCAGCCCCCCTGCTTCCATTCTATCTTTATTTCCTTTCATCATTTTCTGCCTGGATACACCCTGGCCCCAGGAAATTACCATCTTATTTCACTAATGCGTGGAGGGGGGGGGGGTCCAGAAAGTCCGTAATCACACAGGAGTTGTACTTTTTCTTTCTTTCTTGCTTTGTTTCACTTTGTTCCACGTTCACCGACTGCACACGGTTGAAGATATTCCAAACTCGTAGGTAGAGTGTGCACTGACCTTTTCACAAAGTCGTCCACCTTTCCACTCGTCTAATCAATCCCCCTCTGATCGCTCACTGTGTGCTGGATTGTAATGTCACAATTAGGACGGCTTCATTGTTTCTGTTTGCCGTCTGGGGAGAAATTCAGCACTTGTCTGATCGCAAGGTCATTTCTCTTACAATATTGAATGAATTAGAGTGTGGCGGTGGCCATCTCCTCTGACTGGCCGTGTATTAATCCACCCATCCATCCATCCACCCACCCATCCATCCATCCATCCATCCATTTGTCCATCCACCCCCTCTTCCTGCTCAATTGGGTGGGACACAACTCTTTCACTCAGAAAATGAAAGTCTGCTGCCCCCGGCCATGAGAACAAATTACTGCTTTTGCCATTGCTCCATATGAGAGAAAAAGCAGATGGGTGCATTAATGGTGTTTTGTTTCCATCATTTTCATATTAGAGGTAGACCCGAGAGTTGTATACTGGTAAGATTATAACCGTATTATAATTACATATAATATGACTAATTAGACAGAACAAGAGGGGCTGGCAGTAATGCGTGACACTTCCCTTTTTTTTCTTTCTAGATGGAACATCAATGCCTGTTTTTGTCAAACGGCAGAAGATTTAGCTGCATGTGCCCCCCCCATATCCTCTGTCAATCCATACTGTATGATCCATAATAGCCATCATTACAACAGCTAGCATTGAGGTGATTCATTCTGATATGTTTATAATATTGTGTTGTGAGTCATTGAAGATAATTATACAGATACAATATCTGACAATAATACTGAGCACATCAGAAAGTGACACGCATTGTCGCATTGTGGCACGTGTCATAATGGACTGTGAACGTAATACTGATTGTAACGTAGTGAAGCAGGGAAGGACGTACAGCACGTGGGCTCTACTCTTTTGCAATGCATTCTTTTTTGCATTTACAGTATGTTCGCAAAACCCTAAAATCATGCAGTACTCCTTTTTTCTTCTGAGCGCTCCCAACACAGACACGTGTACCTGCTCTAACGCACCACAATGTCCTTTTACCCTCTCCTCCTCACTCGGGTCAAAGTTTGACCTCGCTGTTTAAAGTAAGATGAGACGATCTTTCAGAGGGCTGTGCAAGAAAAAGAAGAAGGAAAAAAAAAGAGGAGAGTTCAAGTAATGTCACTTTCAATTAATCTCCTCAGGTAGTGGCCCCATTAGCCCTCTCACACAAGGGCCTGGTTTACAGTGCAAATAGGGTCATTACCTGAGGACTCTAATTGACTTTGACAAGCGGCCGAAGAAGTTATTTGTTTGCTTGTTATTTCTCTCGCACAAATTATTGATGTGGTTGCCAGCAGGAAGCGTGCATCAAAATTGCATTAGCCGTGACGGAATGACACGTCTGTCAAATTGTGTATACCTTTTTATACAAAAAAAAAACTCAAATTCAACACTCTTGCATCCATCAGTCTCAGAACAGAGTCACAGCAATGAAATGTAAATGATCTCCAAGTGAAACATTTGTATTCTTTGTTCCCCTTCCCTTCCAAGAGTAACAATGTGTGATCGTACTCATACCTTAAATATTTAAAGACCCCGTTTTGCTAAAGCTTTGCTGTGGTACATGGGCCTCCGACTGCTTCTAATCTCCTTGTTACCTGGAGGCGTCGCCACGGCGGTGCAAAGATAACGTGGCAGTTAGCGAGATCCTGAGACTGGAGCTTGAAACCCCTGCCCCCCCCCCCCCCCCCCCTGCCCCAAAAAAAAACAAAAACGGATGGGGCACGGTGAGGTTCAAAGTTTCTGCCTCGCGTCGTGCCCCGTGCAGACGGCGCTGACAACATCTGCCTGAGAGAACGCAAGAATCCGACAGGAATGAAAGGAGAGGAGACGCTGAGATGTCTTTACATTCAATCATTTCCTTTTTTTCCTCAACAGTGCTGAAAACATCCCCTCCATCCTCACATCCCCCCCACCAAGTTCAGAAGATGTGGCATCTTAAACTGTACGTGCAAGTGGAATATTTTTGTAAATAAAAACATATTCTTGTGTAAAGGGGGGTTTGTGCTTTACAGATGCCTGCACATGGTTCTCAGAGAAAGTAACGGAAGCGTTGGCTCTTGGGCCTGTAAATAAGACATCGGCTTAAAGTTGCGCTCTTTCAACTTTTCTATTTTCCTCCTGCCCCTGCGTCTGAAAGGCAATAGACCGTGGGAGAGGCAAATTGAGGAGGACATGCGGACCAGGGGTGCCTGTTTATTTGCTTGTACACGCTTCTTGAGCTATAAATTAGATGTCACCATTGTTACATGTCATTTGCTGACGTGGATGTGTTGCACTCTCCCAAGCAGCACTTTTGATTGTTTGTTATTAACATCACTTAAATGAACGCGGTCTCCGCTGGCCTCCAGTCATCTGGATCTCGGGGATGATTGGCAGGTTGTTTGGCAGGCGTGCTTGTTCTGTTGTCTGAGCATTTACAACCACATCCAGAGCAGGCCATGTATATCATTCATTTGTCATTTGCAAATTAACAAAACACCCACATGTGTTATTTCAAGTACAAGTTTTTTTATGTACAAGTTTTTTTATTAGATGCACGACTTACAGAAGCAGTCGTCGTCACTAAAGAAAATCCTGGGTTGCAGGCTCCCTCCAACAATGCTAATTGAATATGTATAAAACAGAAAATCACAAAATGTAAAAACAAAAAAAAAACCTAAATGAGAATCTCAGACAGAAAATATTGCAAGTTAAAATATAGGGATAAATATAACATAATAAAATGTGAAATAAGGTAATATAAATTTGTGGAAGACAAAGTGTAAGCTGAGTGTAAACATAAATGTGGTATATGTATATCATTATAAAAAGTAATATAAATATATATATATATATATATATATATATATATATATATATATATATATATATATATATATATATATATAAACAGTTGTAACAGTAAAGAAAAATTATTTTGCAATTTGGATATCAATCAATAGTTTTCTTTTACGATGTTCTTAGATTTTCCAGTACTGCCAAGTGAACCGGTTTTTGAGCGACCTTTTTGTACATCAAACCATATTTATTTTTCACAGCTTCCACCCAAAAATGCTTTAAATTGAGCAAAAACATGAGCACAAATGGAAAATTTCCCTCACGGTGGTTTGAAAAAAGGCATGTTTACAGAGCCGGGATGTGTGTTTGTGGTGTGTATGTCTGCTCCTAACCCGACTAAACCAAGACACCCCGCCCAGACAAACAGCACTGAGAGGACGAGGGAGCATCTAGTAGCTTACCTCCCTCCATGCAGAAAGAAAACACGGATCAAGGTCTTAATAACACCAGCCATTGTGGCAGATATATAGGACTCAACTTTCCGCTTGGAGCAGCCTCTTCACATTGAGTTAACATGACTGACAGGCAAAGCCACACACACACACACACACACACACAAACACACACACACACACACACATACGCACACATGCATACGCACACGCATGCATACGCACACACACGCACGCATATGCACATGCACACATACGCACACACGCACACACACACACACACGCACGCACGCACGCACGCACGCACGCACACACACACACACACACACACACACACACACACACACACACACACACACACACACACACACACACACACACACACACACACACACACACACACACACACACAAATAAGCTGGCCCTATCATGCTTTGTAACAGGCGAAAACACAAGAGCAAACAGACTCGTTCACATGAGTGTTTTTTTCCATAGTCTGCTCCAGCAAAGTCAAAGCTGTTTCTCATTTTTCTTTAACAAGTAAATAAACACTGCATTTATTGTTAGTCAGATCTGTTAAATTGTTTTCCTGCTATATATAATGTCTTCGCTAAACACTGTACCCCCCCCCCCAATACTACCAGATGCTTTGCCTCAATGTGTTTATTTGCCTGTCAGGCCTCCTTAATTGTTTCTTCTGCTACAAATAAACACATCTCCTGTTGCATCTTTGTTTACGCTGCCGTGGTGACAGTTTGTTTGTGATGATGTGTAGTGTTCAGCGCAGATTAAAAGATATGTGGGCAAAGTTTACAGGTGTGCATCGGCAACACCTGCTCGCGTCCTCATCCGGAAAACAAGTTCTTTAAGTAGTAAATGAACATGTGCTTGAAACAGTGATGATCATTGTCGGAGTAAACGCGGCACTGTTTCAGGCATGCTGTTATCACATACTGTACATGTGATGTTATAGGTTTATGTTGTGCTTTTTTTACTAGGTTTTAAAGGGTTGGTACATCCAAATTACAAAAAAAATGTACTTTACTTAGCTCAAGTGTTTTCTTACCATACATGTATATTTGGTTTTATTTGCCCAGATATGTCTCTATCTGTGTAATTTCTGTATTCACCCCAGTACAGTGAAGGTGACTGGGATCTAGTTTGCTGTGCTCACAGAACTGAAAGTACATTAAAAAATAATCAGCAAGATCACGTCTTTCCAGTGTCCTCATTTCTTACTTTAAACAGTTTTCATACTGTATGGAACTATTTCTTTGGTGAAAAGTAGTTCAAGTTTATCTTGAGTAACACTGATTATGGACAAGTCGCTGTTGGCATATTTTGTATTGAAAAATGTCAAAGTTAAGAGAACTACAAAACAAAAATCTCTATTGTAAAAGGGTGCCTGCAGAAGTTGTTAGGGTTTACTGGCCCTTTAAGTTGCATTGGATTAATACAATCAAATCAGTTGAAATACAAATTGAAAAAAGAAAGAATACAGCTTTGGTGCAGATATAAACGTAAATGATCTGAGAACAATACTGTTTTTAGAAGTCTACAACTATATACATTTAAGACACAGGAGGCATCTGTTATTGTGAAGGTGGATGGGGAGTGGGTTAACTGGGTGGGAAACGTAATTTTGTTGGCATGTTTAATGTTGCATCTTGTGCGAGAGAAGGTGATTCATAACCTGAAAGGTGTCAGTGTGAATTTCTTTCCCCAGATACCTGTTTCCTTAAGCTCTGTTATCTGCCAGCTGATAATTGACATTGTTAGAATCCTTTGTTCGAACATGGCTGTTGTGCAGTATCAATTCTGCCGTGCTCTGCCTATAATGTACGTAATATAACTTTAAAAAGAAAACACAAGCATTGGTTTACAGATTGCGATTCATCTGCGAGTAGGCACAGTTACGTTATTCCGTCTTGTGTATTGAAGCCAGACATAAATAGTTCATTGGTGCTTATTAATACTGTATGTTTGTTCCTCTTAAACAGAAACGTTGTGGGGACTAAACAAGCCAGCTCGCAGTATTTGAAGCCATCTGAAAGCAGTCATAGGTGTCTCTTTGAGAGAGAGAGAGAGAGAGAGAGAGAGAGAGCGAGGGAACAAGTGAAGAGGAGGAGGCTTCAGATCAGAGATGCCACATCTCATATGTTGCAAGGTGATGAAGTGCAGATATCTGCCCTTAAAGAATATGTGCCCCGCGGTTATGTGTGAGATTTATGTGTCTTTCTCCCCCCCCCCAATCTTCAAAATTCAATTGTGCTGCAACAAAAGGCAGTTTGAAATATTCTCATCCCCCGAAAGAATATTCAAGACGATTGAGCTCGCAGGTTAAAAATGTATATGCAAATGCAGGCTACATTAGAGCATGCACAGGTTGTTAATAAATTAACACGTGGCAGAAATAATTCAGTTTAGCGTGATAATTCTTGGGTGCGAGCTGTCAGCTGTCGCATTGTTCCGGATAGAAAGTGATGCCGAGATGGCAACACGAGCAGTGAACTGTGATGTTTTAGTGTACCTTGCTCTTCAGTCTCAGCACTCTGACACAATAACTGCCTTTTGCCCGCCTGGCTTTTTTTTTTTCTGTCATTTTGGTAGAACAAAAGGTTTAATTAAGGATGCCTTTCAAAGAGTTTGACACACACACACACACACACACACACACACACACACACACACACACACACACACACACACACACATATTAACTCAGAAGGGGTTTGTGTTCGTGAGAATACATTTTCTTCAGAGCCAAACCTACTAAGACACTTTCTGTGTTGCAAGATGCATCTTAAATGTGACTGAAATGTCTTTTTTGGCACGTTAACCTCCTATTTCGCCTTCAAAAACATTGATAACCACTATTTAGAAGTGGTGTAGTTGGAAGAAAAAAAGTACGAGATAGTAAATGTTTCCGCTCGGGTTGCTTTGGTTGCTAAGCCGCTGATTGTAGGAGGGCATCTTGACGTTCCACGCGGAGGATGCTGTATGACGAGTGCACTTCCTCTCTTTGCCTCATCCCAGAGATTTGCATAGCAGGAACCCAGGGAGCTGACACTCTGTTTATGTAGCTCAAGGTGCAGGGGATATGTGAGGTGTCAAGTGACTCACAGTCAAGTTTTTAATAAGTGCCATTTGTTCAATCTGCTGTTTAAACACTCTCGTCGCCTCTCAATATCCTTAAAGACTGTATGCCCTGCTATCTTTTAATTAAGTCTCGGGCTAATGTGCCATTTAATTGACTAATCTTAGAGATTTTGTTTTCTCTAATTTACTTGAAAAACCAGTGCCAGCTAAGCTTTTTAATATTGGCGTGATGAGGGTGGATACTTAGTGGATGCCTCAGAAGTGAGTGCAGGAGTAGAGAGAGTACTTGAAGGGGAGAGAAACAAAGTAGCGCTAACTCCTTCTAATTCTTATTAGGTCTGACAGCAGGCTGATAGCTAACCGGGCCATCATGTCATTCTTGTTTGCATTTGTGTTTTGTACAGGTATGCTTGCAGATCGCCTTAGTAAAACTTGAATTTGCATATAGTTTCTGATTGCACATAGTTGTATAAAGTTCTCTAGTTGAACTTACTTCATATTAGCAGTTGCATGCAGTACTATTACGGGGGAAATGTCTTCAGTGGCAGGTTATGAGGAGGGAAACAGAGGCCTATTCTCTGCTACAGCATGCTGAAACAAAAGGCTAATTCAACAGTATATTTTTCCAGCAGCTTCGCCAAATGCTCACTTCTAATGCTCGCATCGAAGGAACATTCAGCAGTGGCCTGAGATTCCATTCACTCTTCCAATAAGGTGTGTGTGTGTATGTGTGTGTATACATATGTGTGTTTGTACTTCAATTATTTGACAGTTGATATTCAGATAGTGTCACCGTTTCCCCTTTTTGCATCCCTAAATCCAACTTTTTCCCTCTCATTTCATACTCAAAAATGTGATTCCTGTTGTGTTTCTTGATTATGCTCCATTGGGTTAGTTTAGTTGCTAGTGAGGATGAGGATGGTCGCACGTTTAATCATTGGCAACAAAAATGTGTGTCTGAGCAACACACTGAATCACCTACCTGCTGGCATACGCATGCACTAGAAGTCACTCAACCTGAAGTGTAGACTAAAAGTAAACCGTCAAGATCAGAGATGAAAAGCTGCAGCCAGTTGCAGTTTTCATTATCATGTGGACAGAAGCAGTCGGCCCGGGAGACGGCTCAAGGAGGAGGCCAGGCCTGGTGTCATGTCACCGCGTGCAGGAGCTGTGATCAAATGGAAAAGTAGCATCAGGGCAGGGTGATAGGACAGCAGAGTGAAAGGTCTGTAAACAATGACTCACCCTGCTAGCTAGCGAGGGAGGGGAGGGGAACGAAGGAAGGAAGAGGAGGAAGGCAGCCAAAACTTGTCCAAGTGTGTGTGTGTGTGTGTGTGTGTGTGTGTGTGTGTGTGTGTGTGTGTGTGTGTGTGTGTGTGTGTGTGTGTGTGTGTGTGTGAGAGTCTGCAGTCACAGACAATCAGACCTCTGTCGGGAAGTCCCGGCAGACATGGAATTTAACTCCGTTGCTGATAGACACACACATGCACGCACGCACGCACGCATGCACACACGCGCGCACGCACGCACGCACACACACAAACATTTACAATTAAACTTACAAATACAATTGCATGTAGTACAACACAATATCCACAAACAATCCTTTCTATTCATGAACGCATCATATGCCAACAATACAACACAAGCGTATACACACGCCAAAATCCAATAAATAATTAAATCTCCAGTGGCTGCCCTCAGAACTACAGTGATACATTAATTGGGCAAAATTAGCATGAATTAAAGCAAATAAGTGTAACATGTAATTTATTACTTATCAAGCGTAGTTTAGCAGAAGAAGGCTCCGATTTCCCCCAAGATTGCTTTAACAGCTATAATGCATTTCTTAATTTACTCTGTGGAAAATCAATTTTTTTTCAGAGTTCATTAGGCACCAATATGTTACAATGCTGCTCCCCTGAGCACACAGCTACAAAAAAACATTATGCAAATTATTTCCAGTGCATATGTATGTAAATAGAAACCAAGGCCGCAGTCAATTCTCCATGGGAAGCTTTGTTAGTGGGCCCTTTGTTTCTAAGCCAGAGCCTTGTTCATGATAGTCTGGAAATTAGGAAATGGTTGCATGTGACAGGTAAAAGCAAACATTCACTCTCTTCCCCTCTCTCTTGACCGTACCTGAGATTGATTCTAGTATAATTTCACCAAACTTTGTTCCACAAATCGTGCCAGTCTTGCCAGTCTCCCTTTGGAGTGTATATATTTCTGTGTGTTTTTGCTTGTTTGTATAACATGATACTTTTCTTGTTAGAATTGTATAATCAAAGTGATGGCTACAATGGGTTGCGTTCTGGGCTGGAAGAGCAAAGATTCCGCCATGGGGCCATACCGTGCCTCGAACTGCAGACACTCCTCTTTAAAATGGGCAGCTCATGTCATAAAACAGCCATGGAAGAAGCCACAACATAATCCCGCCAAGCTCTCAGTTGATCATCGGTTTACACTCAACTATGCAGTTTTCCATCCCCAAGGTATAGGCCTACTGCTTTCATACCAATATGGGACTCTCAGGCTCGTAGGCCAACTGAAAGTCTCAGTAGAGGCCATTCAGCATACTAATCAACACAATATTGTTGCCCAAAAACGCAGTTTTAAACTTCTATTCAGTCAGGCTGACAAATTATTGTTATCCACAGTAATGACTTGATGGTTTTGGACATTGTGGGAGGATTTTGTGTAAATAGACACACATTTCAAGATGTGCAATCACACTGATTTGTTGGACCCTAGACCCTGCAATTTTGTATATAAGAGCGTAGGATTCAAATAGGCTTCTTTCATGCATCATAAAGTAAACTGTACTGTAATTCTACATCAGATTGTAGAGTGTAGCTACTAAACACAAATGTGAAAGACAACAAGGCATTACTGGGTCATTCTACAGATTCGGTGCCTTTTGTGATTGAGGAGGATGAAACAATGAACATTAAAATCTTAAGCTTTTTTTTATTTGATGTGACAAAGTAATGTGTGTACTTGATATAAAATACCTTTTCCCATCTCAATGTAGAGTATTAAGTTATTATTCTGTACTATTTTCTCAAACAAGTCCCAATTTAATTCAACCCCGTCACAGTCATTTTGTTATTCAACTATTCATTTTTCCAATAAGCTTGAGATCAGCTTCTGGCATAATCTCACAGTTTAGATGTCCCTTGTAAATAATGGCATATTGTAATTAAAGAGAAAATCAAGAAAAACTGACCAGCACCATCCTTTCCAGTTTACGATGAAGAAATTTCTAATCCAACTCCACATTTTTGTAAGAAATGTGCAAGAATGCTGCGTAATTCCTGACAAAATTGAAATAGCCTTATTTACCCTGATTTAATACACACAATAAAAACACTATTGATGTTATATTTTGTGTATTTAATACAAAAATGTAAAAAAATAATCTCATAACAGGGATGAATGCACCACAACAGGGTTGAAAATCATGTAACAGGGTTGAGTGAAAAGCATCACGTGTCATAGGTTTTATCTTTTGAGATCACTCACATGTTGCCATTTTTTAAACATTTTAAACATTTTTAAACCTACTGTCAACATAGCTTTTAAAATCTAAAGAATCTAGATGAAAGCTAGACAGAGTAAAACACATTAATGAACTAATAACAGTAACAACATTTCATTGATTTCATAAAAATATCCATCTGATAATGGCAGGAGTTGGCAGGAGTCTTTGTCCATCTCATGTCCATCTCATGTGTTCACTCCTGAGGTACTTTTCCCTTCGTTCTGGATCAGCATTTCTTCTTGCCCTGTACTCTCTTTGCCTTTCTGCTGCTGTTTTTTCCATTGTTGAATCTGAAATTGTAGGTCAAGGTCAAGTCAATGACTAGTTTACTCTCCAAAACTAATTACTGTATCCTTTTAATCACTATGTAGTAAAATGAACATGAACTTGCATACAATACTCCTAAATATGTCAGTACAAACCAGTCGGCTAGTGAACATGAACCCCTCACGCACCAGTTGCCAAGGCAGTATACTGTATGTCTTTTTAGACTAGTCTTCATTTACATTCTCTAGTCTTTTTATGCATTACCAAATTATGCTTTAAAGCAACAAAACTTTATTTTCTGTTGATTGTGGCGACAGTGTGTCCATGACAACCACCACCTCGTGTCTTAAAGATCTTACATTTCCAGGAGAATTACCTGACATCCGGCGCGCAGATGTCCCTCACCTTCCTCTCTATGTGTGTTTCCTTTCTGCTGCTGTTTTTGCCATTGTTGAATCTGAAATTGTAGGTCAAGGTCAAGTCAATGACCTGCTTACTCTTCAAGACTAAATATTGTATCCTTTTAATCACTATGTAGTAAAATGAACATGAACTTGCAGATAATACTCCTAAATATGTCAATGTATATAGTAGAGAGAACAAATTGTCACTTTTTTTAAGTTATTATTTTCAAAAATTCCTCGTACTTTTAGTTGATACTGTAAAACCGTAAACAACAAACATTCAACAAGAAAATGTGATTGGTATTAAGTAATATACATTAAATATTGCTAAGATTTAACAGCTATTCAACCCTGTAACAGCCATTGAACCCCGTAACATTGAAAAATGTGATGGGGTTGAATGTGACAGGGTTGAAGATTTTGTGCTAATCTGTTGCTAATTCGGGATGCTAGCAGCTAGCAGTGTGCCACAAGGCCTTATTCAATTTAGACATTGTTATACTTCATAGCTATAAAAACAATTCTTGGTAAAATCTTAACTATGAATTCCCCCCCCCCCAACAGAGTTGAATACCTGAGATTGACAAAGCCCATATGTGCTTAAAAAACATGAAATATTTATAAAAAGTGAGAGAGCAGCTTACCACTTGTCACACCAGGCTTCTCTGAAGACTTGTATGATGTCACTTCCTCATAAATGATGTCCACAGGATCAAACCATTATTTAATTGTGAGTGGGGGTATTATTGCGTTACGGGGTTGAAAGAAATACAAGGACAGGGGTAAAAGCCTGAATTTCTCAGAAAATAAAATGTCTTATGCTGAGAAAATGGATTATGCATAATAAGGGGGCATATACAATTAATTTAACAAAAAAAAAAGCATTATTATTTAATACTGTGTACTCAAAATGAGTCATTCCATTTGCATGATGGTCAATAGGGACAGGCGAAATTCTTAATACTCCTAAGAAAAGCAAACATATAAGTATTGAAATTCATCTCTGTTTAAAATCATATTCTCTACGCCATATTAAAAACATGTAAAACTTTGAAATGTTGTAATTTAAGTGTAGTTTGATAAATGTTCTGACAAGTTATAACACTAGTACATCTTGGGACACTGACAATACTGAAATTTCACCGAATCTGTAGAATGACCCTACTACTGCAGGATTTCGCCTTGTTTATTGTAGCCAGGCCTACCATATTTTGGCACAGGACCTTCATCAGAGAAGGTAACTATATAAATACACTACATACACCATATTGTCAGATTTAGCTGTTATTTACCATTTACTTATTTCTTTTTTTAAAGCTTTTATTTTTCATGAGTGTAACATTATGATGTGATCTTTTATTTTGAAATATGTGTGTCGAATAATCATTGGATATCTTTCAGCGCAGGTGTTCCAGTTCCAGGGTGCTGGTATTGTGCATGCTGGCCCACTAGCTTACTGTAAAAACCCCGGATGAAGGCCCTGTACTGACAAGCGTTGCATGAATACTGAAGAGAAAACTCTTCCAGCAAGTAAGTCACTGTTGCGTAATTGTCTCCTTAATTAAGCAACGCAACAACTTTAGCAGAGTCGATATGCAGCTGTCAATGAAATGAAATGCCGTTGTTCTTCAGGGCTTTCTAGAAGGAGTTACATATGTGTTGTGGCTGCTAGTCCGTGCTGCCTGTTAGCTAGGGAACCAGCAGTCTTTCAAGTGTGGGATGGTGAGGAGTAGCAACCAAAAGTTTGATGCTAACAACCTAGCTAGCTAACGATTTAGTTGTCATGCTAACAAGTTAGCATTGAACATGCTATAATTCCTTAACCATAAAAATACAATGGGTTGAATCCATTTTATTTCACATCTTTCCTGTTGAGGAGGAAAAATGACCCAGTCTGGGAATGATTTGTAGTCATCCATTGTTTGTTTTTTTATTTGGGCTTTGTTACTAGGATACAGTAGTCAGCTACATGATGTCATTTGTTTCTTTAGGCTACAAGCCAGGCTTAATTGTGTTGCTCAGTTGTGGGTGCTTGTTTTTATGAGAGTGTCTGTCTTATTCTCTCTGTCTATTTGGGTTTGACCTTTTTATTTGTTGATCATCTCATGCACTGTGCTCTGTAGAACTTTTCCCCACACATGTTTCTAGAAAAAATGTACTCTTTGTCTCCCTCGTTGTCTATAAAGCCTGCTGCAACCAAAACACAGCTTCACCTGCTTGGCTTGGCCTCTATCCATGAAGTAATTCTCACAAAGCCCATAGGCCATGTCGACCATATGGTGCTACATAATCGGATAGGTTGTTATGCATAGCATACATTCATGACGGTGACTTGGAACAGGAACTAATTAGTACAGTCTCTGGAAACTCCATTTAATTTAAATTTCAGTTAATTGAGTTGTGAACATTAAGATGTTTTAAAGGAAATTTCTGTGTAAGGGTTACACCATGAGCTGGGTTTCTTTGGAGCACATTAATCATTGGTCGCAGTGGTACAATGTGTAATAGCAAAAGTAGGACCCTGCTGCTGTAATTACACTCAATTTATGGTTAGATGGTGGTAAATTTACTGTAAAAAAAAAAAACAAAGAAGAAGATTACAAATGTTGATCGCTTTATTGAGAGAAATTGACAGGAACTCTGCCATTTTTCTTTTTATTGTGCGAGTTTGTCTGTGGTGTGCTTTTAAAGCAAACTGCTGCAGCTGCTGTCATTAAGTTCTCCTGCGTTGAAGTTTATTTACCTTGCCTTAATACACATTTAGCCTAGTTCCGTAATTAGGTTTCACATTTATTCACTGTATGGAAGTGGTATCTAAGCAACCGCTTGCGTGTCTCGTGCGCGCACACACACACACACACACACACACACACACACACACACACACACACACACACACACACACACACACACACACACACGTACACGTACACATATATACTGTGTGTATATATATATATATATATATATATATATATATATACACACACACACACACACACACACACACACACACACACACACACACACACACACACACACACACAAGCACACTTGTACACGTACACATACACGTCCTGGCTTACTCGATTGGCTGTTTTTTATGTTCACACACTTTAATGGCAGGAAAACACATAAATACACTCTAGTGCATTTTTATCTAAACTTCCTCAAAATTGTTCTTCAAAAAGTGACTGCCACCAGACGCAGAGCAGAACTCTGACTCAGCAAATATTAGAACGCCAGCTTGAGTCACTTCCTTTTTAACTTCGTCATTGGCACTTCCCCTGATTGTGAAAAAAGATTCAAATTAGAGCAAATTGTTGGTTTCATTGTCTATTTTTTGCTGCTTGCATGTGTATCACAAGTTGTCTAATTACTTTATTTGCATACATTGAATTTCATGCTGTAATTTACAAGATAACAGCATTGAATTCTTAATACATTTCCCTGTATTGTGGTGTATTGGATTGCATTAGATTGTACTGGGGTATCTAACAAACTTATAACCTTAACGTAGGACCTCCTATTCTTTTCTTGTTGAGATACCTGCCAGGTGTGATCTTGTGCAGGAAGGAAATGTAAAGAGCCTTTTTAAAACATTTATTGTATAATGTAGTGTACCTCTATTGTTCTGTGCACAGAACACAAAAGAAAAAAAGATACTGTGCACTGGAACGAAACGTAACAGTAAAAAAAGAAAACAAATCCTGTTTTTCCCGCCCCACTCCTCATTATTACTGCTGTTCTTCCCACGTCGTTGAAGACAGAGATGAGTCGCTGTCCCACTTTGCATCCCAAAAGGCCCGTGTCGCATCAAACTTACCGTGCGATATGTGCTATGTTTGTTTTTAGTAGTGTTTGTATATCATAACTCCTTGTTTGAATTAGAGGCATCCACCACCGTTCCCACTGGGAAACATCAAGTATTAAATGCCATTCCCCGGCATGCTTGTTTGAGTAATTTACGCTCAAACGAATGCCATTCCTCGTCTCCAGGTGGTCCTTTCTGCCACGTCTCCGTGTACAAGCCGACACCGCTTTTGATGGCTCCACCTGAGAGATTTGCCCAAATGTGCCTGCTTTTTCCCCAAAGTGGTTTCCAGAGTTTCCGCTCTGGGCTTGTTTACCAGTAAATGTTTTTGTGATTTCTCCTAAGCAACATGAGAGTCAGTGTTTTCTGTTTCCTTCTTTTTTTTTTTCCTTTTCTTTTTTTTTTGTTACAAGTAACGCAGCATTTGTTATTTAGTTTTCTCTCCCCCCCCCTCCCCCCTTTTTTTTTTTTTGCTCTCCAAAATGGCTGGATATGCTGTCAGTAAACAAAGTCTAGTTCCCATTAACCTCTGATTCCCTCTGAGAAATCCACAAACAAGTCGAGTGCCGAACGACCTCAAACAAACTGTACATGCACAGACACATTGTGCACACACACATGCACTCCTGTCCTGAAGAACAATATGGAAATATTCGTCCTTCCTCCCTTCCCATGCTTAGCCCTGATGCTCTAGCCGTCTGTTTTGCCTAATTGCTTTAACACTAGCCTGGCATGCTAATTGCACTGGGCCCCCTGTCACCACATCATTTACATGGCCTGCTTGATTTGAAATTTAATCTGCTTGAAGGGTTTGTGTTTCATGCTCACTTTAAATCCTAATGCTCTGTGGGATTGAAAGCAGTTTGCATTATTGAGACTGTAAAAATAAATCCTTGTGTATTTGTTTGGCACAACGATTATTTTTATTTTTTTAAATAAGAGAGTTTCAGTTGTAAAACTTACTCTGTTGCACAATCAAACTTTGTAATGCCACTTCAGTTTCACTCGGTGATTAAATCAAAGAGGAAAATTGATGAGACGGTGGGCAGCGCCGTGTCTGGATGCTGGGCAGAGGAAACTCGTGGAGAAGATGGGAGCGCATGGTGTGTTGGCCTGCCTTTTTTTTTTTTTACTGCAGATGGCCTTTTTGATGTGGAGCTGAAAGAGAGTTAGACAGACAGAGACACAGAGTGGGCTTATACAGTGTAGTGAGCTCACATAGCGCAGTTCAATCAAAGGCAAAAAGCTATTTCAATTTCTTAGAGGTTGGGGTCCATCCCTGTTCTACACTGGCACAGTATTTCCTCCACTTGTCCTCCACCCCGAACATAGCTTTTCTTCTGGAGCCGGACTATGTGATGACACCACGGCACTCTCTTGATTTTCCGTTGTTTCTTTGTCATCTTCAGTGGAATTTGACTTTTGATCCCCGAAGTAGAGTAGCAAGTGGAGTCTTAAGCAAAAACAAGGAGACAAAATAAAGAAGCTAAAGATATCAGCTTCAGATTGCAATTACAGTGTTTTCTGGAAAAAAAAGCGTACCGTCAACAGAATAATAGAGCTACACATAGGACAGGAGGCCATTTATGCTGGATGCTGAAATGCTCAGTGGGGCAGTGTGAGGTCAGAGGGAATAAGAGGAGGTACAAGCTCTGGCCCTGCTACACCCCTCTGAATATTTGCCCTTTCTCCAGACTGGGCTTCTGTCCCAGCCGTGATTAGACTCGCCCGTGGTGCTTTTATTGGTGTAATTTCTGGAGATCCGGCCCATGTTTCCAACTGCCACCTTTTTATAAGACAAACATGACTTTACAGTGACTGTGCTGACCTCTCTGAGAACAGTCAGACTCTCAAGGAGACCTGACAACTAACTAAAAAAGTAACGCTCATTATCCTCAGTGAGGAAAACAGACTACTGAACATTCACACGCGCACACACACGCACACACACGCACACACACACACGCACACACACACTCACTCTCACACTCACACACACACCCTGGTGCAGGGAGGGTAATTTATGTGAAGACGGAACCACAGATGAACTTTTTTTTTTTTTTGTGCCTTATTTTTTTCTTTTCCCCATACAAGTTCAACCAAACAGAGAGAATACAGTCAATATTAAGTCAATTATAAATATTTATAATCTACACATTTTAAAAATCCTGTCAATCACAAAGATGCGGGAGATAAGCTCACAGCAGCTGGATGGTCCGGATGTGATTTGCATGCCGCATAAAGCCTCAGCTTGCCATCCCCGTTTTGTTTTTGACTTTGCATGCCTGCTTGTTCTCAGCGCAGATTAAATATAGAAGTTTTGTTCTCCCCACACATACACACACAGACGCTGGCACACACAACACGCAGAAGCAGTATTGACGCCCGATGCTGATGGCGATTCATTATTGAAAAGGAAATCGTCTCCATATGACTGGAGTTTGTTATGGGGGGCTTTGTTCTCGTCATCTATATTGCAGGGCATCTTTGTCAGTCAGCACTGTGAGATCTTTTTCTTTCTGTGTGTGTGTGTGTGTGTGTGTGTGTGTGTAGACGGAGTTTTCCACTCTCTGTAGTGTTTGTCAGTGTTACTGTCCTAATAACTAAGTGCTTTGTTTTTCAGTTGATAGAAAACTTAAGATACAGTACTTTTCGGTTTTAGCCCAGCAGTTGGTCTCTGATAACATATGCTCAGTGTCTCTGCTCTAAAAACACAATTCTGGCCCTCTCTAGTCACAACAACCTCCTCAAAAGAGCTTCTTTTTCTGCTCTTCTGTCATTATCTTACTTTTGCTTGTCCAGTTCAGACAGAAAATTGGTCTGTGGTCACATAGCTGTGACCTAATGAGTCCTCCAGTCACAAACGCTTGCAATAACTGTCAGCTGGTAACACCGTCATGCCAGAAAATCAAGACCTGATCTCACTATCTATATACTGATGTGACCCGGTTTCATATTCGTGTCATGTGTGGACATGGATCTGGCCTTTTATCATGACGTGCCCCCGCTGTTGACTTACACAAATGGTACAGAAAATACGGAGGAAAACATCGGTCGCACAGAAGACGCAAGCTGTGTCTCCAATCGCTTTCTCACTCACTCATTCGTTCTAATAAACATTCCACGCAGTAGGACACTCTATAGTGAGCAGCAATTTGACATGTTGGACACTTATGAATGCATTCATACCAGTAAAAAGTAAATATAGTGCATTATATAGCCTACAGTATGTTGGACACAAGATTCCGGTGGTTCTGGACTTTATCTCTTCCTCACAAGCTCAGGGAAAACCAGGTCCACTGTTCCAAGGAGACAAAAAACAAACAAACACAAAAAAAAAAACTCCTATCTTAACTCGAATACACAATATGTGGGCTATGTACCCAAGCGGTGCAAGTGTGAACAAATACAAACATTCTCTATGGCAACACTCTGGCATTTGTTAGCATAGTTGTTATATTGTGCAGGAAATGGATCAGATAAAGAAAAAGAAATCCTATCACATACAGGGACAGTAGTGTAGAGTTGTTAAAACATAATAAAATATATGACACACTGGTATCGGATCGGTACTCGGTATCGGCCGATACGCAAGTTCAGGTATCGAAATCGGTTATCGGTAAGCAAAAAATGGTATCGGACCATCTCTACCTGGAACCAAAGTTCATATGACGGTAAAGTTTGGACATATTACTGACATATTTGGGTTTGAATCTGGTGTATTGGAAAGGCAATTTCAACCCTGCGTAGAGCTTCTCTCTACTCAATGTATGTAGCGCTGTGTTTGATAGCATGACTGCGTATTCTGTGTACATGTTGACTGGAGAGGACCAAGTGTTTTTCATTGTATGGAAATGCAGTAGTGGTTTTTATGCATACAATTTAAAAAAAAAAAATAATAATAATCTAACGTGCAACTTTTCTGTAGCATGGTCAATTTCTTAATGTGCATTTTTGTAGCTCATTTCCTTTTTGAGATGGGACTTTTTCTATCTCTGTTGCAACATCTTATAGCAAGCATTTGGATACAGTAACCCACTAAAATGATCAAAATACTTGGCACCATCTTTGTGTTAAAGGAAACACCAAGTCTGAAAACAACCGGCTGCTAATTTCATGGAATTTGTAAAACCATCTCCCAAAGTCACATCAACAAGCCTCTGATTGTCACTTTAGCTTAGCATCCACTTGATTTAATAATGTATTCAGAAGTTAGGACACGTCTCTGCATGTGTGACTGTGTTTGCGCGCAAGTGTGCGTAATATGCTTGTATGGGTGGGCGAATTGGCAAAGTGTCCCCTCTTAAGAGTGCTTGTTGTGTGGCATTCTCTCTTGATTTCATGCTTTGCTGATGGAAAATTAGGCCCCGGCGTATCTCTGCATGAAGAGGAGGTGGAGGAGGAGGAGGAGTGCTGATGGCTGCTGTTTATTGCCTCAGGACACTCTGCCCGACAACAAGAAAACTGGAGCGATGAGGAGGGAGGGAGGCTGTGTCACTGGCTGCTAATGCACTCTAAACAAGATGATGAGACACATGGAATCCCCAATGTGACGCCAAGGAGCCTCAGAAAAGAACATCTTTAACTCTTTCTATCTCTTCCCCCCATCTTTTTTTCCCCCTCCACTTTGCTGTAAAGTGCAGTTATGAGTCTGGCATTCTGAAACATTTTAAATGTACGCTGCCTTTTTTTGTGGGGATTTTGAATGGCACATAGATGTGTTGAGGAGTTCATTTGCATATTTTGTCTTGTTTTTTTTTGTTGTTGATTTTTTTTTTGCCTGTCTGTTGCCCAATGAAGCTCTGAGGATAAAGTGCTTAAAGAACTGCAGGCACTTCACTTAAGTTGTTTGGTTGTTCAAAGATACGCCACAATACACCGCTAGTTGAAATGCAGCTCAGCCCACTGTCGGATGTATGAGAAGCATTTGGAGGCAAAATAAAGTTATAATCCCGCTATGTTATGTAAGTGGAATGAGATCCTTATATAATGTCGGGTGCCTGTGTTCATCATGTCACGAGGATCAAACATCGCACAAACAATTGCAAAACTTCTTTTTGATATGCTATAAATTCAAAGAAATGAAAAAAATGTTTGCCACACAAGGTGTTTTTTAAAAGGCAAATATGACAGTATTCTAAGTAGTCTGTTATCTTTAGTCCAATTCAGTTTGTGGGTTTTATTAGTTATGTTAATACAGCACTATATTTAGTTCGTGGGTTTTATTATTTTTGTTAATACTGCACTAAACTGTATTTTTAATTTGTGAATTTTTGAGTATCAGTACAAATAAGCACATTTCAGAAGCTTTTACTTTTTGGTCTGTTAAAAGTGTGAGTAAGAGGTGTCTCTAGGCAGCGTGTATGTTTTTTTTTATTTTTATTTTTTTAATTTTTTTTTTTTTATCGATGATCACCATAGAAGTAAGAAGAGATGACGCAGGGGCCCATGAGTTCCTGAGAGAAATACCCTTTAGAGTATTGGAACTGGACCTCTGCATCATCTGGCGGCCCAGATGTGGGAACAGTAACTTCTCAGTCATGACTGTGGTCATGGAATCCACTATACATGGACTGAATTCATGAGCATTGATGTGCATGTGTCCTGGAAAGTAAAAAACAAAAGAAAAAAATCCATATCCTAAAGTGAAGCTTCAGCAGCCAGCGGCCTCTAGTATTATGTAACAATGTGGGTTTTTCCGAACATGTGATTTGTGCTGGAAAAACTATAAGAATCCTTTACTGTGGTATTTAATTTGTCCTGTAATCCCGTAGGTCTTCTATGGTTTTTGTGACCCTGTTTCACATACTTAGTTTTGGATACAGGCATTAAGCGTTTCCCACAGGTTATTGATGTCTCATCATGTCTAGAAACTACACCCCTCCCCCTCCCCCAGTAAATGTAGTCTCTCAAATGGGATGAGCTGCTTACATTCATTTAGCTGACGTAATTATATCGTACATCCATCTCATTATGTGGGCTTATGTTGTAGATTGTCTTTCCATTCTGAAATGGTGCTTCATTGGGGCATTGATTTCTGTCTATTGTCGGTCACTATGCTGCTTTTAGCATTTGGCAGAAATAAATCATGATTGTTTGAAAACTGTATCAGCAAGATCACCCAGCTTCATGCTGAATTTGAGCTCTCCGAAATGAGCATTTTCTGGAGCACAACAAGCACTGGGTGAAGAAGTGCAGAGCCGCTCTACTGTTGTATTGACATACAGTATAAGTCAGCAGTTCACTCGGTTAAGTTAAAAACTTGGGAGTTTTAGGAGGAATTTTTGGGGTTTCACACTGAGATTGGTCGTCGACAAGGTCTTTCCCGTCTTAAAAGGGAAAACCGTTTACTCATTGGACAACAAGAAGGGAAATAAAAGGGGAAAAGAGCAGAGCGAGTGCAAAAGGAAGCATGGCAGGGTCTAGATGTAAAATTGTCCATAACACCTGGGGCCACTCAGCGCAATGACGCACAAAGAATAACGCTGGCTGTGGGGACTGGCATACACTAGTCACATCTGGACCCGTTTGCCATCACGAAGGGGCTGGATTGAGCTGACTGCTCTCACTGGGTTGGACTTGACTTTATGTAGTGTATGACTGGAGTTGTCAAGGCTGTTTACCGCATCTATTCCCTGCCTTTTCTAACACTACAAGTTGAAAAACAAAATCTGCAAGAGGCTGCAAGGAAAGCAGTGGAGTGCAGGAGATGGATGGCATAGATATACTGTACATTTATCAATAGGTCATCTCCTTTCCTTTCTTTTCTTTCTCACTCCAGAATCCTGTAATTGAAGTTAGAGCAAGTTTAGGATCTGAGATTAGCAATCTTAAGTGAACGTTTGAGCCCTGCGCTTTCCTTCTGCAGCAATCACTGAAACTCTAATATTCTATTTCCACAAAGTAATCACTAAGGAAGTTGGAGGAATCTAACTCATTCCAGCCCATCTGAGTCCACAGATAAATCAATATTCACAGACAGAGCCTAATATTTGGTGTGGGATAAGACTTCTTTTGTATGCTCTCATAAGCAAGTGGTGCTGGAAAGGACTTTTTGAGGATGGAGGGGAAAGACATTTGAACCTCAAAGGCACAGTCAAAACCACTGTGAGCCACGACTTAATTACAATGACCTTACAACAGGGCAGTAGCCTAAAGCCATGCATCCAGGCTAACCTAGCACCCCCACCAGTGCACAATACACCCCCTGCCGCCATCAGACCTGATAAATGAGTTCTTTTCCTTGATTGCTGCATCAGGGCCGAGAGCGGGAATTGGGCAGAGAGGAAAGGGAGGGAGAGGAAAAGAGGAGCGTGAAGGAAGGAGAACTGGGGAGAAAGTGAACAGGAAGCGGAGAACAGTGGCGCTCCGATAAACTGCAGTAGTGATAGAGGTTGGTGCCATAACTCCGCGGGCAACAGCTCCTGGTTGTAGTATGAATTTGTGTCTCTCTGAGGCCTCTTTGTCTTTACAATTTGACTTTTTTTTTTTTTAAGGTTATTTTTTGGGCATTTTTTAGGCCTTTATTTATATAGGACCGCTGAAGACTTGAAAAGGGGGGGGGGATGACATTCAGCAAAGGGAGTCAAACCTGCGGCCGCTGCTTCGAGGAGTAAACCTCTATATATGGGCGCCTGCTCTAACCCAGGTGCCCGCTATTTGACTTTCTACTGTTTTTTTTAATACATGTACAATGCACATGTGTACATTGTATAATAACCAGAAAAAGGGCGTTTAATGATCTGAACAAGAACCATTAGCAGCTTCTTTGTCTCTGTAAGTAGGGAAAAAAAGCAACATTTCCCACACACTAAAATATCCCTTTTTAAAGCTTTAAAGGTGTCTGTGGCTTGGTGATCCATGTACTTTTGAAAACAGCTCAAATATCACCGTCGGTTAGCCTGGAAAAATAGTAGGTAGGTATAGTAGGTATCCCTTCCTGAAAAGTTGCAAGAAAGACATTAGCTAGTTTTTACCTGACAAGAAAAACCTGTAGATTCAGCTTATTGTTACCGTCATGAGGAGTCTTCTGGCCCAATAGAAGGTCTGTAAGCGGCTCCTCAAAGTGGCCAACTGATGCTCCGTCAAAGCTCCATGAATTTCATTCACATACACTGTAACTTATTGGTTTTTACCGGGGGCTGATTTACTCGCTTTGAGAGTCAAGCATGCTGTACGTACACACACACGCACGCACACACACACATTGACAGCCTCCCTAACGTTTGCAATTTGCATTCCCGCACTCTCTCCATCGCTCTCTATTTCTAAGAGTCACTGGCTGCCACGAGTTGAACTTGGTTTTTGATTAAGTGTTTGTAGGTAGCGCCTCGGGCCCCGTCTCTCATAGATAAGAAGCAGTAATCCTGGGATGTGTGTTATTGTCTGTTTTCTGGAGGATTCTGCGGCTGTCTGCCGTGGGACCGAGAGTGGCTTTAAAATTCGAGAATTTTAATTTTGCTATATTTTTCCCAGCTGAAAATGAAGTGTCATTAACTTCCCGTCCTCGCTTTTATTTTTTTGAATGAGGTTTTAAATGAGCCCCTTTTCTCTTTACGTCGATTACATGCCAGATTTCTAACGACAAAACAAATCAGAAGTTAGCACGAGCACTTAATCTCATTCATCATCTCTATTTAAGATCAAAACATCTGATGAGTAGATTATTTTTCCTTCTCCCTGAAGAGGATCCCTTTTTTTCTTAAAAAAAAAAGAAAAAAAAAGCCCCTTTTTAGGAAGTGTTCCCATGTTTGACAGCATGCCAGTCTTAACAAAGGGGAAATGCTGAGTTCCCTTTTAATAGATCTATATTCATTTTCAAATGAGTTGATTAGCCAGCACAATGTCATTGGATTCAGGGGCCCATTACACATTTATGATGGTAAATTACTGAACATTTACAATCCAAATGAAATTTCATGAGGAGGGGATATTGAAAAAATGGAGGGAGAGACGCTTTGCGTTCATCCCTGTAGCCTTGCCTCATTGCGTCTCTCTTCGTCTCCCTCCCTCCCTGTCTCTCTCCCTTTCTCTGTCTTCCCACTCTCTTTTCCTCTGTCTCTCGCACTCTCTCTCTCTCTCTCTCTCTCTCTCTCTCTCTCTCTCTCTCTCTCTCTCTCTCTCTCTCTCTCTCTCTCTCTCTCTCTCTCTCTCTCTCTCCACTCTTGTCTGTTTCTTTCTCACATATCACATCAGTGCCCCCTGTGGTCCAACTGGGCATCACATAAGGGTCTGTAAGCTGTGTTCACTCGCACAGCTCTGTCGCTGACATTTTAGGAAGTGTGTTGTTTTTCCACGCCGCCAACCACATAATAATGGCTTATCCACAGGTACGCTTACAGGTAAACATTCAGTGATAGTGGGTTTCTCCCTAAAAGTGTGGAGGTGCAGACCGATTGCGGCGAAAGGACGGGTGTCTGGTGCTGAGGAGGGTTCTTCCCCCTCTGTCTTCGGTGTAGTGTTACATGTAGGTTCAAACGTCCTATAGATCCCTGAGCAAACACCTCTCCTCTCCAATCAGCCCTCAGCACTGTGCAGCCCTGTCACTGCGTCCACATCAATATTTTATTTTGGCAAATTTGCAGTGACATGCATTAGTACAATTAGGGGCAAGTTTTTACTTGGATTCCCATCTTCTACAAGGAGAGAAAGTGATAAAGGGAAGCTGAACTCGCTCTCTCTCTCTCTCTCTCGCTCTCTCTCGTCTCCTTACTCTCTCTATCCCTCTCTCTCTCCAGCATGGCTGGTTCGTTCCTCAGCCCTCCACCTCTAAATAATTCATCATCCAATCAATCATTTTCTCTTTGTTTTGGGCCCCAGTGCCTGAGATGAAACGGCCTGCTGCCAAAGCTGCTTTGCCTCATCTGAGGCCTGGAAAACATGATCTGCTGCTGAGATTACAACACACACACACACACACACATACACACACACATGCACACATGCACACACACACACATACACACACATGCACACACACAAACACACACACATGCACACACACAAACACACACACATGCACACACACACACACACACACACACACACACACGCACACACGCATGCGCACACACACACACACACGCACACACACACACACACACACACACACGCACACACGCACACACACGCACACACACACACACATGTGCACGTATGTGCCGGTACCACATCTTCACTGTTGGGGAGTCATACACATTCATACAGATAAGATACATGTAGAGAAGAGTTTCTACATTTGACTCAAAATGACAGCAGATATTTGAAAGTTAAGCCTTTGTGACCATAAACCTCAAAATTTCCATATATCCAAACATTTTGAGAAAAGAAATGAAACCAAATTAACATATTTGTATGTGTTGTCAGCTGTCAGTCAGCCTGTTATGAGAAATAAAGAACTAACGTAACGTATAAAATTTGCAAGGGTCAGAACATTAGAAGTCTATAGTCTTTCTGTTCTTTTCATCGTGTCAAGCAGATGTACTGTGTGATGATGTGTGGGCATTGTTTTTTTTTTGATTTTAGCTGTTTGCTGCAATAGAAAATAAATAGGTGATTCTACTTATTTAACTGTTAAACTTCAATCTTTTTTTTTTTTTTTTTTTTTTTTTTTTTAATGGCATGCCATCATAAAGGAGTTCTGTAATAGAAAACCGACTGTCTGATCTCCCAGCTGTAACACTCGGGTTTGGTTAGCTTATCTAAAGGGCCTGTCTCCACCTTAAAGCCTGTGTGGAGGCAGCCTTAATAGGGGGAAATGTCTTGGCCAAGTGATTTGAAGGTATTTTGCTTCATCCCTTTGGAGCGCTCTGCAGGTGATGCCGCGAATGTCTCCATCGTTTGATGTCGAACAACACAGATCCGCTATTGAGTGATAGCTTCAAATGCAGAAAGAGTGAGACCCTACGTGCTGCTCCCCCTACTTGAGCTACATCAGAGGAAACTGACATCTATTATGGTAAAGAAAAGACAAGCGTTTGAAAAATTCAAGTACGCACATTGCAGAAGTGTCAGGATTTTTACAGAGTGCAATTTTTTTTCTTCACTCTTTTTTGTTAACAAGGTGGTTTTAAGCCAAGCATGTCTATATGAACTCTGTTGGATAGAGAATGAAAGGAGGCTGCTAGCCCATCATGATAATATTTTAGCCCCCTAAAGAAGTCACCACAAGTCCCTTGTGTCCTCCTAACAAGAGGAGATTAAACCGTGAGACTTTGAGCTCAAATTCAAGCAGTTTTTATCTGCTCACTTTCCATCCAACTTTTTGACAAAAAAAGAGACTGATGTTCCACATCAAGCAAAGGAGTCTTCATTCTTAGCTTCTACCTTTTTTTACTGCTTTTGATTCACCAAAATTACTTTTCTCACAATGAGCAAACATTTTCTAGTGGTTTTTCTGAATGTGAGTTTGCGCTGGGAATTCCGCTGCAGCCAAATGTATTGTTCTGCAGGACATTTGCGTAACTGATACATTTGAATTGTGTGATATGTTTTGACTTTTTAATTCAGACTATTAAAATTCATTATACATTGGTACTTGACTTGAAGGGCGTTGATTTGCATGCATTTGGTTGGCTGTTCCCGCCCCTGCGCCTCATCTCACGGTGCGTTACATTGCCGTCATATATAAACACTGCATTAGTTAGGACAGCACTTATTCAGTTGTAGAGCTGGGTTCCGAATTCAATACTTTTTAGGCACCGACCGAATTGCCTCTAAAGTATCGAAAAATGCCTCGTCATTCAATACCCAATGTCAATACCTAAAGTAGATCTCATCAGTGTCAGTGAGCCAATAAGCATGCAGCATGCTTCTACTAAGATCTAATAATGCTGCTGATTGGCTGTCGTTGAGACACACAGGAAAAACTCTACGCTGCACAGACGGGGCTCGCGTAAATTAGTAGGAGGTGAAAAATACATTCAAAGATTTGTGCCGTAATGTGTAATGTTGTAATTTCTTTTTTTGTTTTATAAAATTGGTATTGTAAAAAGAAACCGCGATCGAAGTCACGCTATTAGTGTCAGTGCCCGTATCAAAGCCTGTTGAACGGTACCCATCCCCATTCTATCGTAAACTATTCACTGTTCATGTTTGCTGTGTCTTTCAGTTGATCTTTGACGTAACAGCAGCAACAACCAGTTGATGGCAGAAGCCAAGACTTTGTGAACGGATGGCGTCTTCTCGCTCCAGAGGGATCTCCTGATCCGGCGTGCACATGAAGCAGCATTTCAAAAATGTGACGTGGAAATGCTTGCGATGCTCCCTTTTTTTCGGTATTGATCCATGATGTTAAGGTATCACACTTTTTCATTTAATGTGAAGGTGTGTTATTAGATGCCTCCTATGGATTAGGTCCCAGTTGTTGCTACCTGATTTCTCCTTGTGGTGACGATTATTGAACTGACGACAGTAGAGTAATGATCATAGAGGTGTAAGATAGTTGGGGAAAGCAAATCATCGGCATGCTTTTACAACACAAACAAAGCACAGAGCAATCTCTAAGAACTGTCTATTGGAAATACATGACACTGGCAACAGTCAACATGGATAGCCACCACATTTGTTATTACACAGTAGTGGAAATGGTTTTTAAGTAAGAAAGCTGTTTACTCCAAGGTTTTTTCTGGATGAAAGCTTCCACTAAATACCTAAAATGTGTAGAAATACTGTTAAAAAAAACAAAAAAAAAAACGTTTACCCCTGAAGTATGTAGTGTTAAAGTAGATGCCACTTATTCCTTAGCACATGAAATCTAATAGCCTTGTTGAAATGTGCCGCGGGGGACTCGCATACACAGTAAACGCATGTCTGAAGTCTGATAAATAGCAGAGGTAGATGAAGAGACATTTCCGGGAAGTGTCCTGGGCACTGTAAAAAAAGACAAACAGCTTTATTTATCAGACTGGCAGAAACACATTATTGAGACAGACGCAAGTCTACGGGAGTAAATATAACACTGTGAGTGTTCTAGTGAAAACTTAAGCGAGGGAGGGAGATAAGGAAAGAAAGGAAAGATATAGAGAGACGGATGAGGAGAGAGGAATGAAGGGGGGGTGGGGGGGGGGGGGTGGAAATGCAAGGAGAGCGAGGGAAGGGGACATGCAGCAAGTGTCAGGCAAAGAGCTGAAGGATCACCCAGGGCCTAGTAATCATGCCCCGTAGGGCTCAACGTCAAGCAGCTCCAGTGTGAATGAGCGATCACACCTACCTGCCCCCTGTTTGTCCCTCTCTCGCTCTCTCTTACTCACTCACACACACACACACACACACACACTCACACACACACACACACACACACACACACACACACACACACACACACACACACACACACACACACACACACACACACACACACACACTCTCTCTCTCTCTCTCTCTCTCTCAATAACACAATGTGCAGCAAGTGCAATATCTGCCCCACTTCATGAAATAAATTGGCCACCTACCAAAGACAGCACGAGTCAGATTACCTCCGGTGAGAAGTCAGCTATCGCAATTATTGTTACAGAATGTGTCGAGAATCTGTTCAAATATGTCATTCCAAAACATGGCCTCAGCCTGCGTGCCCCTTGAATTGTAAGACGTTTATTAACAATTATGAATTAACTGAAGAAAATATTTGGTTCATATATGTCAGTGTAATTTAGGCAGGAAAATGTGATGAGTTCCTGGTTTTTATTAGAATATCATTAACCCTCTTGTAATTAACCTCGTTCAAAAATTAACCACGTTATTATCAAACCAAGCAAATAATTGAAGCAGCAGCTTAATTTATAATTTGACAATTTGCTACCTCTTTTTTTTTTCTCCCTCTTTCATGTGTTCCTTTAATAAAAAAAGAGGAAATGGAGAGAAACATTTAACAGCAGTGACTTTAATGAACATGTAGCGTGGTGAAAAGGAGAGGAAGAATGGTCTCGCATTAATGGCATCTGTGATCCGTCCTCTTAAACTGGACTCCAGAAGAAGAAGTGATATTTAATATGAGCTGCTGTTTACATGAAATACTGCAGTCTCGTATATAAAAACTTTAGGTAGATCAACTTGACTTAAGTAAAACTACCAATACCGCAATGTTGAAATACTGTTTCAAGAAAATGTCATGCTTTCAAAATTTAGTACATTTTGTAAAGTACAAAATGAATAAAAGTACTTCGTAAAAGTATTGAAAGTGTAATTAAAGTACCCAAAGTATATATGCAAAATTGGCAAATTTTTCAGACAAATTAAGTATGATTATAATCATTAATACATTCATGCGTACATCACTTTAATATTGCAGCTGGTAAAGGTGGGGCTGATATGTGTTACTATAAGTATATACATGCATATATATATACTGCTGGGTAGCTTTTCCTGCAGGAATTAAAGTGTTATCTTAACATCTAATAATACATCATCATTTATTTGTTGATTTATAATTTGGATTATGAAAATGAATCTAGTCAATATACTGCAGTAAAAAGTACAATATTTGCCACTGAATTGTAGAGGAGTAGAAGTATAAAGTAGCACAACATGGAGAAAAGTAAAGTACAAGTATCTCAAAATAGTACTTAAAGTACAATACTTGAACAAATGTACTTTTCATTCCCGGAGGTATTTTCCACCACTGATGTAGACTATGCTGGCTTGACCCCTACTTGCTCCCTCGTCAGATGCTAGCCATCAAGGAAGTCCATCCCTCAGAGAGTAGGAGTGGCTGTCCGCCAAATCTGCCTTATCATTGACCTCAATGGACCGCCACCACGGGTCTTCAGGACAGACGTTTAACTGCCATACAAAACTCCATGGCTCACTGCCTATTCAATCACTCATGTGACAGTTAACGGCCCACAGTGGCTAATGATTTTCTGTCATGTTCAGGCCACGCTGCGGAACCGGGGGATTAAATATCGGCTGACGATGGACACATCAACTACTACAATGGCCCCTGTTCATCAGCCAAGCCTCACCCTCCCCGGTTACACCCCTGGAGGAAAGTGAAGTATGGGGCCACCTTGTGCCGCCCAACGAGGGCCAGTTTGTTATCATCCCCTCTGTCTGCAGGTAAGCTGTTAATACTGTATGCCTCATGGCCTTTGGGACATTTTGCTAAGTTCTCAAGAATTTTAATGTTGACTGGATAAGATACTTTGTGTCAAGACCTCCTTTTGGTTTGGAGAGAAAAGTTGGGAAACACACATGCATCCGGTGGTGAATTTCTGCTCTATGCTCACTCCAGGTATACATACAGTATGTGAACCACTTTCAAAATGTGGAGGTTTGGGCACTATTTCTGCATTGTTTCTTTCATTAGGAATAACCCCTTCCTACAATTTCCCTTCAAATTTCACAAGTAAAAATATTCTCAACTTTATTTTTTATTTTTTTGCTTATGTTGCACTTGTACCACCTTCTGCAGGGATGACAGTTGTCTGTGTGTACACAGGGATTTTGAAGTTTCAGGCCACTGGCTTCCTAGAAGCCCCTGTTCGGTCCTGGGTTGCGTCTGAACATGTATCATGTATTCATCCAGGCTCCTTCCATGGCTTCCCTCCTCTACACATCAACATTGTTTGCGGACGGGCATCTCTGGCCGGAGTTGTGTGAAAACTTGGGAGTATTTATTATTCAAAGGCCTTGTTCCCTATGCTGTTTTAGTAAGGGGGGAGCAAAGGTGTGTGTTTGGTAGAGGGAGATGCAGAGCTGACACAGTGTCACTGACAGGGAGAGCTTCAAAATCCCACAGTCGGCTTTCCCCCCCATTATTTGTTGCAGTCCAGGGAGGCACAGGCAAGATCACACAGGAATAGAGGTGTGTGTGTGTGTGTGTGTGTGTGTCTCTCATTGCTTGGCAGTTGTACTGTGGTGCCTGTGTGTGGGATTGTGATGCACCGTATGTGTTTGAGCAGGCACACATTTGTTGAGCGTTATTTATAGGGTGGTTTGTGTGTGTATCTTTAGGTAAGTGAAGGGCCAACTGATTGTGGGCTGTTTTTATGCCGTGGATTGTGTGCGGTGATGCTTCCACTCACCTGTCATAACGTGGTTTGTTATTACTGGCCTTGGCAGGTCAGTCTTGAAAAAGCAGAGTTTATTGAGCAAGACTGAAAGTTTATTCACAAAAAATCAATCCCATTGATCTGCTCAACTCATTTGTGGTTTACACCTAACTGTATTTACCCAAAACATTGCATTAAATCAATGAAATTAATCTCTCTCATGTTGTCTCATCCACACACACACACACACACACACACACACACACACACACACACACACACACACACACACACACACACACACACACACACACACACACACACACACACACACAGACACACACTCTTTCCCATTGCAAACAGTCATAATGAACAGCACCAAATGTCTACAGCCTTCAGTGCTCTCTCTTTCCCAACAGGCAGCCCAACTTTGCACACTTTACATACAATATTCATGCCATGTCTGAGAATGAGGATTCACAGTCTGGTCATCTGAAAACACCCTGGCAATCACTGGTTGTCTCTTGTCCTTATGAAAGAGAATAATTCTTTAACATGCGCCAAGACTGTTCAAAAACAGCGTTTTTTGATGAGTGACACTTCCCGTCCTCCGGATGCTTTTTATGTGTCAAACTCATTAATAAAGCAGCACCCCGGAGAGCGAGACAGGGGACACATGAAGTGTGTGTGTGTGTGTGTGTGTGTGTGTGTGTGTGTGTGTGTGTGTGTGTGTGTGTGTGTGTGTGTGTGTGTGTGTGTGTGTGTGTGTGTGTGTGTGTGTGTGTGTGTGTGTGTGTGTGTGTGTGTGTGTGTGTGTGTGTGTGTAGCTTTTGGTGTTTGAATTGTCAGGTGAGATTTCGGGACTCTGATCTTCACACAACAAGGTTCAATCACACTAGTTGTAGTGCTATTTATCGTTTTTCTTCTCTGACAATCTACCAGTTTTCTTTCTGAGCAAAGCGGTGAGCTTTTTCCTTCTTTTTTTTTTTTGTCAAACACTGAATATTAAAAGAGTAAGAAGTGGAATTCCCTGCAGTGAGGTGTGTTACCCACAAAAGAATGAGGGGGAGTGAGAATTCTAAATTACTGTAGATGTGCTCTATTAGAAATATAATTCTGTTATATATATATATATATATATATATATATATTTTTTTTTTTTTTCCCCTGAAATGTCATCTGCGGCTCACTATATCCGTTAGCATCTTTTGTTCTGGATTTCTCTGTCAAATAGTCAAACTGTAGCTTGCACTGTGGCTCATTCTATCACAAATACAAAAGAACATCATTGCAAATTTGCTTATCAATGTGTTCTTTCAACATCTGCCTCGTTGCTTTGTTATAATTTTCAAGAATCAAATGTGCGTAGTTATATCAAAGCATTTAAATGGTAATCTTCGACTGCCTTTGTGTGTCCACATTGCTGATGTGTGCTTTGCTCGCGCGGTAGCTGTTCACTTGTGTTTAGGCTTCTCAGGCGTCTGTATTAAAGCTTAATGCACTTCCATTCTAATAAGACACGGGGATTTTTGATGAATGCAATGAGTGCATATTTTGAAGTTGAACAATACGCACAGCAGCATCTTATCTATGTAATGCAAGTGTGTTTATGAAGCCTCAAGGTACAAGAATGTTTTCTAAGTGAGCTTCTCTCTGCAGAATGCATTTTAAGTGCCTAAGACATACACTGCGTACACACAAGCGCACGCACACTAACGCAGACTCACACACACACGCAGTCACGCACAGTAATTTAGAACTGTAGGCTTTTAATCAGCATATTAAATGTGTCAACTCACAAAGTAAAATGCTGTAAATGCTTTCAATATTCATGTTTTCGTATTTGTCAACCCACATTTCATAACAAATTCATGAAAAAAGCCTCTCTCACTGCATGCTGGGAGAGGGCTTTGTGCAGTGCATACATTTTTGAGAAGACAGCATCCATTTAGAGCTCATCATCAGAGATTTGCATCCCAAGCCTTTGAAAGAAAAAAAAAAAAAAAAAAAGAAAGAGAAAATAAATATTTTGTATCATGCATTTTTTAAACACCACACCAATAAAACATAATTCCTAAGATCAGGCTTATGCCGAGAGTAATTTCTTGTTTTGTGGAAGAGCAACACTAATGCACTTTTATGTCACTTTGTTCAGTGAATAATTAACACTTATACAATATGTACAATCACAGAAATGTATAATTGATCATTACAGTTGTTCTTCAAGTCTTCCTCGGCAGCAGCTTGCTGTGGATAAATAACATGCTGCCTCAGCAGGAGATTGCATGCAGTACGCCGGCGTACAGTTCAGCGAGTGCTTTTAGAGTGTCGACACGCACAGGAAGCATCTTACTTACCTTACTTCATCTGAGGCATGCGTTGAATATTAGCATTCAAGCTTTTCATCATGTGATTCAACAAAAAGCCAAACACTTATTGTTCTCTTTGCCAGACTAAAACACGACCCTGGGCCTGGCCTTGGAGGTGCCTCTGTTTGTTGTCCTCACAGAGTACATCCTGTACAGGCCCTAGAAGCCATAGAAATGACTATGTTTACTTGCAAAATCTTTGTTGTTATAGTCGCTGTACTAGCTTGTTGGAGCTTGAAGGTCAGACATTGTTTAGAAAAAGAGTTATATTGTATATGCAGATTGTATTTGTATGTGCTATCCGCTTTGGATTTTTGGCCATTTTACACTGTTTCTTTACCTAATTAGTTACTTTAAATGAATGCAGTCTTTGCTCTGTCACTCTGTAGCTTAAAGCAACTACTCTCTTTGTTTGCTCTTGTTTTAAAATGTGATTTTCTGTTTTTATTTCTTATTTATTAGTGCTGTCCATTCCTATTCTGTCTGTTATTTGTTGTCTGTTGAAGTGTATCTTATGTGCTGCCTTCTTGGCCAGGGCTCACTTGTAAAAGAGATTTTAATCTCAATGTGATTTTTTTTCCCTGGTTAAATAAAGGTTAAAAAAAAAAAAAAAAACTACAAGGAACTTTCATTTTGTACTGATTTTCGCAGCCCCTGTGGACAAAAACTGTAGTGTTTCCATGCGTGCCACCGCTTCATGTCGTACAGATCTTGATCTGGCTAGCGCGTGCATTTGTTTTAGAGGCAAGTGAAAGAAAGACGCAACTTACCCCAGTATCAGCCATGACCCACAACATACTTTTGTATAACGTCAAAAATACAATTCTCTGAAGAAAATTCTCCCCCTGCTTCAGTTCCAACTACTACTCACTGCGAAACTCCTTGTAGCTGCTTTAATAAACGATCTTTTAATGGAATGCAAACAGTGGCAGCCATAACCTTATGAATGCTTTCACTAAGGGATCATATACGATTAAGGAAAAATCTATACATTCATTAGAGCGGCGACAAACAGATCAGACGTTGTGATAGCCACAGCACTGCAATTTCTAACAAAGTCATCAGTTTCCGTTTTATCGTAGAGTATAAACGTGGAAATCGGCTAGCAGTGTTGGCATATGGTCAGCCGCTCTAACTGAAGTTGACCTCCCTACGTAACGTTCTCACCCCTCGCTCACTCTTTTTTCCGTCTATGGCTGCGCCCACTGCGTCTCGTTCCCCAACATTCCCCAGGTTTTTTATTGGGAAAAAGGGCTCATAGTGAGCCCATAACCCAACAGTTGGAAGTGCAACCTCTATCCCAATAAAAACACATTCACAAGCATGTCTTATGAGCACATGGCCCGCAATGTAGAAAACAGTCTTCGTATGACCTAAAGTAAGCTCACATCCACATTTGTGGAAGTCATGGGGTTTAGGAAAGAGGAGCAAAGCAGGTGTTATTTTTATTTTATTTTTTATTTTTTCCAAGGGGTCTAACAGTGTGTCTGTATAACCCACCACATGCACCACATGATTCTCCAGCATGGCTCTATGGCAACGCATCAGAGATCTTCCAAACCCAAAGGGTATTTACATTATCAATTAATAGAATATTTAAGCGTCTGCATGAACATGGGTCCACATGGAATAGCCTTGAACACCTCACAGCATGGAACCACAATTAATTGCATTTTGAGAGGAAGCAAGAGAGGCCTCTTCTTGGAACGAACTATGCCCTTCACATCCTATTATTACAAACAGTCAGATCGCATCTGCTTGAAATGACATTTGAAATCCTATTGGAAAAACATTCTGTTTGGGTGAGATTGGTTGAGATGACTAATGGGCTAGAAACCCCTTTTTAAAAAGAAAAAGAACACACACAGCATCTTCTGCAAAACACATCACATACTCACTGAACACTGATCCCTTGATCGCTGAACAATACCTCGAGTAACTTCTGTATGTGCGTTTCTCTCCTCTCCTCTGTCAGACTGACAGTTAGCTGTGCTTCTGTGAACACTGCAGTCACCCCAGCAATACTGTGGGCCACATAATACTGCTGCTCTCTCCATTTCATCGTGCATTCATCTGTGAAGTGGATAGAGTTGCCATTAGGAAGAGACAATGCAGTTGCAGGAATGCATATGTCTTCGCCTTGATAAGAGGGAGACAAATAGGAGGAATTGTGTTTGTTGGGAGCCATCCTCGCCTGGCGTAGGGAGACTCTGAGGTTCTATTTCTTCTGCGCAGTTAACCTTTTTCATTAAACCACATTGCATAATTATGGCGAGAGTCAGCGGCATCCTCCATTGTTGTTTAATTAGCCAGCTAATGTTGTTACTCGGTGCTGCAAACCCTTCATTTGTCTTGCTTAAGGAGCCCCTCTCTTCCCATTACCGTAGGGAAATTGAGTTTGTTATTTATTGTTCGAGGAGAATACGCGGCAGTTATGTACGTAAGGCTATTAAATCTTAATAAGATCCAATTTCTGCTGTTACAATGTGTTGATGGCTCGCAACGATGTTATCTTCATTCCAGTTCCTCAGAGTGTTAGTCATATACAGTAAGGGGACCGCAGCATGCAAAACTGTGTGTTTGTTTTAAATAGGTCTGTCAAACGTAGGCTACAAAGTCCCGTAAGCCTCCTGTGGCATTTCACATGTGACTTCAGTTGGTGTTGTGAAGGCTGAACAGCAGCAGGGGTAGGCAGAGATAGTGGACCATATGTGAAGTTGCAGACAATTATTGATCCTGGCAATATTCTCCAGCACTTAACCTTTACACTAGCCGAACGGGATATGAAGTCCCTTATTGAATGTGTACTTTCATGTTCTTCTCTGGTGACAAGCCTAATCAATACTGCCCCTCCTCACTCTCATTAGGGCCAAGAGCTTCCAAGACTATCTTTAGCCTGGAAGTCTATCTGTGCCTGGATGGCTACAAGACTACTTGGTGGTCTTAATTCAGCAATTCAGCAGTTGAAGTTCTTTGCAAAAGTAATCCGATATGGTCAGGTTGTAATTGTCTAAAGTGTCTTTGAACTCTGGAGGCACTTATTTTAACGCTCAAGGAAGAAAGTAGGCAAGGAAGCAAGTAAGGAAACTACTAAAAACTTGGGACTTGTTTTACTCTCCTAATCTTTTTTTTTTCTCCTTATGTAGGCAAGATCTTTCCAGATAAGCACTATTAATCATTCCCCTGCATCTGTTCATTCTTATATACTTTCACCTGAAAAGTCTTTGCACTCGGAAAATAACGCTTCTCTTCGCAATTGCCTGACACATTATCTCATTAAAATGTACAAAGAAAAACTCCTTCTCTTTATCTCTGATAATCTAATTAGCATCAGCCAGATGGTTTAATAAGGGATATCGGCGCCGTTTAGCCTCCCAAACGGCCCGCTGGAGGAGAACAGTGGAGGAGGCTCCTCTTCACTCTCCTCTTCACTCTGAATAGCTCTCCAGGGTTCACATTATTGCTTCCTCTGCCTGAGGCGAACCACTCCAACTCAGGAGTTTAGGGAGGATGAATGCATCCAGGAGAGAGACATGCTCAAAGTGAATCAAATAGGCAGAGATGTTGGATACTGCTGGGAATGTTTTAAACCAAATAATGGCAGATAACTGACTTCACCTTTAGTTCCCCCAAGGAGGGAAAAACATTTCAGATTAGGCTTTAAATCTTTTGGAGATATATCAGTCTGTTCAGTGTGTGTTTAAGTGCCTAGGTAACATTGTGCCAGTTCTAAGATGGTCTGTGCTTAGATTATGGGGAATTTTACATCATGAAAGTACAAAAGACTTGCATAGTTAAGCAGCTTCGGCTAAGTTCTGTCTACCATCCTGCAATGCTGGGAGCTCTGTGGTCCTGTAACTTCGAGCTGTTAGGCCTGACAAGGCACCAGTTCAAATAAAGTCAGGCTATCATATCATTAAGGAGGAAAAAGTTCTATGTCCAGATTACATTAAAGGAGTCTTAGCCGTCTGGTTTCTCCGGTTCTGACACTTCTCCCTCCGTAATGAGCGGAGGCTACCGCAGCCGAGACATGAATGCTCAAGTGAAGTCCGGTGGACAAGACATCCTCAGCCAGGCCCGGCATTGGCAATCTCGGCAAATACATCGAGCAGAAAGAGGCTTGCCAGCAAGCAGAGCAGCCAGACAGTGGAGCCAGTCGCTACAGCCCTCCGAGCCAGCAGTGAGAGAGACATGCTCAATTAACTCTCCAACTTCAGCAGGGCTTTTCCTGCTGGCCAGTGGAGAGGAACAATAATGACTGGATTTAGAATAAAAAGATGTGCACCTCTACAAAGACGGGGGTGTGAGTGTGGGAGAAGATGAGATAAGGGGCTCCCATTTAGATTGACGGTTGGAAATTGTGGAAGGTCAGCGCGGCCTGTGAAGCGTCACCCAGGCAACTGCTGTGGGAAAAAAAAAACACAGTCCAGCCAAGCCTGATCAGGGTGTGAGGCTTCGCTGCTTAGCTCTTTTCGTTTCTCTCCTCTCTTGCTTTACTTTTTGTCTTATTTCTTCTTGAGGCCTCACAAATGGGGCCTCCAACATATGGATAGTAGAAACCCCTTGGTGAGGAGAAAATAATGGGATTTCTTTTTGCCCATAGAATATCATGAGAGTCAGTAAGTTTTTTTTTAGATCTCACTTGGAACAAAGTTGCATGTGTAACTTTGAGGTGGTCTTGTAGGCCTTGCTGACGGTGATGATCTTCGATCTAGAAACACCTGGCATGTTTTTTATGCCGCAGACAAGTGCGCCAGGTAATCAGGGTATGCTAATGAAGTGGTTTATTATTGAGTTAACCAGGTTTCCAAATTCCAACGGCACTGCTTAACAAAAGGAAAATGGATTATTTCTCCATCAACAACATTTAGAGGATCATTAGGAGGACTTCTTCACAAGTGGCCTTAGGTAAGAGATTTTAACAAGCGCCCGCACCTCTGCCTAATCTGCGTCGTCGCTGGCATATGCAGACCGCCACGTGCTAATTGCGCTCAGCTGCAATTGAAACAATATCTAGGCTAATTGTCGGCGAGATTAATTAGGCACATGTGCGGCTGTGCATCCCAAACAAGGACCCACATAAATAACACCGGGTAGAGCCCCACAGATGGGGAATAGTCAAGCCTCCTGCTGTAGTTCGTCGCAAAAGAACACAGACAAATGGCAATTTACTTAAAATGTCTTTATAAATGTGTCCGTCACTTGACCTTTATTTCTGTTTGTTGTAAATTAAATCCCACTGTTATATAGATGCTGTAGATGCAACCACAGGCATTATTGTCTTATGCAGTAGCACTTTTTACTACATTTGACTCTCTGGTTTGGGTATTTTCAGCAGCAGTGCCACAGTGTTTACATACAGCGTTCGACAGTTTAAAGGAATTTGTAGAGTCAAATCCCTCCTCACATCATAACAGTAATTACATCCCTTAGCGATCGACACAACCTTTCAGTCTTTTTGCACTTCAGGCACTTTTTAAACTGTTTTACAATCAATTAGACCCCACAGCCCCGTCTTCGCCGCTACACTCTGTGCTGATCAGTAGCTTCAAGATATTCATAATATTCACGTATACAACACAGTTTTAGTGTGTGTGTGTGTGTGCGGGTGTGTGTGTGCGTGTGCATTCACTCGTGCTTGTGTATTGAACTGTGCCAGGTGCCGAGCACAGATCACACACACACAGAGAGGTCTTATTAAACTTTGTGCAGACCTCACTCCAAACTTTGACACACAGAGCGCTTTGAGTTTGCATTAGGAATATTAATGCTCATATTCATTTTGTGTTGACCTTTTGCCATCCACTTGCTGCGTACTGCAGTCCAAACAGACAGAAGCTGTTTTTAATTCCCTTGTCTGGGGGGGGGGGGGGGAGAAACACATACACTTGCATGCACACATTAATGGAAAAATAGCAAGCTCTAAGCAGCCTCCTTCCCAACTCATTATGAAAAACACAAGTCAGAAGTACTTAATATAATAATGATTTATCACTAATGTTGATCATTAAGACTGACATAAGTTGTCACTGCAGTACTCCATACTTGTTCTCACTTCATCTAGCATGTGGTATAAGTGCATTTACCTCCATGTTTGTATTCATATTCAAATATATAAAAAAAAATGATATTGTACTTTGCATTAGTTTTGCAGCTATTAAGCTGTAATTATTCCTACCTCAGCATGTAGACACATTGTACTGGCTTAACAAATGACAAAGCTGCTACTGTTATTAAAGTTAACAGAAAATGAGTCAGATAATGTTAAAGAACACTTTACAAATCAGGTGTTAGGAGCGTTTGAACAAAGCAAATTACTTAAGTTGAAAAACCAGCAACAGACACATCCCAGTGAGCGGCCCCTCAACGCTATTCCCCTCAGAATCAAACTGAAACGCTCCCAGACACAATTTGCAATTGTTTTTATGGCTAATTTAAGGCCGGTTACAACACATGTAAACACACCAGGCGAGAAAGCTATGCTACGGCAAGAAGCTTATATATATGTATTTTTTTCCCCCTGTGAGGAAGCAGTGAGTTTGCTTACCTCCAGGACACGGAGGGTTTGGGGCCATAACAAGCGATAGGATAGGCAATGTGACAGGGACAAAGGAAATGTATTAGTCAGCCATGTTGTGTGTTTCTGGGAATCCACTCTGTGTGGAGTTCACTCAGGAGAAATTACATTTCTGCTTTGATTTAATTAAAGCTAAATATTGGGCAATCGTCAGGCACTTGGCAGGGTATGCTTGACACTGTAATTATCTCCTGAGGTGCTTTTGTCTTAAAGGCTGCGTTCATGCGTGAAACCAATTCCAACGTTGACTCGTCAAGGGCTGGAATTTTTTTTTTTTTTGTTTCTTAAAAAAAAAAAAAAAACAGACACTGTTTGCTTACTGTTCCTCCAAGCCGTCTATAACCTGTCAAACGGGCGGAGGCGGACCTCCGGTGACTTTCAGAGTGAGACGAGGAGCTGTTAAAAACAAATACATCAGCTGCCCGTTAGTTTGTTGCAGGGGAGGAAAATGCGGTTTGCCTTAAGTCAATTTCTTTGCTTTTTGAAGAAGGCACATTTTGTCATACAAAGCTTGTCCTAATGCAGGGGGAAATAACTACAGTCATGGATTAATGGGTCTTTACCTTCTGTAGCAGCCTTTTGAATAAAACATCCCCATGATGGTATACAGGTCTGTGACAAGGTGTATGATTAAGAAAGAAATACAGTACTGTATGTGAAGTATGCATTCAGAGTGATGCCTTCCCTCCACTCTTTCTTTTATTTACTGTATATATCAACCATCTCTCTCTATTCTTTCTGTTCACTACGCTCTCTCTTTCACTCTCTGTTTTCTCTTGAATTATTCACCAGTGTCATCATGTTGACCTGTTCCTTGTCAGTGTTGTGTGTGTGTGTGTGTGTGTGTGTGTGTGTGTGTGCGTGCGTGCACGTCAGCTGTGTGGGAGCTTCTGTGCGCGTCTGTGTCAAGGCCAAGCAACGCTCTCCTCATCCAGTCCTCGGCTGTAATTTGTGTCACTGACTTGAGTTTGATGGGTGAGCAGCTCCGCACAACACTGTGTCACAGGGGCGGAGTGTGTGCGTGTGTAAAGGTGAATGTACTTGTGTGTGTGTGTGTGTGCTTGCGTATTTTCATGGCACCTCTGCATGTCTTTGTCTGTCTCCATCCTGAGATGTGGCCACGTGAACCTGCTTGTGTGTGTGTGTGTGTGTGTGTGCCTGCATGAACAGCGGTGCAGCTCTTTCCCTCCGTTGCCTGCATCGGCACAGTGTCACAGTGAGGAGCCCGGAGGAGACAGCCGAGGCCGCGGCTGTGAGACGCTCACAGCTGCCACTTGTCACATTAGTCAGCTCAAATTTGGAGGAAATCAATTCGGAACCTTAATTCGCTCGACGACTCCCACGCACCGTGCAGCCGAAGAGCCCCGGCCATCGGTAGGCCGCCCCCCCCCCCCCTCCCGACGGAATCAACTCCCAGGGGACACAAGTCATCAATCTTAAATCACCTCCTCCAAACTAATGGCAGTCCCAACCCGGCCAGTCCTGCTAAATTGAATTATTACTGGATTGACAAAAAACTGCTGAGAATATTTTTGAAGGAAGGAAGGGAAGGCTGAGTGTGTCTTAATGACAGGAAGTACAGGGGTAGTGGTCGGAATGAGTCATGAAGGGGGATAGAAGTTGTACTCGCGCACACGCATGCACATACAGACACAGCATGCCTTCGCAAACGTTCACACGCGTGTTCAAAATTGCACTTAAACACACTCACTTTTACCTTTTGCTCTCGCACACACATGCACTACTTACACACACTTTTCACCGGGTACGTGCTGTATGCTAATGCTCATCATCAGTCAGGGCAGATTAATGCTCCAGCTCTCAGTAAGCCAGGCTAGGCAGATACAGGTACTGCATACGTGCGTAGACCACCTACCCATTCAGACACAATGCATGCAGACAGGATTCTGAATGTGAGGCTGCAGCGGTGCCTCTCCAGCTCAGGAGCCTTTAAGGAATAGTTTGAGGTCCATGAACAGCAAGGCAGGTTCTTTTCTACAATTAACACAGTTAAGAGAACCCAATTCAAAATCGCCACGCTATGATCTATTAAGTCAAAGTGGCAAAACTTATTTGAACGCCAACAAATTAACCGTTTAACTTTGTTAAAGCCATGAACATGTTACATTCTAATAGCAGGTGCTGCAGTTGATACTCATTTATTTGAGAAGCAAATCAGAAAAAATTTATGTTTTTAAACACAAACACATATCACAGATGCACTTATTGCTGTTAGAGATGTCCCGATACCGGTATCGCCTCCGATACTGCCTAAAACACTGGGATCGGTATCGGGAAGTACCGGAGTTTATGCACCGATCCGATACCACATAATAAAGCCCTAAATAAAATCTATGTTAAAGTAGTTTTATTTATGCTATTTTTCCGTTATAACTGACTGTCAAACTGGATAATATAAGAAAGTTCTGTGGCATTCATTGTTTGTGTTTGTTCATGTTTCACAAAGAGTTTAACCTGAGCCAGACCGACAACAAAGATAGAAATCATATCACATCCATACAAGGATAATAGTATACAGTTGTTAAAATATAATAAAATATATGACACACTGGTATCGGATCAGTACTCGGTATCGGCCAATACGCAAGTTCAGGTACCACAGTCGGTATCGGGAAGCAAAAAATGGTATCGGACCATATCTAATTGCTGTTAGTGTTTTTTCGCACTAAGGATGCTAAATTATATTGTTTTTCCCCCACAGATAGCCGACCCTAGTTAACTGATAATTAACCGCGAACTGTCAAGCAGCAGTCACCTGTTTGGGAGGCTCGGACATGTGCGCTTTCAGCTGCGGACTTGGACCGGTCGCGCAGCCCCTATGTTGCGTGCACTGTCGTGGACGCATGCAGCCACTTTCCCACTGTCCGTCTCCACCACATCAATTACTTTAGTTGCGAGGTTGTCAGCTGTGTGTGTGCCTGCCATACTCGGCGTGTAGGACAGCCGATTTAACCCGCCACTCCTCATCGATATAGTGGCATGTGTCACGTAGCTGGCCGTTTGGAGTGCCGATCAGCAGTCTGTCGTGAGAGCCATGAACTTTACATAAAAAAAAAAAGAGCTTACAAGTTTGCACTAGCAAATTAACTACCAGTTATGAAATAGATTGTATAGCCTTTTTTTCTTTTACCATGCAACAAAAAATGTAATAATTGAAATGATTGAGTATTAATCGATCAAAATTCTTTTTGTCGGTTTATGTTAAATGGTTTATTGTTAACATCACTATTTTGCACCATAATTGTCCTGAAGCATCTGTAAATATGCACCATCGTGCGTACCGTGGACAGAAATACAGCACACAGCTGTCTTCCAGATGTATGTGAAAGACTTTAAAGGAGGTCGATGGACGTCCTTAACCCTCCTACAGGGCACCTCCCTGCTGTACCTCGACAAAGAAGTCAGGGAGAAGCATGATCGTAACACGTATGCGTTGCTTTACATTCGGTGCCGCTGTCTGTCAAGCGTTTACAGCTGTAAACACGTTGACTGTGTCAGCGGAGCTGCTTGTTGAGACATATTTACCGTTCGTCGCTGTCACCAATTCCACCACGCACTCAGAGTTACGACTGCCTTGTGAGGCACATGAAAGTGATGGATGAAAGTTTTCCTTTCCCAGGGCGCAGGGCTGAATTAAATTGAAAGCTACTGTTTATTCCCCCCCGTGTCTCGTCGCAGAATCAGGTTTGTTTGCAATTGATTTAAGCCGGGGGGGTCTTTTGCGGAGGAAAGGCTAAGGTTTTACCTCTTGATGGAAAAGATGATTGAATTTGTTTTGTCTCGCGTGCCTCTCCGCTTGCTCTCTTCCTATCCTTTGCCTGTGTCAGTAAATCAGATCATCTCTCTCCCCTGTCAACACGCGCTCCTTGTTGAGCAGTCAAAGTTAATTTGCAAACGTTCTCTTTGATTTATTCTCCTTTCCCTCTTCGTCTGTTTCTGCCTCTTCTTCTTTTTGCCCACCACTTTTCAGAAGTCCTCACAGACAGTTTGTCTGATCGCTGAGAGCTCTTCTTCCTCGTTCAGAAAGAAAGGACTTTTCTCACAGCTTCAGCTGGCAAAGCCGAGGTGCCCGGTTCACATGCTGCACACACGCTTTGATGAGATGATGAATCCTGTCTCAAGCAGGTGATGTCTCACGCTATCACAGAGCAATCCCCAGCCACACCTAGCCGTGATAGGGTTCGGTCCCTGGTTAAGGGGAGCTTGTCAACCGGATTTCCTTTGTAGAACAGCCGGCTGGAGTCTGAGGGGCTTCCTGTGGGGAAATGGCTACAGAGTCATTATTCATCATCCAAGGCTTTGCCCGGGCCCGTCAGGCACTCTCCCTCGGCAGCAGTCCATCTCTACAGCCATTCATCATAGGCCTGAATGCAGCTGAGAGGGAGAAGGGAGCGAGACACGTAGGCCCTCCGCTACCAAGGCCCTAATGAAGGCCCTCGCTCTGCTCTCATACAAACACCTCAGCGATATTAAGCTGGGTCAATTATGTGTCGCTCGCAGCCAGCCATCAAGGTGCAGGCCCTGCATTTGAGGGCGATGTGTTTTAAGTCCAACTCACTGAAGAATAGGATATGCATTAGACAGAAGTTAAAAACTACTGCTTTGAATAAATTCCTGCGGTGCTTTTCAAAGTCGGCACTGAACTTTTCTGTTGCATTTAGCTGTCAGTGGCATCAGGTTACATCTGAAGATTAGGTAGATTGGTGCCAAATTGCGCTGTATTTCCCTAATCGCTGCACCACATGCCAGCGTTCGAACTTTGCTCTTACAGTACAGCGTCGTGGGTTTGATTAGGTCAATGTAAGTGCACAGCCTATGCACTCAAAGTAGTATCTAAAACATGGATGCTAAGTTTTATTGAACATAATGAGCCATGTGGCCAGCAGATTTATTCTAAGGATAGAGTCATTATGGAGTACGTTTACTGCTGTATGGAAAGCGGAAGACTGTGAAGACGACTTGAATGTTTTAACGCGAGGAAGTGCATATTTGCTGCACAACATTATCTCAGATTGTTACCGAAGCATCATGGCCTTCTTTGCGGTAATTACACAGTACCAAGCCCAGCAATCGTAGCATGTTATTTGCATGGAAAATGTATAGTCTGTTCCCTAGCCTTAGCTCAGCTGTAGTACCGCCGAGCACAGTTAGAGCTACAAGCGCAGCCGCAGGTGCGTGTAGAGTAACGTGTGATTATGCATCTCCTTCAGGCTAATCTGATGAAATGATCCCGTTTTTTGGGGGAGGCATATGTCCCGTTCTGTTCACAGTCTGGGGAATTGCAGGTGGTCGCGAGCACTTTGTTAGTCGCTCTTTACATTTGTGTGTAAATCTCAACATTTGGTGGTCCACAGGAGACTTGTCAATACTCTGAGCCGTATAGGCTGTGGCAGCCTCACTTCAGGGAAAACATGTGCCTTGAAGTACTGTCTTTCCTCATCTTCAATGTCAGCCCTGGGGCTCCAAGACAACATATGTTCCCTGCATGTCCCCAAGACATGGCAGCCAGCGTGCACTCTACGCTAGCGAGTCGCACAAACGCATCATCACACGTCTACTGTCTTCCTCACAGCTTCACTTCCCTCTCCCCCCTCTCTCTCTCCCCCTCTCTTAACTCCACCACTGAAACAGATGGCCCGCAAATTACAATGGCAGTTGTGCCTTAAAAGTACCCTGACAAACTCACAGCACCCCCCCCCCCCCCCCCCCCCCCCCCCCCCCCCCGTCACTGAAATGACAAAATCATTAATTGGCATTGCGTAAGGGCTGGCTGCTTTAGCAGTGTCTCGCACAGCATGAGCGCCTGTCTAAAACTCACAGATGTAAAAGATTAATCTTTTTGCCTTCAGGTAGGTGAGCTGAAAATCAGTGGGTGAAAAAAAAAAAAAAAAAAAAAAACAGCACTCCTAGCTGTTTGGTTAGCGGGGAGAACAGAGAAGAGGGCACATCTGCATTACTGTAGGATGTATTCAATATTTTGTCCTTGAACAGACCCCATGTGGCAGTTGCACTGTTGTTGTATAGCAGAACAAGGAAGTGACTGGAATATTAAACGTTATCGATAATTTACATCTTTAATGAAAGAGATTAAGGAAGTTTTTAGTCTGTAAATGGTTATTTTAGGGGTGTGTGTGTGTGTGTGTGTGTGTGTGTGTGTGTGTGTGTGTGTGTGTGTGCGCGTGTGCGCGCGCGTGTGCGCAGGGCATACCCTCTCACACATAGATATGATGTAGTATATTACAACCAAGAGTAAAGGTATAAATATTAACAACTGCTCATTGCTCTTTTACTGGTGTATTAAGATGAGTGTGTTTTGACACGAGTAGAATTACTGCATAATGGTTACTCTGAGTAAAAAAAGATTTGTGCTAACATGACATCTGTAGTAAAATGTGAATAATTAACAATAATTAACTTAAAATGAAGCCCAGGCTTGATGGAAGACACAGAAGTAGTTGTATTCCAGAGGGAATCTTACTTTTCACACTACGGAGACAATTCAGACGTCCGTCTTCTTTATCATAACTCTCTGATCTGCCATTACCCGCCAAGCCACACCACCTCCACCACCCCAAATTAATAAAGCTGTGTGTTAGATATTAGCAAGGCAATAAAAGGATGAATATTTGATGACAGAGATTCCGACACTGTTATTACTAGGCCATTACATCAGCGCTGTGAGCTCAGACCAAAGATAGGTGCCACTTCCTCATGTCAGCAAAAAAAACGGGCTCCGACAATATTGGATTTTTGTTCAAACTTGCAGATTTCTGCTTTGTGTGAAGAAGCAAAGGACGCATGTCAGGAGCACATGCATGGGCGCAGATAATGGGACCATTTAAACCGTTTTCTTGACAGTACTTTTCTCTATCATCCGTCTGTCTGTCCATCTTTGTTTATCGCTCCAAATTCCTCCAAATTCCTCATCCCTCCTTTTCTCTCACTATCTTTAATATTTCTTTTCCTCTGTTTCTTTTCTTGTGTTTTTATTTCCATTAATCTTTTTTCGAGGGCCTTCTATAATCCATCTCCCCAGCCGAGAGGTATTCCCCGAGGGTAAATTACTCAGGAGGCCTGCCTGGCCCCGCACTGCATCAGATTGACCCTCAGCTTGTTTGCCATTTTGTATACTGCACTGTTTATTTAACAAGGAGCAGAGTGAGTGTGATTTCCAGGGACGGGTCCCTGTGATAGTAGCTTTGACACCCTGCCTGAGTAATGACCCTCATTATGGAGCCTCTGACAGCTCCCTGAAAGGCCTGATTTATGAATATGCTGGGACCGCAGCCCCACAAGCCTCTGAGCATGGTCTCCCCTCCCTCTGTCAGCACCCACAGACTATACATACATGTGCGTGGGCGTTCGCACAAATATAGTGTCTACACTTGCACCAGAAGGTAAATGGCATATGCATGTGAATTGCATTTTTGGTTTTAGAATTGCCAAAACTGGAAACCTTACCACCGCTCCTCATGCCTCACTTTCTATTTCCCTTTATAAAAAAACCAGCAGAAGAAATGTGCCAGCTCTCCCAGGTGGTCTGTTGAAAGTTGGATTCAGGATTTTATAGCAAAACTAAATTCCTCAAAAGTTGATTTCATTCCCCGATTTGGTTTTTGGTATGCGAACGTAGCAACGTCCCACAGAGAGAGAGCTGTGCCGCAACTTCCAACTTTCGATTTCATTTTTATCTCATCTTATTGGTCAGTACTTCATGAAAATTTTACACATCTCACCCCTCAAGGATTAACCCTATACATATTAACCCTTCTTAAATATCAGACATATCAAAGGGCAGCATAAATAAGTTATGAGGTATATATCTCTTCTTCTTTTTTTTTTTTGCCCCAGCAGAATCAATTAAGCAGGCAGAGGAGGAAAAGAGGGTCTTTGGGAGGCTCCAGGCTTGGCCAGGCCTTGGAAAGACCAGGCCTACTGGAAGGAAATCAGAGGGAGTCGGGAAGTGAGAGGAGGTTACACAAATATGTAGGCAGACAACAGAAGAGAAAGGAAAGGAGTTAAGAGGAGGGAAGAGAGAGGGAGGAAGAGGGAGGAGGGCTATCCAAAGAGAGGAGAGAAGAGGTGGGACATCCACTGGATATGCATAAACAGGAGGCGAACAGGCAGGCGGGCACGAGAGCGAACAGCAGCAGCAGATAAAGCTATACAGGCTTGTCAGAATCAAGCAGCTAGGCCAGTGATTTATGAGGATCCCCAGTCAAGACTTCCCTCCAAATCCTCCATCCAGCAGCCTTTTGTTCACAGCAGCACACACACACACACACACACACACACACACACACACACACACACACACACACACACATACACATACACATACACACACACCGGTTTGACCAAACCACTCAGACATGCACATGTACCTGCTCATGCACTTACACGCACAAAGCACTAGAGCCGGACTGATACCGGATTTTCTTTAAACTGAATTTGAGAGTTAAAATAATAACAACATAACAATATACTGAGCAATTCTTCTTCCCTTAAATTTGGTTATTAAAAATTGTGACGAAGATATGTACTGATTAGGACATTTTCCAGTTCAGAAATACACTTTTCAGTACTCTCTGGATGACAAACTATGTCATGGCAACACTTTGTGATTTACATAATGTAACTTTAGCATTTCTGTACTGAAAGTGCATGTATTTTTAGGATTAGTTACAATAATCAATCTGTCAATTATGTTTTGATTTGATTATTCAATTAATGTGGTTATAAACTTATTCAAATTGCTTGTTTGTCCAAACAAAAGTCAAAAACTCAGATCAGTTTTATATATATACATATTATACATATATATGTATACACACACACACACACACACACACACACACACACACACACACACACACACACACACACACACACACACAGTATTCACTCCGCACTTTGAAGCTATTGGGCTGAGGCTGCACAAGAGTGGAACTTTATCCCAGCACAACAACGGGACACATACAGTTTATTCAGAGCTCATTCAGAAGTACAGTAGTTAATGAGCACTCTGCTCTGTCGGCACGCACCTTGCTGTCTACTGTCACTTTCTTCACTATCTTTGCTATCGCCAGTCGCTCCTCATGTACCTACATGCATGTCTTTTATTGTGGAATTGCTTTGATTGTGCTAGAGGGACTTACGTATTTTCTGTACTGCGTTTAATGTCTGTGTCCCTGCTTTGGACGTTTCAATTAGTGTCTAATAATGCAGCACAATGGTGTATTACCTTGTCCATATTTCTGTTGGCATTAATATTCCCCCATTTCATTGCTTTTCATGTATTTTATTACGTGCGTCTGTGTTGCAAAATAGCCACTTACAATGAAGTATGACGCTCTTCTGGACTAACACTTTTCATTATTGCTCTGCATGCTTATAAATGATCTTGATAACTTTGTAATTGTAGTATTATATTCTGTATTTAGGGTGACTTTGTAACATCTGTCCAGGGACTACAGATGAAAAATAGCTTCTTGGCTAACACTTGCGCGTTTATGGCGATGTTTATTAATGTGCGATTTCCCTGTTAAATAATAATTAAATAAATAAATCAAGCAATATAGTTCAGCCCTAAGCCAGGCCTTTAAAACAATCAAACATAATGAGAAAAAAACAGACATAAATGCGCATTTAGGCATATATATTGTACATGCGCCTTCTCATTACTAGCTTATTTTAGCTTCTCATATAATAGCTGTCATTAAATCCGCCATCCAGATGTTAATCCTAACGCCGCCCCGTGGCTCAACTGCCCCACTGCTTTATTTATTCATGATTTTTCACTGGGACATTTCACTTTTGACACTAGTATATGGCAGATACATGAAGGCATCTGAAGAAGAGTCAGTATTTGTAGCGATACGTGATGTAACTGTCCAAGAGTCCAGGTCTGAGGTCATGAAATCATTGAAGAATGTGCCCTAATTTGTGGTGGTGCTGATCATGGATTTGAGTTTACTTTCTGAGAGTTGGCTTATTGAGGACAGTAGATAACTGGTCGCACACACATACACACACACACACACACACACACACACACACACACACACACACACACACACACACACCACACATACTTTTCTCTCGCTTTATGCCCTGCATTAAAAAGCCCTGGATAAAAGGTAAGGAATATGCTTTATTAACTTTAAATATGCATGAAGTTTCAGAGGGAAAGTGCAGCACAGCATCAGGAATGTCCAAAAGCTTGACTACTTATTTCTCTTCTTTTTTTTCCCTCAAAAACTGTAAATAATTAAAAACAGAGAGAAGGAGGGGGCAGAGCAAGAGGGAGGACAGAAAAAGTCAAAGATACTCGCACTCCCCGCATAAACACATTCTTATTAGTGACCTCAGATGCCCTGAGACATCAAATCATAAAGTAACTCTCCAGAATGTGCTCGTCGCATGTCTCTCTTCTTTCTCTGCTCAACACACAGACACACACACACACACACACACACACACATGGAATACAGCTCCTCTGTTTTTTCTTCCAGCCCTGGCCTCAGCACCAGAAGTTCTGGGGACTCGTTCCATTGAGAGCTGAGTTAAAAGGGCTAGACCCTCTTACTGTGTCTCTTTCTGAATATCTGCAGAAACTGATCTCACATCAGATCATTTTTATTTGAATTTTTATTTGACCCTTAACCTTGTGAGTCATAATTTGCTGAGTGCTGATAGACTTCAGTGGATAGACTTCAGCGGATGGCAAATTGCACTTTAACTTTTGACCGTCATATTTTATGTGGACTTGTGGCTTTTCAAGCACATTCCCCTCGCCTCAATACCCTGTCTAGTGTCTTTATCCAATAAAAAGTCGATACTGACACTGTGACAACCTCTCTTATTAGTCAATTGATTTCCTTTTGACTCCAGATATTGAACCAGAGTTGGAGAGCTTAGCTCTGTGGCTCCAGGCTCATGAGAAGAGGCTTAGCCTTATTAGTAAATAGGGATTCAGCAAACATGACAACCAAGCATTTACCACAACTCCCTTGGTAATGTAAATAGATAAATACATAAATACATAAACAGGCCGTGAAAGGCTGATCGTGTTAGTCCCTCCTGATTTAGAGGAATCGGCTGCTGAAAATGAAATCAGTTATGCTTTTGCTTCCCAAGTGCAGCTACAACAGTCTGTGTCACAGGGTATTTTCCCCACTGTAAATTAGCTACACAAAATTGTTTTTTCTTTTATATCATTGCATGTTATTTGGCCGCTTAATCTTGTGCTATGGCAGCGGATGTTCGTCATGATTATTTCAGCCAGCTGAACGATATTTAAATGAATAAATAGCGAGTATTTACCCGGCATCATTGCCTTGTCATATTGGCTGCATCGCGCCTAATGGCCTTCCAGACTCCAGCTCTATTTATGGGAGTCATTTCACCCTCTGTTATTTATCCCCCCCCCCCCAGCCGTGCCCCAACATCCTCCACTCTTTTTTTTCTTCTTCTCAACTCCATCATGCAACTGCCTCCGTTCAATTTTCCCTGATGCATCGTCTCCCTGTGAATTTTAATTTAAGTAACGTGCTATTAGAAGGGGGTGTAATCCCGTCACTGCCTGTCCTTCATGCCTCTCACACAATGATGTATTATCGGCAGGGCACACTAATGAATGGAAAGCACCAAGTTAAGTCTGTTTTAAGGTGCCATTTCTATTAATTTGCTCTTTGCTCGGCTCTGTTGACTTTTCTTTTTTCTTCCTGGCCTTTGTCTCTTCTTCGCAGATGCGTCACATCCACAATTTATTTTCGCAGTCTGGTTCAGCTTTAACACCTCTGTATGTGCTGCGATTTGTGTCAAATTACTGCTATGAATAGACCGAGACTCGCTGTGACTAATACATACTCAACTCCCAGAGGATATCTCAAGTCAACAACAAAATCTCACCCACATCTGTCCGATATACAACTTGATACACCAGCTTGTGAACATGTTACATTGCATAGCATGTGTTTGTGTCTGCTGTGAAAGAGTTTGAAGTCAGAGCTGATAGAAGTCGAAACTGCTGTTTGATTGCGAGAAAAAATAGAAATATGTAGGTTTTTATCAGACCTGGCGGAGGGGTTTAGTATAATGTGAGATAGCATTTAGCATTGTTCTGTGGTGCAATTTATCCCCTACAGGAAGTCCACAGTCCAGTCAGTACCCACCACTTTTTAGTGGACGGACATGGCTTAATCTGATCTCTGGATTGTGCCATACTAATCTGCGGATCACATCACACACTACATAGGCTGGCAACCTATCCCCATTTACATCTCCATTTCCTACCAGCCATGCAAGCCCCCTCAATGATGAAGCCAGGGAAGGAAAAAAAAAAAAGAAAAAACATGTTTCAAAACCCACAAACCCAGGATGGGCTAAATTACCGGAGTGCAACAGGCGAGAGTAGCTTCAGTGTTTGTGTTTCATGCCGCGGCTGCAAGAGAGCGTGCTGCCATTCCTTGCCGCTTGACTGGGCAGATTATACTCAGGTATCAGCCGCAGCCAAGAAAGCGGATTACTTGTGTCCAAATAGAGTTGTCAGTTTGGAAACTCAAGATGCAATCATTTCCATGGGAAGGGTAATTATAGGGGATCAAGCCCACGTTACTGTCAAATGCTGGCGCAGGATGAGACAATCACTCACTAATGAAGGATTTTACATGTGTGAGGTGAACAAGGTACTCGCTCTCACCTCTTGTAAGCTCTCTGTCTGTTTCTCACCGTGTCCTTTTCCCATACAGTATGTAGTTTTATAGTAGTCTATGAGCAGTCTTTTGACCCACTGGCGTATGAAGAGAGACTGTGCTTTGACTATCTGTAAGCGATGTGGAGAAAGGTCAAGAGCGCTTCCACAGAGTTGACTTTGTCAGCTCAGATTTAGGATAAAAATAGCCCCCAAAACAGAGTCACCAGGTCAGCGAGTCACATCACAGTGGAATACAGTACCATAGTCTAGTCTTTGATTCCATTAAAGTCACACAACATGTTGCATATAACACATGTTTCCTATACACTTCAATCTGGACACAGACTTTGCTGCGTTTTTTCTATCACATGTTCAATCAGAAAGATGGTGATCAGATGCAATTACAAATTATGGGATATCTGCCAGCCAATGTTCCCAGCCTTTGTCTCCGTGTCTGACCTTTTATAACTTTTTGGCCTGAACCTTGACCACGACTGAGCCACCACCTTCATAACAATGTAGCACAAAAAATACGATCAAACTACCTCAACACGGACTCCTCCTTTGCAGACACCTTCAAACGCACACACACACACACACACACATACACACACACACGCAAATGTCTGAGTCTGTTTTATTATGACGAGCTTGTGCATTGTACATCTCACCAATACCCAATCACTCATTTTCCCACTAAATACCTCTCTCTCCCGATGGCTTCACCCGGTGCTCGGTCGAAAAGGTCACACAATTAAATGGCTAAGGCCTTCTGTTCATGTCATAGAATGGTGATGTATCACTCCAGGCTGGCTGTACGTGTACCTGACACACTGTGAGCATGAATATGATTTCAGAGATCATTAAAAATTTAACAGCGTGACCTAATTACCCGAGCTCCCTATTCAGATTCCAAGCAGTAAGTGAGATGGAGAGAGAGAGAGAGAGGGAGAGAAAAGAAGAAGAAGAGGAGGAGGAGGAGGAGGATCTGTGTATGGCAGGCCAAGTCTCATCTGGAATCAATTATAATTACTTTATGTTGCTGCTTTGTCAATCAATATGGAACGAGCTGTAATGGATTGCTCAGGTGTCACATACTGTACTCCGAGCAATGAAGTACTGTTGTTTGTGTGTTTGCATATGTGATGGAGGTCTCATGCTATGATTACAGAGCTAGTTTAGTGTGGTATATTTAAGTGGATGAGGTTTGTGATCATTTATCTTGAAGTGGGTTGATTTAGAGTGGCTCTACTGTGCCCCATTAAGACAGTGCATGCATATAAAATGATCGCTGATCTATCTGGAAGTATAGACGACATAGACTCAGGAAGAAAGAAAAAAGCACTCTATTGTTTTCATTCGAATCAACTTCCTCTCAGGGTGCATAACGTTTCGCCCCTTCCTTTTTACCATATTGATTTCTCAGTACTGAGTCACAAACAAGGCAGATTACCATTATCTGCTGTTACAAAGCGTTTCAGGAATCTGTGACTGAAGTCGTAAAAACCTGGGGCTTTTCATGTCTCTCAGCATCGATTTAACGCTTGTGAGAATGAATTGCAGATCAATTGGCTTACCTCCGGGCAGACTTAATGAGCAAGCACAACACCAGGGCCTGTTGTTGTCGGCCTCTCGCTTTTCATAGTTTTCAATAAGAGGGTGGAGAGGAAGAGGAGGACACTGTGCAATGATTTCCAGTTTCCTGACCTCCCCGACACTTTTGAGTAATGCTCAAGCACAGGCTGTCCTGTAACCAAAAGATGATTTAAGGGCATTTATTTTTCTTGCATTTGCTAACGACAACAGAGCGTTGCCGTGATATTTTGTCCAACAATCTGTGTGACTAATGACCTTCTGAGTAATCTTGTACTCAATAAGCATACCTCATTACTCACTTTGTAAAGCCGTCTTAAAAACCTTTTTTGGCATTTGAATGGGACAGCTCTTGCGTGGCACACCTTATCTATGAAATATCATTGCGGTAATTACACTACAGGGATATAATGTCATGATGGAGCCTTGCGATGCCTACCAACACTGCATTATCCTTTTGTTTATCCTATTACATCATTCCCGCTTCTCTGCCAAGTTGTTGTCACTGCCACATTGACTTGAATTTCAACTCTAATCTCACTCTGTCTCTGGCCTGAGCTTCACTGTTTGACTGCTGCGCTTGAATCATTTTCCCCCTGCTTTTCACCCGAGCGGTATACTATAAACATTTACCCTCTGCCCACCTGGGATCAATAAAGACTGTTGCCATGTGGTAATCAGATGGCACAGCGAATCTTCTAATCACCGTCTAATACCCAGCGAGGAGGTTGGGAGTGTGCAGCTGACGGCTCCCGCCAGCTCCCTACTTCTTCTGCTGTCTCGCTCGCTGCCCGTCCCCAGCGTCTCTGTTTAGCGGGCCTCCGCCTGGCCTCAGCCTGGCCTCAGCCTGGCCTCTGCCTGGCCACGAGTGATTCCGTAGGTTCACCCAGGAGTCACAGAGGGATGACAGGGATTTGAATTTCTATCAGGTTACTGTTTAGTTTGGAGGGAGTGGGAGGGTAGCGCCTCAGTGTGGCGGGTGGGAAAGGGGTGCTTTTGAAAGGAAGAAAAAAAATGGAGGATAAGGACATGATGAGACTAGACAGACAAAGAAGAGAGGAGGCCATAAAGGTGGTCAAAAAGACACGGCACAGCATATTATGCATTTGGGCTTTAATTCATTATTTAGTAACTAGCTTGATTGTCCGATATGGATAGCCAACCATTCCCTTGATGCAGAAAAAGGGGAAGAGGAGGCTTCTGTTAACCACATGTACAATTACGTAATGGTGACGTCAAAGTGTTCGGATCTCACACATCCTGGAAGTAAATAGTCATTAGATTTCTTTATTCTCCATCTCTCTCTAAGCCCTCCATCCATCCCTGTCCTCTGCCCCCCTCTCCTCCTCCACCAGCATACGGTATTCATCGAGCCTGAAGCCGCCATACTGTGTCTTAGAAGAAGCCCGCTTTCGAGTTCAAGAAGCTGTTTAGTGACCCTCGTCTTCCGGTGGTCTGGACCTGAGTTGACTTCAGTGAGATGAGAGGTAGAATGTAAAAAGGGCCTCACCGCGGGAGCGCACAGTCGAGGGACCTGTGAGCAGCGTCATGTCGAGCTGGAATATGCAGAGCTCCTGTAATTACCCCACAATGTTTTAGACTGCGTGGTGAACATGTTTCCCTATTGTTCATCCAGATTTTATTATACCACAGGGTGAGAGGGAAAAAAAAAAAAGTCGTGGTTATTGTATGAATCTACAACCATTGAAAGGCACGCTGTTCTGAATATGCAGAAAGCACGTCAACAACTCTCACAAACCCTACCATTAGTCTCGGCTTCTCCTGCTCTTATCCTGCAATTTTTTCCCTTTAGAGCAAAATGGAAGGGGGCACTGGATGGATTGCAATTCACTGGAGTCTCATTGTATGCAGAAATATACACTATTAAGTGGCTGCATATAGAAACAAACCTTTGATTAAATTAATTTGAATCACAAAGAAACAGCAAGACTCCTCCTCAAGCTTTCAGTTCTTCACATTTTGCTTTTTGACTCAGTACCTGCGCATGCTGACTTTTGACACTCGTTGTTTTCAAGAGGACTCTCATATGGCGGCAACCCCAGATTAAATCAAGCCGGCTATAATAAAGTATAATGTTACATTCATTTTGTCATCATTACTGATTCCAGTGTACTAAAAGGCTTGGGGATTATAATGAATTCTAAATAAGTTCAATGTGCTAATGGGAAAAGATGGAGAGTTGTTACTAATATTAGTTAGGGCTCCACGTTTCATTAGACTGTATTAGGAAAGAGAATATTCAAATAGGATTTTTTTTTTTTATTTATGTCAAGTTCTGTGATTGTCAGACAGTCCTCCTAATTATTCATTGTCAATGAGATCTTGAAACGGTGTTTAATGATGAACTTAAAAGCAGATTTGTTCCACATATGTTTATTTACCTTATCCTGCCGCACAGGCCACAGCTTGTAAGGAATATACATTGCTTGGAAAGTTAAAAAAGAAGAAGATATGATTGAAATAAAGACAAAATAAGATACATAACAATGGCAAAGACTGCTTAAGAAATCATTCTATACATAGAATTCAAGAGCTGTATTTATCCGAGAAAGGCGTGCAAATCTATGTAAGTATCTCCACTGTTTGCATAATAGATTAGAAATTAGCATTTTTGTTCATTTTCCATGTATGCACAGTGCCTGGAAGAATAACACTCCATGCATATCAGATCAGCCTGCCTACAATTTTGCGCAGTATATTATTTGACAATCTAAAATGTGTAATTTGCATGAAATTGCTTAATTAAAACACAGTCACTGGGGGTATTAATTTCTTTGTCTGACAGTGGAGTGTAGTGAGGGGAGAGCAGGGGAGATGTAAAACGCTGTCAGATAGTGCTGTCACAGAGGCAGAAAGGAAATTCTGCCACGTTCACCCCCCCCCCCCCCCCCCCCCCCTCTCCTCTCGGCACAGAGCGATGAAGAGGATAACGCCTGCCCAGCTAATTTGGGTTATGGTGGTAAACGGAGGCCACTGCACTAGAAAGATACCACAGGAAGGGAGGGAGATGAGGAAAGGGGGTGAATCGCTGGAAGAGATAGGAGGAGAGGGAGAGAGACTAGCGTAGCTGCCTTTGTGCCATGGTATCATTGTTGTCCTCAGGGTGGAACTATGCCAGGCAATTGACAATGATACAATGATGTCACATACTGTGGTGTATCAGTATTAGGCTGGTGGATGTGCACGGTATGTCACAAGCATCCTGTTCGTCTGTTACAAACACAAATCTGTAATTTTTACAATTTGTTACACAAGGAAGGCCGGGGTCAACTGTCAATCCTAAAACCATATCTCTCACGCTACGGGTCTGCTACGTAATCTGCAAGTGTTAAAGATCTTTCCCCACACGTCATTCTTTTGTGCTCCTTCTTCTGCCACAGAAGAAATAACACCTCCTGTTATGGGTTTTTGTTTCAGAGATGCAATCAATTGTAGCAACCACAATGTGATCAGTGGATCGAAAAACAGCCGCTCATTAATTGTTGCCCACACTTCGGTGCCGCGCCGCACTGTGCCATTATGAATGCGGGAATTGCGAGCGGAAAAGGGCAGAGAGGTAGGCGAAGGATGAACCAAAGAGATTCAGAAAAATACACAGGGAGGAGGAACTCTTTGGAGCATGACAAAGAGTGAGATTAAAGCTCCTTTCCCATTTCCAGTTGGCCCTGCGTCTGTGTGTGTGCGCAGCCTGCACATCTGTACCCTTTTGTCTTAAATATCAAAGGCAGCAAAGGCACGTTAACATTTCAGTAATTCCAAAGATACATGAGGAGGACATGGAGGGGGGGGGGGGTGAATGGTGCAACGAAGAAGTTATCAAACTAAGAGAGAGAAAGTGTTTCTTCTTCTCTCACATCGATGCTCCGTTCTGAGAAAGCTCTTTGCCAGCGCTTGTACTGTACCATTGAGGGCGGCGCTGTGCCAAATTAAAAGCTTTTAACAGAGAGGAATAGATACAGAAAGATGTATAAAAGAGAGGGAGACAAAACTTTAAGAGAGGAGTGCAAGTGGTGGAAAGAGTGTGACAAGCAAGAGGGAAAAAGTAACAAAGCTACCGAGAGAGAGGGAAATGCATACATTGGGTAAGCAGAATTGAGGCAGACAGGCAGGCAGGCGGGCAGGTTCAGTAAGGGGTCCTTGTCACTAGTGTCAGCAGTGTAAGGTTGAGACAGAGACAGCAGCACTGAGGGCAGGCTAACGCTGACAGGACCTCCACTGCAGCCTTGACGGCCAGCTTCACTGGGACCTTAATTGGTCCTTTGATGTCGCTGGAAAAGGTGGTGAAGGCAATGGAAATGGAATCTGTCCCTCTTTGCTGGCATGCCATTATATCGCTATATCTGCACTCAGTGTTTATTTATGAATCACAACCTCTTTTTTTCCTCCTCTCTGCTTCTCCAGGGTGCCCTATTTTGCTGTTGCTCTATAGCTCTTTTTCTTCACTTTGTCTCTCCATCTCTCTCTCTCTCTCTTTCTCTCTCTCTCTCTCTCTCTCTCTGTCTCTCGCTGTCCTTTATTCAGCATGTCATCCTGCTCTTAGTTTGTATCATAGTTCATTTTCAAAAGCCGTGAATGTTTGTACGTGTGACAAAGTGTATTTATGTTCTCATTCCATCTCCCATTTAGGTAATTTATGTGTATTTGCGCGCATGTTCGCATCAAGGCTGCGTAAAGGGTCCATAGTCTTAACCAGCAAGTGTGTGTGCGTTTGTGTGTGTTTGTCTAAAAAAAAAGCCGCTGCCTATGCTGATCAAATGGTGCAACAAGAGTAAGTCCTGCTAATGTGGGGAGCTGTTTAGAGCAAGGGCCTCCTTTTGATATGATGATGATGATGATGATGATGATGATGATGGATCAGTCCTCTCATTAAAGGAGTCCGAGAGCTCATTAGGCACCAACAAACAAGCCGGTCTCGTCGGCGCAGGAAATGCCAAGTACCCCCATCTGCCTCCGTCGCCCATTTCATCCAAGGATGTGACCACTGTCATTTATCTCGAACCCTCCCATTCCTCTCCACAGGCACAAACACACACCAGGGGGGGCACACACACACACACACACGGCAGTATATTCCAGTCAGCTGCCAATCCACAGTACCAACCTCCCAGCCTCCCCCCGACCCAACTTCAAAGTCACCCAGCCTCGGCACACTCAGCTGGGGCTCCCAGAGAGACACTTTCTGGGCTCTGGGGTCACCGGATCAAGAGGACTGAAATTGATCTTGTCTCTTTGGTCCCGCTCGGGGCCCTCTTTAGCCTCTTGTCATCATGCTCAGTTCCCTATAGAAGACCAGTATCATGGCACCTGCAGAGGGGGGGAAAAATGTGTAATTTCTGTCTCCCCAGTTGAAATGGTCTCCCTCTTGTTCATGACACACTGACAGATAAAGAGCACAGTAGTGTGATTATGGAGTTAACTGTCCTCTCCTCAATATTCCACCGTGGTCTCTTGTCATTGTGTGACATCAACTTTTTGGGGGCCAAATGGAGAGGGAATAAGATAAGTCTCCATCGAGGAGAATAGTGCAAATGAAGTCCTGACACGTGTTCGTATTGGCACATTTAGTCATTTTGGCTTGTGACAGCTCCGATGGCTGAGGTCCTAGGTGGCGAGTCCTTGATTTTAGCCTCACCATCTCTCCTCATCTCATTCAGCTCTGGCACTAGAGTGAGATCGAACCACACTGACAGGCAGATGGAAAGCTGATCATTTGTGACTTGGAATTCTTTTGCTCAACAGGTTGCCAGGCAGAAGGACACATTATTTGAAATCTTTATATCCCTTGCTTTTGCTAACGGTATACTGACCCGTCCCACTGACCACAGAGTGAATGAGATTCGCTAGAATGGAAAGATTCGATTGTTAAATTCTTTATTCCTCACTACAATCTCAGTTAAAGGAAAAACCAGTCCTCTTACATTAATTGTTCAATCCATTTGTCTCAGTAGATTTAAAATGAATTAGGCTCAAGTCACAACGTAGAAACTGGCATTCGTTGCAGATGAGTATTGCCAGCGCCCATCATACCATCGAGGAATCATCCCTATATGTAGAAAACCAGAGATACAGATTGACAGTAGTGAGTTTTTAATGTCTCCTTCAATTAACCATCTCTTGGAGTCCAACCGAGTCATCTGCAGTGTGTCAGAAAAAGACATACTGCAGATGACAAAGTCTTATCTGCGCACCATTCCCTCTCCATCAGGGAAGGAAGTGATATCTCCTTGTCAGTGAGGAGGAGAGATCAGAGAGTACGAGCTCCCGGAGAGCGAAACTCACAAGGGTCCATTCCAGCCTCAACGACTCGGTTATCCAACATAACGATTCACACCGAAATTATCAAGCAATACTTGCCATCTGGAGTTAAAATGAATCACAAACTTGATTTCTCTTCCATTTTCTGCCATATTTTCCATCAAGTATTCATTCATTTGAAGAAAGTAAAATAGCATCTCTGTGATAGAGGACTGTTTCCTCCTCCTTTCTTTTTTTTTTACATTATAATTATGGGCTTGAGGGATATCAATTAAATGTGGCCAATTACAGAATGCTTCAAAACTAGAATATAAAGTTGCGCCTCCTTTTTTGATCTATTTACTCGCAGCGGAGGCAACAGAGGGAGAGAGGGAGTAATAAGTTTCAAAAACAGCCTCTGTTCCACATGAAAGGGGCATTTGATCATATTTTTTTTTATTTTTGTCTTAAAGAGAAAAGCTTGCCAATGAGGAGTCATTCCCCATTAAAGTCAAGCAAAATTATCAGGCCTGCATTAAGGAGCTTTAAAAAAAAAAACCCAGAGATATGTATCATGCATGTGGATATGCATAAACATGATGGAGGAGCTTAAGTAGAAAATGAGATCTGATGCCGTCGTGAAGAAGAGAAAACCGGCGTGCTCGGAATGCATTTAAATTTAAATATTCATGTCATTATAATTCTGAGGAATGTGGAGCGACCGTATGATATTTTATTGAGGAGGTTTTAAAAAATGAATGCTGTCCCTACTCCTTAATAAAAATCCTTGGCTTTCACTCAGTCAGTCGCAGACTACTGTGGTCTTTGGTTGTGTGGCAGGAGGGAGCGAGTGAGTGAGGTGAGTAGACAGGGAGACAGGTAGTTAGACAAAAGCAGTGGACAGAAAGATGGACGGATAGCAACGGTGGCTTTCAGCCAACATATGGTAAAAGCTGTAACTCACGGAGCCAGCTGCTGGATATATCTATGACATGTTCATACAGTAATGTGCATGATGGAAGAGTAAGAAACGGGTGCATACAGTCATGCACATAATCGTTTTTATGCTTCCCCATTCCTTCCCCATTCTTTCAAATGTTTTGTTCATTTTTTTTTTTTTTTGTGAAATGACATCTTTGTAGTCCTTCCTCTTGGTTGTTTCTGTTTGCGATCTAGAAACTGAAAGCTCACTGCAGTCACTGTAAACTGTAAGCCACCCCGAATCAGTGTCAACTAAACACTTTAAATGTAAATGTAATGAGGGCACTTTGCAGTTGTCATGTACTCAAGAAAGTGATGTTACAATGCCCAATGAAATCATGGTTTAATGTTTTCACTCTGAGTCCTAGTCTTCAATTTCAAACAACTCTGACCTGAAGAGGTTGGGGGGGGGGGTCCACTCCTGTCCATAACCCTACTATGTTGATCTCCATTCAGAAAGAATAGATGGAGGCGGAGAGGAGGGAGGAGATGGAGAAATAGAATGAAAGGCGAGAAATGAGTCCTCAGTAATTATGCCGTTTGGCTGAAGGGGAGCTACACCGTGTGTGCAAAGAACCTGGGTGTATTGAACTAGGGGAGGCGGGATTGGTGGTGTTGGGGGGTGACGGTCCTTGCATTCCTCCTCATGTTAATTATCTTTTGTTTGCCCTTGATAATCCAGAGGCCCGGTGCGCTACCTTTTAATGAAAACCCTGAATCACAAGGTCTACATTTAAGGAAAAGAAGAAAAAGAAAGAGGAGGAAAAAAAAAACAATGCCGTTGTCATTACCACATCATCAGTGTGTGATCAATAATGAATGAAACGCACATTAAGCCGGGAAAGGCAGGAGTTTATGAAAATGACTTGTGTGAATAGATTAAATTACGACTATTATTACTTCGCTTTTGATGTAGTGCGTCAAAGTAATTACAAAATGTTTGAGAGAGAGAGAGAGAGAGAGAGAGAGAGAGGGAGAAAAGCAGGGAGTCTTCGAGAGTTATAAAATCAAATTTATGTTACTGGGAAAATCGTGTCTCAAGTCGACAGTGCTTAATGTATTACTCCAAATAACATTTTCCTTAAAATCATGCCTTTCACATATCTGAAGAAAGATCATTAGAGTTTGAATAAAGCATTCACATCACTACATGATGAAATGGGAATACAAACCCCTTTTTGTGTGTGTGTGTGTGTGTGTGTGTGTGTGTGTTTGGCATCGAGTCAAACTCTGTGTGATAACCTAGCCATTAGTAGTCCGACTCATATTTCCTCTCTTCTTTGTCCCTGACGTAGCTTTACGATCACCATAAATCTCCCGGCCAAAGTTATCAAGTCCCAGTGTGTTCAACCTGCTGGTCCATTAGTTTACAACTCCACCCCGGCTTTTTCTCCCAGAAAATACACAAGGAATGGCATTGGTTATGGATTACACCCTCATAAATCATCACCTCCTTCATCTTCTTCTGATAGAGAAGCGTGTCATGGTGAATAAGCCAAACAAGATGGCCTCCTAAGAGCTGCGTCGGCGTCAACATGGTGTTTGTGATAGTGGTAGTCAAAGGCTTTGTCAGGGGATTAGGGTGTTGAAGGGACGGCCGCGGTTGGAACAGCTAATTATCTATATGTTAATGGGACGTCACCACATTCTTTATTCTGCCCGGCGTCTCAACCCAGTGTGTGTTTCCTTACGCGTGTGTGTGTGTGTGTGTGTGTGTGTGTGTGTGTGTGTGTGTGTGTGTGTGTGTGTGTGTGTGTGTGAGATCAAGGATGAGTGCAGGGGGAAGGAAGGAGTTTTTGAAATGACATGTACCGCAGTGATTCTCATTTGTTCAGGGGAAGTTTTCAAACTGTGGAAACGATGTTATTACACTTTGCCACAATCGCGCCTGTGTAATGTGCTATTTGCCATGCCAGGCCCGGATTTCGCAGATGGAAATTAGGGGAGAAAATTGCCACTAACTACTCAATTACAGCGCTTGATGGTTAGGCTGACCCCGGTTGGCAGCAATGGCAACACAGAGCCAATCACCTTCCCCAGATGGCATTAAATTAGAATAGGGAAAGAGGACAATTGCACATATTCATCGGAGAAAGACATTTGAATTACCTCAGATGCTTTGGCTTCATATTGAACAATTAAGTGCAGCGATGGGATTTTATGGGATGGTTTGGAGGCAAGGCGCTATGTTAGCATGATGGAGGCGTTGTAAAACGGGCTCTGTCCTTGGATTTTCAATCTGACAATTAAAGGGAATGCTAGTAATTTGAAAATTGTGAGAGCGACTATATTGTCCATTAATCCTGTGACAATTAAGGAAGCATTTAGTTGTCGACCTGGCACAAAATGTTTGGTATGTGATATGTATTAAGCTTTACATCACTTATTCAAGTACGATGAATTAGGCTGCAAGCGGGCCTTAGTCTTTGCTTTTTTTTTTCTTTTTTCTTTTTTCAGAGAAGGTAATTTGATTTGATTCAACTGTTATTCCAAATCCCTAAGTTATGTTTTGAGTCTTCCAGCCCTGGCTTTGGTCTCGCTATTCAGAGAGCATCACAGCAAAACTATTTTTGATTTCTTGCTCTGCTCTTTTCTCAATGTTTATGCTGTACTTGCAAAGAATAAATTGGGCTATCGTGCTTTGATCGGTGTAATATTTCACATTTAAGATGATGTTTGTGCTGCGTGTGATGCGTTTACCCAGCTGGGAAAGATGATCTCTTTACGGCACTGGAAAGCCTAATGCAATTACCTGATTTATTTTGCAGAGATCACTCCCCCAGTTACAAAGAGGGCAGACATTTAAAACCACAGTCCACATAATCTGTTTTTTTTTTTTTTTTCTTTCTCTCCTGCGCAATAGCGAGACAAGGAAGTTTTGTCCTTTTCCACCAAAGCAGACAGTATCAAAATAGCAAACTTGAGAACCACCTTTTGTTTGGAGTTTCATCTCAAAAAGTGTTAAACTGAGCATAGAAACAGTGGAAACATTTGAGCTCTCTTTACACCAGAGCCAATATAACCAGAACCAGCAGTGCCAGGAGCGGGCTGCTGCGGTTTCACCTGACAACTGGAAGTCGGAGGATCCCTCCTCGTGTGATGTTTTTCTCCGACAGAATCTGCAGCATCTGCAAGCCTGTAATCAGTGTAAACCACAGTTTAGCTCCGATGTGTTTTCTCCTGCCAACGGGTTCACATGTGTTTACATTGCGGTGGCAGACAAAAGCTTTGACTCAACGGCAGTCAGGAACAGCGTTTTGGCCGCCACCGAAAACCACTGGCAGGCTCCACACACATTTATCTAATTTTTTATCGCTAAATCAATGGCAGCACTCATAAGGGAGAGAGGAGATGAATTGTTGTAGAGATAATGTGTCTCTCTTCTCAAGGCTTTTTATGTTGATGTGTAATTTAGGAGCGGGCAATCATTTGCTTTTTTGTTTTTTTTAACCTGTGGAACAACACTGAATCCTAGCATTGGAATCAGTTTAGACATCGTGTGCGTGCGCATTTGCGCCTTTGTGCATAGTCTGCTATGGAAGTGACAGAAATGCTGATGGAATTCTAATACAGTGGCTTATTCTCACAACTCCAGGCAAAATGGCTGCACATTTAGCCAAGGAGGGCACGTTTGGCGTGAAAGTTAACAACCCGCACGCACGCACGCGTACACGCACGCACGCGTACACGCACACACAATTTTTCCCAACCGAATCAGTAATAACACTGATTCAGTAACTTTTTTTCATCGCTTTGCCTTTTTATCTTGGCCAGGCTGTTTGCCTATGCATCGTCACTGGAGGGGCAAAACACACACCCGTCCTTCTTCCATATTCAGTCGGTGTAAGACATCAAAACATTTTCATCATTAAAATGCTTACCATTTGTGGCCTTTGTAGCACAAGAATATACACAAAATTTAAATCTCCCCATCCTCCCAGAGAGCAAAACAAAGAGTGCTATTAGTTCTTTATAGTAACGGAACGGCATCCCAAGGTTCTGCACGGGGACCTACCTTTTGGGATCAATTATGTGGCCACAGGCTCTTTTTAAAAGAGCCGCACCTGATTAAAACTCTGCCGGTTTCCCAAGGTCCCTTTGTGTGGAGTGCCGGGGCCCTCGCCACGGCTATTTATTAGCATATTGTCTTTTAAAGGTCATTGTCTGTTTTGCACAGCCCCACTCTATCTAGAGTAGGTCGCCGTCAGATTCACCTGCTATTGTTCTGCACCACTTGCTGGGGTGTGATGGGGGGGGGGAGGAGAAGAGGAAGATCCAGAAAACTTATGTGCTTTTCACCCCCCTGGGGACTGCAACAGGAGTGTTTATACAGAAGCTGTGGAAAAAGGCGCACATACACACGAGTAGTTCCATTGTGGAGGATCACTGAATGCTGCCACAGCCAATGGGGTTTTTCTCTTTGCTTTTTTCTTCCATTTTCCCCTACAACCACATAGGAATGTAGCCCCCACCAGCTAGGTGTGAGCTGCTACCTCTGTCTAAATCAGTTGTCCCGGAAGTGGCTTGACAAAAAGAAGGGAGCTTGTTGAACATTGGCACACATCAAAGAGAGGCAGAAGAAAAACTGAGGCTGGCTGGCGTGGCTCACCGCGGCAGACGGTGGAACGTCGAGGGCTTTCTGGGGATGAAGCCGTTGGAGATGGCGGTAATAGAGGGGAGCATAGAGGGAAAGAGAGAGAGAGGACCTCGGTGGGACAGAAAGCAGAAGAGACCTGCCTGTTCGCCTCAGATGTAATAAATGTTGGCTCCCTGTAGACTCAATTAGAGCCCCCACGTCAAGAGGTGGGTGAGGAGGAGGAGGAGTTAGGAAGAGAAAAGAGAGAGGGAGGAGAGAAGGATCAGGAGAGAAGAGAGGGAAGGCCAAGGAGGAAATGAAGAGTCCTGGTCTGCCTGTACACACGTCACTTTTAACCCTCTGTACTTCCATATAAGTGCCTTGAATGTCACCTTGCATATGAATAGGTTCCACCAAGCGGCAAATCACACCTGATGTAACATGTTTCCTTTATGTCCATCCCGATCCATACTCCCCAACTTACCCGAGCCATGTCATGTAAACAGCTTATCTCAACCAGGGAAGCAACGTGTGTGTTCCCATTGTACATGTCCTGATAAAGTGGCTGCTGTCAGCATGAAAGTTCTGTTGGACTTTGGTAGAACTTTGAGTGGTTCTTGTGGCTGCACACAGCTACGGATTCGACCAAAACAAACAACCCAAGTCCTGCCTTCCACTTCCTGTTAATACGTCTTCTCAGCGCCACCTTTCCCTTTTCTTTTTTAGCCTGTGTTTGTATTGAAATAAGAGGTTGCTGCGGCCCGCCGAACGGGTTGAGCAGAGGCTGCACAGTTTGACCAGCGGGCAGCGGCCGCACGCCAGGCCGCCCGATGGTGCTGCCAAGAACTTGCGATGTATAACTGTCATCAGACCAGCCCTCGCGGCCTCGAAACACTACCAGCCCACCGGGAAAAGTCCATACTCTCCCTCTTGTTGTTAGTCGGGACAGGGTGAAAGCAGGCGGCTGGTGCAACATCTTGTTTTTTGCATGAGACACATGGCTGTCACAGCCACCCTCAGGTCATCTGCCTGAGAGTTAGTACTGACAAGGACCACAGTGCATTTTACTTTTTTTGGGGGAAAACTTGATAAATTCTGAAAAATACATCGTAAAAACCTCATCACTGTTATTAATGTCATGCAATTCCCCATCCCTGAAAAGGAAAATGTTTTTAGATTGTACAAGTGTTTTTGTAACGTGCTAAGCCTCACAAGCTTTCTGCAGTAGTGTAAATGAGAGTCAAATGGGGGGGAACAAAAGTGTGGAGGTGAGGACTGTGTTTGCTGTGACACCAAGAGACAATGAGGTGCCTCTAAATCTGCTGTTTCCTAAACTCCCTTTCTTTTTTTTTAAGCAAAAGTGCCACTTCGGCAAATTCAAGGAGAAGCGAGGGAGATGATCTGTGTGTTTTGGGGTCACAGGGGAGAGAGGTTCTTACTGTTTTACATCCTCACCTACTGAGATGACTTCACTTTTACTTGATGAGGATAGGTGTGTGTGTGTGTGTGTGTGTGTATGTGTTGGCGAACTTCCGTACATACAATATGAGACCTGATGTCTACCACGATATAAAGATGATCCGTTAAAGTGAGGACAACGTGCTGATCCTCACATCTTTACTGGGCTATTTGAAAGGTAATGCTTGAGTTTATTATCAATATACGAATAGAAGGAACTGAAGGTCCCCAGAAGCATAGTTATACAATATTTGTGTGCCATGCAGTTAGAGGGCCTGCTGTGTCTCATGCATTGATGTGTATGTAATGTGCACGTGCACGAGTGAAACAACTCTGAGCCAGACACAGACAGGTAAAGAAATAGCATTAGAGAAAAAGAAAGAGTCTGCTGTGTGTTTGTGTGTGTGTGGGTGTGTGTGTGGGTGTGGGTGTGGGTGTGTTTGTGTGGGTGTGGGTGTGTGTGTGTGTGTGGGGGGGAGGGGCAGAACAGGGATCATGAGTGACTCCAGGCATCCAGCCACATCTGACTTTGATTAATTGGCCTGGCGTTCTTCTGTCTCTTCCCTGGGCAACCTGACAAAAAGGTAGACCACAGGACAGCACAACACCACCAGGGATGATCCGTCTTTTCACTTTAATTTCTTTCTCTCTCTCTCTCTCTCTCTCTCTCTCTCTCTCTCTCTCTCTCTCTCTCTCTCTCTCTCTCTCTCTCACTCTGTGCTCCCTGTCAGCTGGTAAAGAAGACACACTCCACAGAGCTTTGCCAAGTTAGCTCAAATCACTCAGGCACACCCAAAATGACTGTCCACGGCGGGAGGGGAACGTGACGCAGTTCATTGTTTTGTGAAAGAGATTCAGGATGTATACACCGTTTGTACAGAGCGGGTAAGACAGTTAAGATCTCATCAAGTTCGGAGGATGTTTAATCTTAGAAGTCATGTTATTTTGAAGCATATCTGTAAAACACACAATATGTCACTCAGTAAAATATTGCAGGACCGGTGCGTACGTGTTTGCACTTAGTCATCTGTCAGAATTGAACTTTGTCCTTTGTATGCAGGCGTTACAAATGATTTACAGATACTGATGCAGTTAGCTCTGAAGTGTTAGCTTTTAAGTGGACTTACAGGAAAAAGTCGACAGTAGATTGATGGTGATACGGAGAATAAAAGCTTTTTCTTTCCTCTCTCAAAAGATCTCACTCATAAAAAGTGAGACTGTTAACACCTTAAATCAGAGGCAGAAGTACACACCTGTTGAAAGAAGAATAGCATGGATTTTCTCCACATCTTAAAGCGTTTGCATTGAATGCATCCGTGATCCTCGGACCACTTAATTAGCACGCCATATATTGGGACAAAGGGAGAGTGAAGACTATATCTATCCAGCACACATAATGCCACTCAGGTGTTCTCTGTGGTGACCGTGTGGGAGAATGGGAGAATCTTGCAGGGACTGTAAATGCAGCAGAATGGAAGATTGAAAGAGAGGAATCTGCATGGTGGAGCCACTTCCCTTTTATGTAGTGTAGGGCTTTTTATGTTTTTTTTTACGGCCAGGTGAGAGCTGTGCCTGTTGATGTCAGCTAATGTTGCCATACAAGCTTGGGGACGTCACAGTACTAGTTTGGTAAAACAACAACTGGAAACAGTGCATTTTTTGATATCATTTTAATTAAGCTTGGCGTTAGTTCATGCAAGACACGGAAGGCATACACCCCGCTGATTGAATTATCACTCCTATCACACACACACCAATCACAGCCCTTCTTACATCAAGGCCGTCATTTTTAAATATGCCTCCCTCCTCACTGGTCCCTGTTACACTAGTCTATATCCACGACGTTCCGCTTTCAGGAGGGGGGGTTTCCTGCATGGTGCTCCCTGTTTCAGCTTAGCATGCTGCTTGGCTGATCCAGGGAACATATCAAGAGCGGAGCATACAGTAACTGTATTTCCATTGGTTGCAATAAATGGTTAAATCTATGATGAGTGTTCCTGACTGAGAGGCATTCTATGCCTTTATTGGACGGTGACAGTAGAGAGATGATAGGACATTTGGAGAAAAAGAGATGGTGACAACATGCAAGAAGGTCCCCGGCCAGGCGCAGCCGGGGGAGGCTGCTGGTTCATTGTTGGAGCCCTAACCCTTAAGTCCCAAAAAAAGTGAGTTTATTGTGGGTTGGAGAAAAGTTAAATGAATGTGTACAAAAACAGAATGTTAAATGATTCACACTGTCCTCAGAAACAAGGTATTGGAAAAAAAACGTGTTTAAGATAAAATGGCCTGTGTGTGTTTTGCAGAATTTATTTAAATCTAGATCCAATGAATGAGTATGTATTTGCTGATAGTGATGCTGCTGCTGCGGCTCCTTGTGCTGTTGAAAATAGTGATACAGTTGGTAGTACGATGTTTGAGTAAAACATGCAATTCTGAAATGTAATTAATCTGCAAATTTAAAACTGTTGGGTCAAACTCCGAATCACAACTAATGTATAATTCCAAATTGGAAGCCAAGGACAGGTTTGCTGATCAGCTAAAAACCTTCACCGGTAGTTTCCAGCATATTAGCCTTTCAGCTCCCGACAAGGGGCTACATGGTGTTAACATGCAGAAACAAGTGGCGTGTATGACTGCCAAGTCTCCCTCCCCTCTCCTCCCCACCTCTTTCCCCTTTTCCTCCCATCCCTTCTACCATCAGTGTTTAACCCCGCTCAATTTACCCGTCTGCATGAAACAATACTTGTGATCAGCGCATGTAATGGCACCTTATTAACCCCAATTACCACAATTAAAACCCTGCTGCCACTGGGCCCCTTTCAAGTCTTAATTAATCAGATGGCAGCAAAGAGGCCGTTTGGTGTCGTCCCCCCCCCCCACACACACACACACACACACACACAGACTCACTTGTACACACACTCACACGCTGGCACTCATACACACCTTCTCCCCAGCCTTGACCGACCATGTGGCCTCGCTAAAAAGCACATCTGGCGGAACAAAACGTCTCCATGCTGGCAGACAAATGCCTCCACTTTACAAATGAAAGGCAAGCTTTCACTCTCTCTCTCTCTCTCTCTCTCTCTCTCTTTGTGTGTCTCTCTCTCTGCCTGTTTCTCTCTCTTACTCCCTCTCTCTTTCCATCTCTGTGATGTGGGTATAATGAACATTACAAGCCCCCTTGGCACAGTGCCTTATTGGGAGGGTTTGGAAAGCTGCCCAGTTTGTTCCTCGCTAATTGCTTAATTGATGCATTGTTTTTACTGATGATACGGATTTGCCCCCCCTCCCTCTTCCCTTTCCCTCCCTACCGCTTCACATGGATACAGATACAAAAGGAATTACACCCTATTAGCAAGTCATGGTCCCTTTCAGCAGACTGTATTAGAGACTTAAAACCATTGTGACGGCTCCCCTAATTGAGTACAACCACTTGATGGAACATAATGCCATGTAAATAAAACCGCTTCCCCCCTCCTGCTCACGTTTCATAAGCAGCCGCAAGAGACAAATGAATATCTAGCTGCTTTTATGGCCATTGCAGGAAAAAAAACACTTAAAGATTGCTTGGAAAGAGGCCTTATTTGTTGATTGGGGCATTAACTCTCATTGCCATCACCAAGGCTATAACATGCACACTGCGTATCCAGTCCAGATAAATAAATGTGCTGCAGTTCTTGGTGAGTTAAATTAGCAGGCTAAGGGCTAATGAAGGCCTATCCTGGGAGAGAGGTTGGAGCCTGTTGCTCAGGAAAATACACACGTTTAATGCATTCCTCTTTTTCTCTTGATGTCTCTCTGTCCTCTCAATCTGTGTTTCACTTCGACTACCACAGAAACAGGCACACACTACGTACGCTAGCATGTGCACTTGCACACGCATAGCCTTCTGCATATTCCTACTGATGCTTAGGATAAAGAGGATGTTTTTTCTCTCCATCCGAGTGTTTGTCCCTGGCTTTCCCTCTCTGACGGCTCCCTGCCAAGAGGGGCCAGGAATCAGCCAGATGAAGGAGAGCCTGGTCCACTGAGAGATGCCGAAGACACAAACACACACATTGTGCCGCATGCGGTCACACACACACACACACACACACACACAGAGAGCTAGAGAGAGATGGATGTTATTTATTCATCAGTCTTTCTTGTAGTCAGGAGGCAACAAGCCCCCGGAGCTGTAAACACACACAGACTCGGGCCTCAGTGAGCTCCAACCCTGGGAATAACAAGTGGTCCCCACATACAAGCATGCACACACGCATGTGGGACGCCTGCACAAACACATACACACATGCAGGGGTGTCAAGACAAGAACACATCCTCCCTGGGACTGAAGGAAGACAAAAGAAGACTACAATGCGAGACAGGGTTTCAGCGATCTATCCGGCATATGTAAGCCAGCGTTACACTATCACAAAAGAACAGCAGACCTGATTCTGAAGCATGATAAATTGATTTTTCTACTTTCATACTTACTTTGGCTGAATATTAATTGAATCGGGCGGGCAGGATGGGATAGGAGGGAGGACAGGCAAGGAAATAATCGGAGTCTAAAAGAAAAAAAAGAAAAAGAAATGTGCTGAAGGAATGGGATCTGGCATCCCTGTGTAAAAATAGCATCCCCTGCAAACACATTTGCTATTATCTCGGTGCAGCGTGAAGTGGCACAGGCTGCACTCCGGCCCCCCTATGGAGCCAGACGGCAGCATTTACATGAAGGCTGAGTAGGAGAGGGGAAATTACAAGTATCGTGACCTGCCTTTCTACGGGGTTTATTGCATTATCATAATCTGGTGAGAGAGCAGTGATGGCGTCAACTGACATCTGTGGTATGAACAGAGTCTTCGGTGCCTCTGCAATTGTAACTTTCTTACTATCTCCCTGTTTCTCTTTCTTTCATTCATACTTCTAAGTCTTTTATATATTGTACTTTCTTCTTGCTTTCTTCTCACTGCCAGCCTGTGTGTGTGTGTGTGTGTGTGTGTGTGTGTGTTGGTGTGTGAGAATCAGCAGCAGCAGGCCCACCCAAGCGGGCCGCACTGGGCCAGAGAGGACTCACTCTCCGTAAGTCAGATCTACGGGGACCTGCTCCAAGCAGATGTTCACAACCCCCCTGAGTTTGTTTGTGAGCACTTACATACGGTATTTCTGTAATGCATATTTGTGCGCGCGCGTGCGTGCGTTTGCATTTCCCTTCTTCACGCACACCTACACATGCAACGGCATTTCGATCCACTTTGTGATTTCTGCCACTTCAAGCACCCTCTCCTTCATCGCTCTGTGACCGAACACCTGCTGTACAGCCATCTTTTAATGAGCGATCCACCTGAGAGAGGAGGGATGAGGAGCAGGAGGGGGAGAAGGATTTCATGGGTCTTTATGTTTTATTCTTTAGCGGTGCCACCTGTGCCGTGCAAATCTGCAGAAGCGCAAGTTTGGCCTTGATTAGCATTGCAATCGCACCGCAGACACAAAACAATAAGTGATATATTAGCAAGACGAGGCGCATATTCCCAACATGCCACCCCCCCACACACACACACACACACACACACACACACCGCACACACAGGAGACTGTCCTCACAGCACACAAGAGTTGTCTATTTACCATTTTCCAAAAACAAATGGGTGTCCTCCATAGCGTGCTACCTAGGAGAGAGTAGCCACTCTTTCCATTATTCTCTCTCATCTGCTCTCCTCTCGTTATTTTCACTTCTCACTCCTTAATATTACTTTGAGGGTGTGTGTCTGGCTACGTGTGTGTGTGTGCGTGCGTGTGCGTGCGTGCGCGCTTGTGCGTCTAGACTGAGGGGTGCTCAGTCTGAGCAGCGAGGAGGTGATTTGTAGCAGGGGCCTCTAATACAATGCTCACTTCAAAAGCTCCTTCAGTATGCTGCACACTCTCGTGCTCGCCCGCACTCTGGGCCCAAATCAGCGGGTGTGTTCCTGCTTTGCGCGGCATTAACCTAACATTTCCCTCATCCTCCTCATACATTATGTCCTTTGAATTTGTGTACCTAATTAGACCTTTGGGTTTGCTCAAGCGGCTCGTCTAATTTATTTGGCACACATTCACCAAGGTACATGCACTTTTTGTCCCCTCTCTGTCAAATAAAATGCTGGGCGGCTGCTTTGATAGATGAGGCGGGTTTTATGTGCGTTGGGTTTCAGTTGTGTTCTTCCAGGCTGAGGGATACGATTATTCCATGACATGAGATGAGGACAGTTTTGTTTTGCCTATACCTGTAGCTAAAATCAGCCCTGCTCTTCCTTTTGAAATTTCTGTTTTAACTCTGCGTTGCACCCAATGAAAACAAGTTTCCTCCTGAAGCAGCAGACATGCTACAGTTTCTACAATTCATCACATCTTTTTCAGAGTTTTACGCGTAATTTCTTTGACAGTGAAAAGACTTCAGACTGACACATCCATTGAATGTACCGCCAATACACTGAAGGGTGATCAAATAGGCTGACTTTATTTGTACATACACCATTAAAAGCCTCAGCGGAGATGTTTTCTCTCTTACAGTAGGAAGAGGGGGGGGGGGGGGGGGGGGGGGCTTTGCGTCCCGCTAGTGCAATTTCTACAAACAGTCACAATCAATTAGCTAACCGGATCGGGCTAAAGCACCGTTTATTTCCAGATGAGGATTTAACTGTACATGAGAGGGGAAATGTTATGAATTGTGAAATATTGATGGTGTTTGTGTGAATGCTTATGTCTCTTTTAAACTGTTTATAAATTCTAATGCGGGGCCTTTGGACTCCTGCCGCTTCGGTTTGTTAGCATTTAATGCAGAAGGGCGGGGAAGCGACGGGCAAATAAGCAAAGGCCTGCAGAGATCGCTAAATCGAGCTCTGAAGTGCAAATGAGCTTCTTCCTCTCTTGGATTTAGATTACGTTTTTTTATAACACGCTGACATTAAAACATGGGACATGGGAAACATGTTTATTTCATCTAATATTAGCATCTGTGTCAGAGCCACAGTATCGGCCAACAAAAAGATTTCTCCCTATAAAGCTGAGGTGCTTAATTAGATTATATCTCAGTTGTACTAATTCCTTGCTGTGCCATTAGTGCTGTATAATATCACAGGGCACCATAGCTCACTAATGACTTCCATCTGGACTTTGTTGTTTGCGTTTTCAAAAGTCAGACAACTATGTGTCACGAGACAACTGTAAAAGGATATGTATTGCTCCCAAATGACGAAGACACAGTGCAACGTTTGAATTAACAGCCTGCCGGTGTTTATATTTGGGCAAAAGTATGTCGGAGCCTTTCACCTTCTAAAAGCCACTGGCACAGCTTGACCGTCTTTTTCCTCTCTGCTGGCACAGCTTGAGTCGAGGCCTGATTAAAAAGCACAGACATTGGCTGGGTCTTCCTGGGAGGTAAGAGCTAGCTAGGAGCCTGGCCGGGGCCTCGGGGAAATAAAGATTTGGATCGGGCCGATTTGAGTAGATAGTGCGGTAATTACAGGCATCCCAGATCTCTGCAGTAGATATAGCAAGCCAGGCCCAGAGCTTATGGGAGTGTGATAAAGATAGCGTCCTGTGTATTGGCAGGCAAGCGTGGTGGATGATGTAGTGAGTGGGGAGTCATTCTGTCAAATCCACAAAATCACATCAAATAGTAAGTCTCTAACTGCGTGACATCCCCTATAATGATCCCAAAATAAATGTATGCCATTTGAATCAGAAATTGGTTGTTCTACATACATTACTAATCAGCTATTTTGCTGCACGTTACTGTAGCTGAGCCAGTTTTGGGGGAAACGAATACTACGTTTAATTCAGTTTCACAGCATCACCTTTACTCTTTTCTTCTCTCTTTATTTGCATCTGTCTCCACCATTCCTCCCTCTCTCTGTGCTTCTTAAAGTTAATTTATATAGGAAATCTGATGAAAATTATAAGGGAGAGGATGATTATCGAAGGAGAGTAATTTCACCCACTCCGGTGATGGACACTAATAGGACTCCCATTGTTGTTAGCATTTAGCCTGTCCTGATTGCCTTGTTTTTCATGGCTGCATCTTGAGGTGGGTCTGCATCCTGCCAAACCTCCAGGCCTCCATCCCTCCTCCTGGGTGACATTTCAGATGGGGCCCTGAGGGCATTCGGAGGGGAGGCATCGAACAAGGTAATTGCGGCGAGGTTTCCCCTCACTAAATTAACCTCTGCTCGGAAATTTATTGGCCAGCCGCTCTCCGGAATTATTTAAACTTGCCGTTATTTCTGTGTTGAGCAGGGAGACACTGTGGCTTTGTGGGGTTTATTTATATATATATATATATATATATTTTTTTTTTTTATTTCCTGTCTATTCTTCTCTTTACTCAGAGGTTTGACTATGTAGATATGTAGGATGTTTTAGGGAAAAGACAGCAGCCAGTAATTCATTACAGACAGAGGCAAGCTTTTGGAACTTTTTTAACTGCTCACCTGTGGAAATATACATGAGGTTGCGTAGTCTTGACGGCTGGGTGAAGTCAGTGCACTCCCAAGGGTCAAAACCAGGGCAGAAAACAGTACTTACACTGTCGCTAATGTATGCTGCTTGGGAAGAAAGCCAAAGGAATTTGTCTTCTTTTTTTTTTGCCATTTCCCTTGGCTGCCTTGTCCTTCCCATTTTGTCCATTTGAACCTGACTTATGACTTCAGTTTAATAGTTGTAATAATACTGCTTATTATGGCCATGACATTATACATTCCACCATTTCCCTCCATTGCTCTCAGAATTTTTTTTTCTGAGGGGATCAAGCAAGCTCTAGGTACAAGGTATGCTGTTCCACCTGGACAGAGGTTTTGGCAGTATTGACTTTCTGCCAGAAACACAACTGGCACATTTGTTATATTTTCATAACTATCATTACGGCACACCTCAAGAGTCGGACCCCACACATGCAGCCTATAAGGTCTGAATGGGTGCCTTTTATGGCATATTAGAGCAACTGTGTGGAAATCAAACGTGCACAGTATTAATATTTAAGTGGAATATTAAGGCATGTCAAACCATAAGGAACCATGAACCTGACCCTCTCTAAACTTTCCTGACCATTGTTTTAGATAGGGTAGAGATAGATTGATATGCTGGAAACCTTTCTGCGGTCTACTCGTGTCCCTTATATGGCATATTAAATTATCCTGTGTTCAGTTACAGGGGCTTGACTAATGTTAAAGTGTCTCTTTCGCTGGTTGTGTAACTGAAATATGTCGACCGGTTCTGAATAAACATCAATCTCTGCGCCTGTGCCTCTTGATGAAATGATTGGCTAAATCGTAAAGCGGAGACAGCTGGTGGGGTAATGTCAGCTCGACCGGGACGGACAGTCAGCGCATCATGATTTACATTGCATCTGGCATTTTGGCCAACCAACGGAGGAGGGTATCAGTCAGATTTATTTGACTTTTCTTTCCTCTCTTCCTCCTCTCCTCAGCTCTTTTTCTCAGCTTGCTGACAGGCCCTCAAGTCATTCTAGTGTGTCTACACATGTAAAAAGCTCCTTTAAGGGGGGGGGGGGGGGGGAGTTAGGAGGTCACACTCTTCCCTTTTTTTCCCCCCTACCCTCTCTCATTCTTTCTGTTTCTGTCTCTCATTGGAGCGCTGCCAATTTACCGGCACAGTCCTTGGCGAGGAGTGCAGATAGGAGATGGGAGACAGGCAGAGACAGGCGCTCACTCCTCTGACCAAGGCGAGTTTGTTGTCTGTATACTCTGCATAACCATTTGCACATTTCTCCTCCCTTTGCTCTATCTTGCATTCACCCAGCGAGCCCCTTATGGCCCTCATCCCATCATCCCTTACCGCACCAATTTGTGAATCAGCTTATGATAATGGCCCGATCATAAACGGAACAGGCCCCCATTGAAATGAGATCGGCTGCGACAGTGCTGACCTTTCGGCGGAGGCAGGAGTGGTAAAGCGCCCACACCGTAACAAGGTCTGTTGAGTAAGCAACTTGCAAGGCAAGGTTACTGTCCCCGGGAAAATGTATGAGAGAAATAAGTGAGCGAGCGAGAAAGAGAGAGAGAGTGTGTGTGTGTGTGTGTGTGTGTGTGTGTGTGTGTGTGTGTGTGTGTGTGTGTGTGTGTGTGTGTGTGTACGCGTTTGAGTGAGAGACAATGTCCTGATTGTGATTTCGCAAGTCGATTAACTTCGGTACGTGCCCTGTGTGTGTGTGTGTGTGTGTGTTGTGGATGTTCTGCTGATGCGGATGGTTTTAACAGCGTGCAGGACACTGGCGGGCGGGGCGGGTTGATGCAGATGATCTTTACGCATCAGATGGAGAGGCATCAATCTCAGCTGAATGGCCCCGCTCCTTGCACTGAAATCCACCCCTTTACCAACAGGGGTAAGAAGGGTAGAAGCGATGTACACTCAGCACAGCATACACCGATGTGTGGGTTAGTCGTGCAGAGACTATACATTTTAACATTTGCCATGGTGTGTTTGTGTACGTGTCCATGTGTGCCGTCGCAAAAGAGAGAGCGAGAGGAATTTCCCTCATATCTTTCTTGATTTGAGTGAACACACACATTCACACTGTCCCAGCAGTTTCCTCAGATGTGTTGGCCCTCCATGTATAAAGCGGCTTCCTTTAGCCTTGCTGACAGGACCTGTAATGGAGTTTGCATCACCAGTTTGACTGACTGGCCAATGGATTGCCCACTTGACTGACTGACTTTCACCTAGCTGGTGGAGCATGAAGCAGCCAGATCACTTTTACCTGGAGCCTGACGACAGCTGCAGATGTGTGTATGTTGTGTTTGTGTTTGTGTTTTTTTTTTTTTTTTTTGTATCTTCACATGTCGCTGTCTGTTTGGCTGCATGCGTAGGTGTGTATGCGCATCTCTCTGCTTTTGCGTACGTCTGCCTGTACGGTGACACAAAAAGAGGTGAGGGGTGCGCACGATCAATCTTCATTTGGTAATTTATGAAGGCGTCCGCTTGTCAGGTATCCAGCGGCGTCTGGTACAACTCATTCTGCTGTGCTGGAGGGGGGAACCCCGGGGTATCTGCGCCTCCTGTCACCTCCCCTCCCTCCTCATCGCCCTCTCGTACAGTGCCTGCTGCCGTCAGCAGCCCAGAGGCATAGCAGAGAGAGAGACGGAAGACGAAGTGAGAGAGGAAGCCAGCCGGGATTAACCCTGTGGCCACCCACGGCAGGTGCTGAGGCAGCCACGCGTCCAGCCTCATTAAGGAAAGGGAGAGAGGGCAGCGTGGCAACAAACACAAGTGGGAAGCCGGCAATGTACATACTGTACCTACTGAACACAAACCCACACACATCTATTAAACCGTGCCTCAGAGTAGGTAACATTGACACTTTCTATCCATTTTTGTCCCCTTATTTCTTGACCCATCTCCTCTTCCTGCTCTCCCTCGTATTCCCCTCTCTCTATTTTTTTTAACTACTTGTACTACTTTCTCTCCAGGATGTATTGCATTATGTCCTCACCCACCCCCTCTCTTTTCTCCCCGACTGGGCCCATAGGTGGAGTTGGCTCGGTCTGGCAGGCAACGGTGTTAGGCCATGGGCACCTGGGCACGATAATTGTTGACACTTAGGCTTCTGGGAAAACAGGAGAAAATGTCAACCGGTAATTTGGCCCGCAACACAGGAAGCACAGCACTCGGACCAGGGTGAATAGGCAACAATTAGACCACCTAATCAGCCTGAACGCCTGGGACTTCGATGTGTTTGTGTATGACTGTGTGTTTCCGAATGTACGTTTTTGTGCACATACACCCAATGTGAACTGCATTGAGTTTGTCTAAATGCTGACTCTCTAGTGTTTAATCGTTTTAATCTTATTGTGGTCCAAGTTCCTGTTTTGCGGGCAGAGCACGTCTTTTCTCAAGTTCACCCTTTGATGGAAAGTAGTTACTAAGTGCAGTACTGCAAAAATCTTACAACAGAGTTCAGTCTATTACGAGCAGTTTCAACATTAGTCTTTTTACATCAGCGCTATTTAACTTGAGCTTGTTAATAGGGCTGCAGAACTGCCCTCAATCATTAATCATGTAAAAATATAGGAATCAGAAGAAGAAAAAACACTTTGATCCTGATGCGTTGCAGAGTGCTTGCAATTCTTCCTATTTGCTCATCTCCCAACCCGTTTCTTTGCCATTCATTTTAACAGTTGATTAAAGATTGAAATTTGCTTTTAAGGAAATGTTTCTGAAATTAGTGTGGGCAGGACAGGGGTCGTGGTGGTCTCCTAGTATCTTTTTTTTTTCTTCTCTAATTTCTGTGGATGGTCCGTTTGTGTGACGACATTTCGTGTGGTGAATTATTCAACGCACTAAGCAGCACTTTGGGCCAGTTTCCCCCAGTCGGCATCTTTGATTGGGAAAACGGGGGCTGATTTGTGAACGATAGCCCCAGGGCTGCTGGCCTAGGGCGAGCTTAGAGGGGGGCACTGGCCTCGGAGCCCATTCCTGGCCCCAGGGAGGGAAGGTCCGGCCACGGCCGCCGGGCCTTCCGGTCTACTAAAAAAAAAAAGAGAGTCCTTGCCTGTCCGCACCTATCAGCCCTGCCTCTGGACATGAGGTGTGATGCAGTAGCGGATCCACAGAGAGTATCAGACGGATGAGGCGCTTTCTGAGCTACGTCTCTCCCCTCAGCCTGAGCCTCCGTCTCCCGCGGCTGCCTGGGCAATTTGTCGGTCGACCTGCCAGGAGCAGAATGCAAATCCTCACCGGAGGAGATGCACAAGGGCCTCAGTGCCTGCCAGCGCTGTGTGTGTGTGTGTGTGTGTGTGTGTGTGTGTGTGTGTGTGTGCGTGTGCGTGTGTGTGTGTGTGTTGCCCAGCAGTCTTTTCTATAACAGCCTAACAGAATAACTGTCATCAATACATCAGCGTATCATTGTGTGTGTGTAATGTATCATCTGGCTGCTATAGTAGCACAGTCTCTCTCTCTCTCTCCCCCCCCCCCCCCCCCATCTGTCTCTGTGCTACGACACGACTCTCCTTCACTGCTCATCAACCCACCGCTCCTAATTTATAGATGGGCATAAAATCTCTGTATTTTCGCTCACCCTGCCCACCTTCCGCCTACCCCTGCATAGCACCAGCATGACAAAATAGGACACATGCTGTTAACCATGTTAAAGTTCTCTTTTTTTAAAATCCTTTTCTTTCCATTTCCCCTGCTCCCTTGTTTCAACCGTGTCTGCCCCCCAACCCCCCCCCTCCCTCTCAGACAATAGGGCTACACATACATCCTCTTCTTGTAAATGATGACTAAGCACTCATCTGGCGAATCGACTGACCCACACCCCCTGGGTCAAACTGGTTTTGACATGTCAGAGTTCCAGACAGACGGACAACATCGGCACGCAGAGAAAGATAAATGAGTGAAATGCCAAGACAAGCCACACGGTGCTCTCCAGACAGGCACAGAGTTCAGAGAAGTTTTCAAGGACAACTCCATACACAAGATGAAAGTGATCTTCTAGGCTCTCATCTCATCTTCACCGCTCATATCCAAATACCACCTGGCTCATTCTGTGCTGTCAGCACTTTTTATCTCAAAAATTAATACTTTTTTTTTTTCTCTTTCTGGTCAGATAGGGGTACTTTATTCGTTGCGGTTTGCCCGGAGTCCTGCGCATCTTTGGAATGTGAAAGATTTGAAGGAACGGATAAAAGGCACTTTTCTAATCAACATTTTTTTTTTCCTTAAGCGTTTCTTTCTTTTTAAAAGCTGTTTTTCATTATTTATAAGTGTTCTGAAGGTGCTACTGAGCTGATTTCTTTCACGAGGCCTGATATGAGGCCGATGGAGCTTGCAGAATTGATTAGATAAGCTTGGAAATTACAATGTCGAGCACGCAGTGCTCTGAAATGTGCTCTAAAATACACCCAATGTGAATATTAACACCTAGGGCTTATAACCACATATTTGAATGCACGGCGGAAGTTGATCTATGAAGTTTCATGAACTGTCCAGTATGCATCGGCATATACGTATAACTGATCAAATAAAACATCACCCCTCCTCCCTGAACGTCGTTGGATTGATAGTGACGGGTGGGTAATCGCAATTTCATCATTAGCAGTCGAACATTCGTAGCTAATCTCTGTTTTACTGAATAATTCTGAAAGATGTTAATCAAACATACGAAAGCATATTTGAAATATTTAACCAAACGCTATTAATGAAGATCAAAGGGTAGGCTGTTTTTAGCGGATGTTATGCGAAAGGCCTGGGTAATAGCTGGGTCCATAGGAGCACATGAAACACTTTGTCTTCTGCTAAATATTTCATGCTCAGTACCTGTTGTATGGTGCTTAATGAGCTATGGGGCAAAAAAGGTGATTTATCATGCAAAGTTTTCAAAGGAAATGCAAATCCACACACACACACACACATTCTTTGCAATTTTCTAACACACGTTTTTCCTCAAGTAGCATAGCCATAGCCGTGCCATATTTTCCGGGGTGAATATTTTAGCCCTGAAGAAAAGCAAACTAAAGTGAGAGCAAGAATCAGGGGTCAATGGTGTGTCTTTAAAGAAACTTTGCCTCTCTACTTAGCTCTGTTCCTCCCCCGAATGCTAATATCAGCAGGGAGAGCGAGAGAGGGAGAGATGACAGAAACATTGTGGACGTATGTGTCAGGGAGAGGGGTCGGCTCTGGGCAGACGCATGTTAATGCGCGCCCATTAACAAAATGTATCCTACTTGCTGTCGACTCCTTTCAGCAGCAGCAGCAGCAGCACCCAAAGTGTAAATGTTTTTTGTCTGAATGATATATATTGAGGGAATGATGTAAGTACAAAGAAGAAAATGATTTGGATGATTGAAAACCGATTGAAAGAGGATAGCTGTGTATGTTGAGTAGGGCTGGTTGCCGTCGCTGGGAGAGGAAGTATTCAGAGCTTTACTTGAGTTAAAGCAATATCACAAGTACAATGCCTGCATTAAAAGCATTAAGTACAAGTGTCAAAGTGTCAAAAGTTGAAGTATTCATTATGCAGAATGGCCCCTGTCAGTGCTATTAAAGGCTACATTATAATAATGGATAGATAGAAATGTAATTATTATAACTGATGCATTATTGTTTCACCTGGTGAAGGTGGAGCTAATTTGAACTATCTCACATACTGTAATTTAATCTAAAACTACGAATCTTATTTTAGAAACTGATACTATGGTTGGTATGTAAATTGGAGCCTTCATACTGTATAGGAATTACAGCTAAATGAAGTGGGAGTGAAGAGTACAATATTCCCTCTGAAATGTAGTGGAGGGAAAGTAGCAGTAGTAGTAAATGGAAATAATCAGGTACATTACGAGTTTTCTTGAGAAAGATTGTGCTTAGTTGAAATCTTTAAATACTAATGCTGATACAATACCAACCCAACATTATTTGCAATTTTGTTGATACCTAACAAACAGATCCCCCCCCCCCCCCATGAACCAAAAGAAGACTAATGTTAAATGTTGTCTAACCACAATCAGCTATACAAGAATTTAAATACTGTAAAATAGTCTAAAAATGGCAAAATTATGATTCAGATCAGAAAGTGACTGACCAAAGAATAAGTGAAGAAGAGTATAAATCTGAGCAAGCATTCATTCAGCATGCCAACTTTTACTATTTTTTTCTTTTTTTTACTACAGTGCTTCAGAACCAAAAACACATTGAGGTTAGATAACGTGTGTGTGTGTGTGTGTGTGTGTGTGTGTGTGTGTGTGTGTGTGTGTGTGTGTGTGTGTGTGTGTGTGTGTGTGTGTGTGTGTGTGTGTGTGTGTGTGTGTGTGTGTGTGTGTGTGTGTGTGTGTGTGTGTGTGTGTGTGTGTTGTGTCCTTGTGTTGTGTCCGTGTGTTGTGGCCGTGTGCAAGACAGACGGAGACGGTATGTGTAAGAGACAAGTGTGTGTGGGTAGGTGGAAGAAAGAAGAGACGTAGTAGGTGTAGGTGAGAGAGAGAGAGAGAGTGTGTGTGAGAGTAAGACGATGGAGTGAAAGCCATGGATCCTTTCCAGTGCTGCAGAGCACCGGGGCCAGGAGGACAGCAGGGGCAACAGTGAGAGAATGACAATCGTCAGGTGATTAGAAAGACTTGGAGGCTAGGTAGACCTACAAAATGAATAACGGCGCACCCCAAACTGTGCCATAAGGCTCAATGGTTTGTGATTTGCAAGTTGATAAGACAAGAAGATTAATAATGCTGCATGATAATGGCTGGCTGAAGCTCAGCTGGGGAGATGGTAATGATGGGATATTGCTGTAGGAGCAGTTCACTGAGCCACAGTGGAGTGAGGGAATGACGGGAGAGAGGGAGAGAGAGACAGACTAATAGAGAGAGACTGGTGGAGAATAGGAGAGAGAGAGAGGGGGGGGGGGAGCTGCAGCTACATGGAAAAAGAGAAAAAAAAGCGCTCATCCCAATTGGCCCTCAGGATATGAGAGTTTGAAAAATGAGAGTGCAGTTATCATTTTAATTAGATATAACATTTTTTTTTTAAATACATATGGTGTGTATATATAATTTTGCTGAAATAAGGACTTCAAAGAACATACGTATTTTGAAGCACTCTGTGCCATCATAATTCCTAAATGACAGTTTTCGTTAATTTGCTCTTTTTTTTTTTTGTCTGCCAGGTGGGCTGTTGCAGGAGGTGCTCTTGGCTCGTGACGAGCAGGTAAATCATCTGCAACACCTAAACCGTCACACAAACACACATTCACACGCGTCTGTAGGCAGTTTTTTTGTTTTTTTATCCCAGTTGTACGTCTTTCAAATGTTTTTTTATCACTAGTACACATACGTGTCGCTTATCCAGCGAGAAGTATTTTAACATATTTTTGTCTGATTGCAAAGAAACGCCGTGCTTTATTGTCCTTCATCAACACAAACGTCCAATTTCTCTCCCGAGTCTTAATCTCCCGTGGAATTTCTACTTGTTTTAATGATCTCGTTTGATTCTGACAAGCTGTTAAACAACGCTGTGATCCGTTCCTGCCGTTTCCCCCGCTGCACCTTCAGTACTGTTGACTTGTGTGTTTACACCTCAGACAAACATTTTGTCAGAATCTCGATTCATGTTAATTGCACCACTTTGTCAGCGCCCGTTGATGATCTTTTACTGTACCTTCACTCACTGTTTCACCACTGTCTCTTTGTTTTAGGCTGCTGGTAGCGACTTAGATACTGATCAAACTGCTTTTCATCTCATGATTACACAATCACTTTTGAAGCTGAGCCAGTTCTTCGAGAGGAGCAAAGGACTTGAGGGTTGCAGAATTGCATCGGATTGCAAAAACACAGGATCTGTGTTCAGCCAAGCCCTCTGAGCTCACTAAAAACAATACCTCAACTTGACAATATTTTGAAGAAACATGGGCGTCGCGCTGCCCAGTGAGTGGTTTTAATCAAAAGGCATGCTGGGTAGTTACTCAGAAAGGTTTTTGAACCTAGGAGAAGCTAATTTGAATAGGTTACAGTCAGATGGTTGAACATCGTTGATAGAATGGCATTTGAGTAGTTTGAGGTCAGCGCGGCGCCAAACGATCCCCAAATGTCTGTTAATGAGTCAATAATGGTCATTAAGACCTAATTAACACGGCAGAGTGGGGATTGGGGGAACTGTAACTGGAGCAATACCTCCACTGTTTCGTCTAATGCTTGGGAAAATAAGACATTACACCATCCAGCCAAGTGTAAGAGGCCTATTTGGGAAAGCAATCACGCTAACGAGTGACAAGTTAATTATGTGACAAGTTGTGTTCGGAAGATCAACTTGGCTAACAGATGTTGTTATCGATAGCAGTCCCCAAGAATAGTCGTGGCAGCTAATTTGCTCATTACACAGAATGTTACCAGCAGTATTTAAATGATACAGTATATGACGCCGTGGTGTTTGTCACTACACCGCAGATGGCAATTCAATAATTTATTGTTGATCGCAAGGAGAGTGAGATTCTGCCTCTCATTTCCATTTAGGCGCCTGAGAGGATTCTTTATTGCCATTTCTACACCTTACTTTAACAAACATTTGATTGGCTGTCAATCACCGAAAGACAATGTGGGGAAAGAAATGTGTAACAGAGGAAAAATGTCAAAATGCCCCTTTACGGTCTTAATATTAATTTTATATATGTATAAAGAGCTACAGTAGATTGATAAAATCATAATACTGTCAGAATTCTTCTGTCTGTTTTTATCCATATCTCCACTTAGATAAGTTTGAATTAGATAACAATACATAATTAGTATTCAATAAGTTTCACAAGTCTCTCTCGTTCTCCTTTCCTTTCCTGCCCTCTCTCTGTATGTATGACGCATGTGTTGGATGCCCCTGGCGCTAGTGATCGCACTGACAGACGGGCTGTTTGTCCAAAGTGGGATTGACACTCAGTCAGGGCCCCCGCCGGTCACCTCCTATCATCGACATGACACAAAGTGGAATGAGCCACATTAGCGACACGCAGCCGCACACGCGCAGCGCCCCTGCAGTTTACACCCATTAAACGCCCGTGATAATGTTCTGAACGCCTGTGGCCCCCTTTATAACCCCCCCACCCCCACCCCTCCCTCCTCCTCCTCCTCCTCATCGTATCGCAGCTTCCTGGATCTCGCCGCGGTAAGCAGTGATAACTGATGACGAGGGGAGCGACGTGACAATGTCAATAACCATAATCATCCCTGGGCAGGAAATAATGAAGCGTATGTGCCATGTCAGCCCTACATGCCTTCAATATCCTCTAATAAAATGAAGTGGAAAAAAATGTTATCCTAGGGAGAAAAAAAAAAAAAAAACAATCAATAAAGCCATCTAATGATAAATATGAAATTGCCATGTGGAGTGAATATTATTTTCCCTCTCTGAGGATGCTGAGCAGATTATTAGGATGAAGGGGAGAAGCCTATTTGTATGTAAATGGGAGATTGATTATATTTATTTGCTGGCAGTGGGGCTTCGAACAGCTCGTCTTTGAGACACTCTCTCACACACACACACACACACACACACTCTCTCACACACACACACACACACACACACACACACACACACACACACACACACACACACACAGAAGAGTGACAGACATCCGTAGAGAGTCCGGTCATCAGACAGCTGTTTTTCTGTCTGTTCCGCGTCTAGGTCCTTATGACAGAGGAAAGAAATAATACAGAAAAGACAGAGGGAGAGAGAGATCAGTCTTCTAGCTGCCAGCTCCAGCAGGGCTCACCTCTCCAGAATATTCTAATTACCAGCCCTCCTCATTACAGATGTCATGTCAATGAGAAAGGGAGAAAAAGAAAAAAAGAAAAGGGAGAAAGAGAACTTGAAGCAGGGAGGACCAATTCTGTAATTTCTTAATCACTTTTTAGGCAACCTTTGCATGTGCCGTGGTTAATGCCACAAATTGAATGTTTCTTTGGTTTCTCTCTAAATAGACTATCATGCCGTTGCGGCGGTGCTTAGTGAAATCTATTATTGTCATTTGCATAGGGGGCCTTTTTAGTGGCAGGATCCTACAGAGGGGCGAAGAACAAAGAGCTCATGAGGGAGAAAATAGGACAGAAATGATCCGGCGCTGCCTTCAACATGTGACGTCAGGTCCCTAATGAAATCTTTTGACTGAGACCATAGCAAATGGTGGAATCTATATCTGACACTTAATGGTTTGCATAGAAATTAGAGACAGAGAGCGATTGAAGGACCCCCCCCTTTCGCTTGATGTCCCCTGATTAATTTACAGCACTTTTGTTACATCGGCATCGTCTAAAATAAATGAACCACGCTGGAGATATCAGAAGCTGTGTGCATGTGTGTGTGTTGTGTGTGTGTGTGGGGGGGGGGGGGGGGGGGAGGGATGCAATGCAATTTATTAGAGAAAAAAAAAAGTTGAGATGAGATTAAATAAAACACCTAATTGACAGGAAAAGTCACCAAGCACAAGCGCAGTTCACCATTGTTGGAGAGAAGCGTGTATGTGTTTGGGGGGGGCAGTAAGAGGGAGAAATAAAGAGAGCGATAGAGAGAAAGAGCTGGCCACTTGATTTCCTATGAAAATTAATCGGCTATCAAACAATCTTGGTCTGCTGAGGATGATTATACAGCAGGGCAGCGACAGACGAGGCAGGGGGAGAAAGTGAGAGTAAGAGGGAGAGAGAGAGGGGGAGAGAATGCCCTTTGTGTAGGTGAAATGCGTCGCGGACTGTCATCGTAATATACCTCAGTGAAATGAAGGTTAATTCTGATGTACAGCCTGCATGGCCGTCATTATCGGCGAATCATGAAAATAAATTAAGCCACTGAAATAGATACTCCTCCGGTACGCGGCAGGGATCTCATGAAGGATGGACGGCTGAACTTTACAGATTATTATTGGGAAATAGTGCCGAATTCAATTAATGCACCTAAAAGACACCTTTATAGAGGGCAGCCGTAATTCAAATGACAGCAGGGTGTAATTTTGCTTGTTATAAGTCAAATTTGCAGTTTCATGTTTCATGCGTTTTTCTCCTTCCCCCAACCCGTTTTATCCCTCTTCTTCACCCCCCCCGCCCCCCCCCTTTTTTTTTTTTCTTCTGTTTGCCGAGGATCTTCTCGTCCTTGCTCCAAGAAAATTCCTGGAAAGAAGAAAAAGTTAAGGTTCATGCTGCTGCTGTACAGCTGAAATCAGATTTAAACAAGAAATAATAATAAAAAAAAAAAAAAAACCTGGATTTACAGTATTGCAACCGCTTTTCATCTCCTCCTGAGTCTCAAAGTATTATTTACAGTAATCCTCTGCGTCAGATCCAGCGTCGCCTGTCCGCTTCTCCACCTCACGGTGCAGGGACCCCCCCCCCCCCCCCCCCCCCCCGTGCAGACGAACCCTGCCAAGCATGCAGATGCCAGAGCCTTTATGCAGATCGGCCCCACCTTGAAAACTGAATGAGAGACCAATGAACTGGGTAAATGGTCGACCTTTCACCTGCGCACAACGGAGAGAGAAAGCCAGCGGCTTAATCCAGGCAGGTGTCTGACAAGCGGGCGAACACAGTCAGGGCCGTATCGCTCTGACCCTTGCTTAGACCTCCCTTATCTATTAATCTACACCTCTCTGTAACAGGGGGGTTGAATTAACACCTCAACGGGGCACGGGGCTTCTGATTAACACACATCACCCAACCAAGCCGCTGCCTGCCTGCCAAAATAAAAGACCAGGAGAGAGAAGGGTCTAAAGTCACATTCACAAACTGTAATTTTTGCTCGTACACACATACACCTGCATCTTTCTCTATTTCTATAACACGCGCACACGCACACACACACACACACTTTTTACAGCATGATCACCGCATGCAAGGTTTAACATGGCCGTTCCACGTGTTTTTATGGCGGTTTTCGGAACAACCAGGAAAATGATGTGCGTCCAGCAATGAAATATTAGAAAGAAATGTTCCAGTCTGTTGAGCAGCTCGGCATATCTGTTGTTTAATTTGACATAAATAGTTTCCCCCCCATCTAAACAGAGGCCATGTTAAATATTTATGTGCCTGTTTTTTATTTTATTTTATTTTATGGAAGATTTGTGCGGTGCAAAATAGAAACTGAACTAGTTGCGTCTTTATGCCGCATGAAATATATGAATGGATTAAGGAGCAAGCTGGCAAGAAGGCTGTATATTGAAAATTGCGTCGTAAAAAGCAGAAGAGCGCTGCGTGAAAATAGGTGGATGAAAACTGTTCATATAAAAGTTGGAAGTTCTTAAAAGTATTACAAAAAAAAAAGGCAAATCCCAGCATTGACTCGTTCCATTCTCAAGCCATTGAGGAAAGCCAAATAAGAGTAATTGTATTTGAGGATAGAATGTAGTAATTTAGACTGTTAAAACCGTTGGTGTCATCTTTATTTAATCTCACCCATGGCGAGAAATCATATCCTCTCTTTTTTTTTCCAAAGCCAAACACACACATATCTTCACTTCCTTCCTCTTCTTCCCCCTTGCTCTCTCTTATTCTTTCCCCCCTCTCAATGTCCCCCCTTCTCAACTCCAACAGTTTAAAGAATCCCTCCACTATCATTATTAGTATTGAACTCATTTCTAAATTCAGAAATTGGCTGAGGAAGATCATTCATTGCAGCAGATAGTAAAATCAATAGCTTTTGTGTCAGGCGGCAGGGTCTGTCTCCGTCTCTCAGAGTGGGTTGGAGGTGTGTGTGTGTGTGTGTGTGTGTGTGTGTGTGTGTGTGTGTGTGTGGCGGAGTACAGTACAGAGTGCAGACAAAAGGCGAGTGAAAACTGGGGGAGTGGGGCCACCTCTTGACGACATGGATACACAGTCACACATGCACACACACGCACACATTTTTCTGTTCCTCCTCTAGCTGGGCTGAGACCAGTCCAGACACACACTCGTATACATATATATGTTAAATACATATGCCTGTAAACAAATATATCAACATATATTGATATTGATATTTAAATTAAATATAAACCTATACAGGTATTTACTTTATTTGTCCACATTTATTTCATGCACAGAAACATACATTTACGAGATATAAAATTTACAGACACATACACACACATACTTAATTATTTGATTTGATTTTATGCATCAACACACACTGAATACATTTATACACACACACACACACACACACACACACACACTTTTTCTTTTGCAGGCGGAGCCCAGTGACGGAACGAGGACAGCTTATCCCAATGAGAGTCAAATCAATCAAGTCCTTTTAATCACCACTCTGCTTTTATAGTGTGGCAGTAATGATGGAAGCCTATGTAGGGGCAATCCCCTAAGACCCCCCCCCCCCCCCACACACACACACACACACACACACACTCACACACACACACAGACACACACACACACACACACACACCCCATGCGACTCAGTTTGGAGCCGATACACACTCAACTCTGATGATTTTCATTTCTCAATTACATTATCTTATTAACCAATCAATTGCCGGCCTTATCAATAATTAATGTCTCTCCAACTATTAGAACGTAGATTAGATTAAACGCCAGTCTCTTGTCTGCCCTCTTTGATACTTTTAACTGGGCCCTTCATGGCCAATGTGATTTCAGGAGAATACTCGACATATAAAATGATTTAAAAAAAAAAAAAAAAAATGTATGTAGTAGTCCAGTATCGCTGTTTAGAAAAAGACGACCAGTGGTATATTTTTCTGTATCAATTTGTTTCTCTTTAAATATATAATAGTACAACATTGTCATTACAGTGCACTAGATGATAAATTAAAAATACAAATTTCAAAGCAAAATATAGTGCATAAATTGCCCCTTGAATTCTTGTTTTTCTTTATACAAAGCAGCACTGCTGTTAAGTTCATTATTTTAAAGGTGTCCAATGCAGTTTAAAAAAAAAAAAAAAATTAAACCTTATGTTATAAACTGCTGACAGATGTTTTTTATCCCCTTTTTTTGGGGCAGAAATATAAGGATTTAAGACTCAGCACCAGATTAAACGACTGGTTAAGAGGGATATTTTTTGCAGTGCAGTGCCCAGCTCTGGCATGCGCTGCTGCTCGTGCTGACTGCCAGACGAGTGCTCGGAGGGTGTAAAGGAACGAGCTTATGGATCGATGTCTCACTCTGCTCAGCCCAGCTGTAGCTGTTGTTTCTCACACAGAGAGGCTTTGTCCAGGCTACGCAAAAAAAAAACGGCCGCTAACAACTGTTTACCGCCTGCCGCCTCGGGCCTGAACGGGGGCCTTGAACTAGTTACACCTTGCGGTAGCCGGCGGTAGCTCTCTCTTTGACTGCTAAATATTAACCGCTCCGACAGAACGGAAGGGGTCGGGGGGTGGTGGGTTGCGGCGCTATTGAAACATCAGGATTTCTGACTTGTGCGCATTTACGGACACACACCAATTCCTGTCGACATGGACAACCCCCACTAATTGTAGAGTGTGGCGTCATTTTTTTTCTTTTTTTTCTCTCTCTTGCTCAGGCACATGTAAACACACACTCAGGGGTTCTTGACCCCCAGACTGCAGGGCTGTGTGCAGCTGGTAATAATACCCAGGTTCACAGGTTACACACATGCTCACAATGGATCACACTGCTTGCTATACAGAGGTAGCTCATGCTGATTTCCTCCTTTTATTTTTCATGATTTGTGCTGTAGGTGTCTGAAGGTGTCGGAGGCTTTGTCGGGAGCCCGGACCCACTCGTGTCGAGGTAAGACGAGAAGAAAAAGATGTGGAAATAGTGAGCGAGAGAGAGCGAAGCTCCCTCGTTTTCTTTCCCCTCAAAGTCCCCTTTCCCTTTTTTTTTAGCCGGGCTTGCAACATCTGTCAGCACTCAGACACACCGGTGGCGAGGAGGAGAGAGCAGAGGGCCTGGTATGCAGCAGGCCCGGCCCAGGAATCAGTGGAGCCGCTCAGCTTGGCACGGCCGCCTTGTTTATTTGCCCTGACCTCGCGTTCGCTCCCGAGGTTACGGGACCTGCTTCAGTGAAAGGAGCCATTGTCCTGCAGGAAAAATCTGTTACAAATATTTACCATGAGGGGAATGCAAAGCCATGGCCCGCAGCCAGCCAGACTCGAGCCGTAAAATTCACGACAGTGCATTTTTGAATTAGCCGCCTCCATCCATCATTCCTTTTAACCGGGGTTAAAATTATACCCCCACATTTTTGTTAATGAGATCACACTGTCACAGGTTATTAGTCATTTAATAGCCTTAACTTCAGGATCCTATGATTTCCTGCAGCCCAAATTCATCCCATAACTTAAGATTTTAACAGAGCTTACAGCATGTGTACAGGGACACAGTGTGGTTATACATTTAATGACTTTGGTTGGTCTGTGCATTAGCGAAATTCTAATTCCCCTTAATTTTATATATTCTCAGCAAACACACACTCATTTGCTTCCCTGGCCTCTAGTTTGTGTACGACGACATGTTTAACTACCCCGCTTATGTTTTTCTTGCAGAAAAATCCGGAGCACATCCCCGCACGACGTTTCTTATTCCACAGGGTCCCCCTGTTAGGTCAGTAGTAACAAATGCATTTTCAAAAAGGCTGCATCAATTCCCCCCCCCCCCCCTCTTATATGGGCTTTCTTGAAAATGCCATACTGGTTTTAGCTGGAATAAATCTGCGGGGTTTCCATCACGCTCGCCTTTTTCCCCCAGCAGCCGGACCAGGCGGACACCCTCACCGGCGCATTGACATGCAACAAAGCTAATGGTGGCCGGGACAGGAGGGCCTAATCTTTACTAACTGACAAGATTTAAATTGAGGAGACATCTTCCGCTGATTAGCTCCCACACCCACAATTATCCAACTGGGGTGTCAAGCAAGGTTTAACATCTCCACTGATTCTGCTCTCCTGAGACATCCGGGAGGCAATGCAATCGCTTTTAATAACTGCCTCCCTCGCTCCCTCCATCCCTCTCTCGCCCCTTCTCCTCCTTGACGCCCAATGCTCCTCGTGCAGCACGCCGTTCCTGCCCCCCGCCTCCCCTCCTCTATTTCTCCCCCCCCCCCTCTCTCTCTCTCTCTCTCTCTCTCTCTACCTCTCTTCCCTACCTTCACTCCCTCAGCAGCCCATCAGTTCTCAGTCATTCAAAGCTCCCTTCAAAATTAACCTTTCCTGCGAAAATATAATTTCTTACAAAATGAACCCCACTGAGCGATTTTTTTTTTTCTTTTCTTATTTGGAATAATTTATTCAAATTGCCCAACTCAGAACAGCAGAGCAATCTGAACACTGAGTGGACCCCTGAATTTGGATCTGTCTCTTTTTTTTTCCTTCTTCATCTCAGGGTAGAGGTGGGGAGAGAGAGAGAGAGAGAGAGAGAGAAAAAGTTTATGTACCTTGCTGTCTTCTGGCAAATAAGGGGACGGGGCTGGCTTCCACCTTCTATCCCCAGCGCTCAGGCAGCGGTATCCCCCTCGAGTGTACACCTCATTAAAATTCATCTGATCTGAATATTTTTGCAAATATGGTTAGATTGCTCACCGTGACATGAAACATCCCTGTGTGTTATTTTAATCACACGCACCCCAACGGGCAACGTATATGATGGCTGTGACATTGAACTCCTCCACTGCTTGACCCCATTTTATGAGTCCACGTCACTTTTAGGAGGGACCGGGGAGATGGTGGGGGTGGTTTGGAAGTTACCTGGAATGATGGACATGCTTGATAATTCTTCCTTCTCTTTTCTTCAAATGTTCACACAGCATCAGCTCGGTTTAAAGCCCCTCTCAATCACGCTGCAGTCCCCCCCCCCCCCCCCCCCCCCCCCCCGCTTCTCTCTCTCTCTCTAATGAACTGTTTTCTTCCGGTGATGGAACGGGGACACAAAGCAACGTGATTAATAATTTACTGTTTAGTTTTACTAATTGATCTGTTTTGGGAGCCAGGATAAAAGTGAGGATGCATCCTCGGCACACAATGCCTTTCATATGGCATTTATCCACAAGTCACAACCAGCTCCCTCAAGATGAATAATGAACTAAACAAGATCAAATAATGATCACTCGGGAGTAGGAGAGAGAACTCCCTTACAAACACCGCCGAGTTTACCTTAGGTTCTTTCTGCATATCACACAACAGAGTGGCGCAGGAGATGAGCTGCACTGAGCCAGGTTGTTAGCGGGCAACAAAGAGCCATTAAAGGGCTTTTGCAAGGACAGAGCTCGTGATTAGTTTGTGTTTGTGAAGTCGGGGAAACTTTTCTGCATGTCTGTGTTGATTATGATCTCGCTTTGTCAGATGATCTCACGTTCGCTCCTCTTTCACCTTGACTATCTTTCAGAATGAGCAGAAGAAGGAGGTCATCTGGACTCTGCAGTGCTCCTGAACCTCTACTGTCAAGGTGAGTTCAAACTTTACTGTAGTGACATAGTTATTCAAATCCTCCACAATTAAAAACATAAACCAAACAGGACGCTAATATAAAAAGCCTGTGTGTGGTTTTGAAAGAAAAGGGTCCTTAGATGAGACGAGGCTGACCAGTCCTGAAGGAACAAAAGGCAGTACATCTTTTAGTTATGATAAGAAAGTAGAGCTTTCTAGACAACTTAAATCATCGTATGTCATCACAGTGAATATTTGAATCGAGCTATTCATTTTAATTGAGGTAAATCTGAACTCTTGTACGTCAAATTATCTTCCATACGCGGCCCCAGTCAGTCATAACAACTCAGCATCGTCAGTGAAGTGCTTCCTGCTGGAACAGATTCAGATCCCCTCCCCGCCTGAACCTCTCCACAGTATTGTCATGGAGAAAGTACTCTGGCCTGAGGCGTCCTGCTGGCGCAGCAGGGGAATGAACGTAGCGTGTATTTGTGACGTCGTGGGTTTGAATCCAACTCGTGACTTTTATCTCTGAACTGTGTGATAAAAAAAAAAACGAAATGCCATAAAAGCAGCTAGAAAAATAAAAGCAGTTTGCGGTAACATCCAGTGTGTGCTAGAATGTGCAACGCACACGTGTGCCTTTCTTTTCTTTTGCCACTTTTGCGTGCTGTCTGGTCAGGCATAGACTCTGGATTGTCATTGACCTTATACTGCTAGCAGCATAGAAAAAAGAAAGGGGTTAAATGTATTTGAAAGTTGCCTACGGACATATGAAATACACTGATAACATTCAAAAACATTAACACTATTGTCAAGTTATGGATATTTATTTATACACGGTCTCTCCAGTGCTGACTTTCAGCTACTTGTACTTGCCTGTGAGCCACTGAGCTCATTTTTGTTCAGATGGGGAGGGCCATGGGTTAGGCGAAGCGAGGGAAGGAGTCTGCAATGTATTTATACACAGCACCTTAACACTGAGGGGGGATTAAAAAAGAAATGAGAAACATTCCTTCCTTGATTCGCCAAGGTCTTAAAAGAGACAGAATGGGGGGGGAAAACATCTTGTATCACAGAGATGTTCATCTGTTTGCAGATGAACCATGTGTGCTTTTGTGTGTGTGTGTGTGTGTGTGTGTGTGTGTGTGTGTGTGTGTGTGTGTGTGTGCGAGACTGACTCAAATTTACATTTTATTGTTTTGGATTACACGCCGTTGGCCCATTGAACCTAATGTGGTTTCTCCGCCACCGTATCTGTAATGGTTATAGCTGTTAGCTTGTAAATAAGGTTTAATACACTGTGTGTGTGTGTGTGTGTGTGTGTGTGTGTGTGTGTGTGTGTGTGTGTGTGTGTGTGTGTCCACATGCTCTCAGCGGTCTCTTATAAATATTCCCATGGCTGGGTAGAGAGTGTCATTATGTGTTAGCTGCAAGTAGCATAAGATTAAAGCACCAACTAAATGGCCACATCATTACCCTATTAGCATGTGACATATATGTGTATAGGTGCCTGCTTAATTAGCGTTGATTGATTGGAATCAATGACTGTTACAAAAAAAGGGGGGGGGGGGATAAGAGGGGGCAGGGTTTGTGGGTGGGTAAGTAGGGTGTCTTGTGAAAGTATCCAGAATTAAACTGAAGATAGTCCTCTTATTTCTGATTTGATTTGGCTTAGCTGTTAAACAGGCAGACAATCTAGTTGCCTTTGATACTCCTACTAAAATCTATCCTGCCTGCTCCCCACCCCCTCTCAAAAAATAGTAGCCTAATTTTGTCATGGATATTACACAGACACATGCATGAATCAGTGCTGGTTGTCATAATTATGTGAACATCGGGGATATTAAATGAGACAGGCCTATTTCCAAAGGTGAGACTGTAGAATCAACTCGGCGCTCAACAAACCTCGGTGTCAATCACGCGAGCGATTCATATTCAACCAAAGTCAAGCGCATCTGCCTGGATGCATTATTTATGTCGGAAATAAGCAGCTTAACCGAATCATGCTAGCAGCTATTAGCAGGAGACACACACCTAGCTCGCTCCCTGTCTCTCTTTGGAGGCCATGTTTGAAGTCTAAATAACACAAGTTTGATTAGGCCCATGGAAGCAAAAGCAATCCCACTGAAGTGTGCTGTTTTATAGAGCTGGAACAAAGGTATGTCTGTGTTTGTAGCTGTCATTAGGCTGTGTATCTCTCTCTCTCTCTCTTTTCCCTACATCTCCCCTTCTCCCACTCTCTCTGCGGCCCAAAAAACAGTGGAGGTTAGCATTCCAGAGTTACGGCTCTATCCTCCTGTCATGAGTGTAAGGCTCTGTTTTAGATCAGCCGTCCCCGCCGCGCCTGATGGACAGCTCTGAAGATAAATGCAACATGAATAAAAACAGCACTGTTGACTGTACAAAGGCTTTTGTTGATGAACCGGAGCTTGTGCTGGGGGGGAAAGGAGGGAGGGGCGTCGGGGTTGCGAGAGGGTTAAGCGTCGCCGGGTATGGGGGGGGCGGTAAGTAAGTGTCCTCCACCTCTTCACTGTTCATATTCATCCTCCACCTTTCAAATATATCTCATTCATAATGGATAGATCCGGATCTCTGTTTTGCATCTTCAACTGACAGTTTTAGTGTTTTTTTTTTTTTTTCCTTTTCCTTCACTTTTCTTTTTTTTGGTCCACCCCTCTAGCTGATGTCCTAGTTACTGTGCTGTGGGAGAGTATGACTGTTTTAATCCATAGGAACTTTGTCTCAGAGTAAAGGCTCTGTGATCTACAGCCTACGTCTGTAAGAGTGCAGGACATTGGAATACAGGTTTATTACAGGTAAAAGTACCACAAAGGGCTTTTCTTCCATTTGTCTGGTTTCACTGTCATGCTGTAGTATTTGCAGGCTCTGAGTTACAGGTAGACGGTGACAGTGAATCATTTTCCTTTTTTAAAGTGGGACAGGGAAAATATCCCGGACCTGCGCGCACATAAACACCTGCACTTACACTCAACCTCATAAACCCACATACAACAAAGCCGCATCAGGTGGTCCCCACAGGTTACCCATCATCAAGCCTAAATACAGCCTTTTATCACGGGCAGGCCTCCATTTACCTCTAGACACACACATGCACACACCCTGTAACCCTGGCAGCCCTAGCACAGGCTGCCTTTTACCCCCGCTTATTTAGATGCACTCGAGGACACAATGGGGGTGCATTAGCAGCGCTCGGCCTCACAGCAGCTGTAATTTCATTGTGGTTACCACATGCATCCTACTTGACTCTCAATTCACTCTCTAGGACGAGTGCCAAATAATGGGATTTACCCTGTCTGACAAGCCCTATTTTTTATTTATTTTTTTGTCTCGTGTGTGTGTGTGTGTGTGTGTGTGTGTGTGTGTGTGTGTGTGTGTGTGTGTGTGTGTGTGTGTGCGCGCGCGCAGGTGAATGTTTATCTCATACATACAACTACATAACTTACAGGTGGAGTTACTGGTATGCGTGTGCGTGTGTCACTGCATACATACGGTACGGCACATGCGTATGTGTGTTACCATATTTCCTTTTATCACTGCCAGTTCAGCTGTCATTGTCAACACCAGAGCTAAATGGGCTGCTGCTGCTACTCCACCACTGGGATGAGCTTGTTCTAAATGGACTACAGACCGAGTGACTGGCTTTTTTGGGGCAAAAGATTTGAACATGTGAGGGATCACATTTGAGCTCCAGTTTTTGAATACAAAAATGCTTATTTTGCATGTGTTTAAAGGCTGAGTTACGTATATCATCTACAAAGTTCCACTTTTGTGGGTAAAGAACTTCAGAACACAAATCCATATTTATATTCAATATCATATGTTACTGTTATGCCAGCATTTTTGTTGGTACAGGACCCTTTTTTTTATTCTGAGTGTGTCATTGTGGAATTGCATTATGTGTATACATGTGTATGTTACGGTTACAATTTTTTTTTTTATGCAGGCTTTCCAAAGGGGCACTAGAAATGCAACTACATAGTATGAGTATGACGTAGATGTTCAGTGTCTTTCTATTGTTTTCAAATTCCTGGTAGTATTTACTGATGCAGACTTGCTGTGGTGTCTAGAAGATGTTGAATATAGGACTCGGCTACCACTGTGTTTGCAGTAACATCCTGAGGCCGGAGAGTTAGTTGCAGTATGTCTAATAAAACGCTCTGCTCTCGTCTTAACTCATATTTCTTAGTAATTAGAATGGAAAGCAAAACAGAAGTAAAAGGCTTAAAAAACTTTTAATTTGTATTCATGAGATAAGAATTGTGAGCCACGAGAAGGAAGCAAACGGCTCCCACATCACAATACAGCATGCATCACTTTTATCGTACACTCAAATGTTCACACACACACACACACACACACACACGCTTGCACGGACATACGTCCACACGCACAAGCATACAAACAGTACAAGATACAAAACATTAATCAGGATGAACAAAGCCTGTTTGAACGTGCCGTTGCCCACACATTTGCACACACACGTACACACACAAAGGAAGCATTAATTTATTCAGGTTAGTGGTGTGCTTTAATTATTACTACCAGCCTTTCTCCACCCCCCCCCAATAATAGCCAGCACGTCTGTAGCTGTAGCTGTCAAAAACAAGCTGAAATAATTTCATCTGTGAGAAGAGAAACAAACACTGTCTCCTCTGTCTCTCTCCTCCTCCTCCTCTGTAATGTAAAGGCCTTTAATCAGGCCCTGGTGTATTTTCTGTTTGTTTATTATGTGATAGTGAGAACATAGCATCCTAAATGTGTTATGTTGTTGCATTCACTGAACATTTTCCCAGCGAGGAGGAAATTGATAGGGAGTTTCATAATTAAGCAAATTAATGAGTTTCTTCGGTGAGCAGCCAAAACACTTAGTACGATGCCAGCTCCTATCTCCACAGAGACATGAAAAGTCTTACTTTCTTTTGCCAGCGTTGTTTGTGCCGTGCGTGTCTTGTGCGTCTGTCTGACTTAGCATCTCTTTGTTTTGTTTTTGTTCATTTTTACAGTCCTTTGCATTTGACAGCCGCGTAGAAAAGCATTCTGCTGTCATGCAGATTTCGAAGCTATGCAAATAGAGTTAGGACAACACTACAAAGACAATAAACCACTTTTTTTTAACATCAAATATGCTACAGTAGATTTTCCGAAATTGACCATTCACTGCAAACTTCTCTATTTGTCTCAATCATTTGTTGAGCGCCAGCGGCCTCAGGAACAATGCACCAGTGATTTCTAATATATAGCCGTGTCATAATGGCCCCTGTGACAGCAGGCTATTAATGAGCGGCCATTTTGTGCCCTTGACTGCAGTTGCACTGGGCTTCATTAATTTCTACAGGTCTGAGAGGTGAGGAGAGAGTGTGTGATTGGGGAGGCCCGCGTCTCCGGAGACACAACACAATTGTCTGAATGCTTCATCCTTGCCTTTCTTTTTTCTTAGTGCAGCGAAACACTTTGTCTGCATCCATGTGTTCTTGTATGTTTATGAGGAACTGTGTGCCTGTGCTGTGTGTGTGTCTGAGCTTATGCCACCCTCTCCCTATGTGTTGGGTGTGTATGTACTTCAGAATAGGAAACGGAGGCCGGCACACATTCACTGGTTCAGTAACGACGGCCCCTCGCCGCGACGCACAGGGCCGCCCCGGGGTCAGAGGAGGAAATGGGAGGCTCTTTAGAGGACACGGACGCCATTAGGTCACTGCTGGTGTCCCGCTTGCTGTTTATCCCTCTTTCTTTCAGCCTCTTACTGTTTATATACAGTATATATATATATATATATATATATATATATATATATATATATATATATAGTTTTTTTGCTTTCTCTGTTTCTCTCTGCGTGTGTCTGGCAGTGGCGATAAAACAGGTGTCAAAGTGCAAAGGAATGATATCACGTTGTGTCACGAGTGTGACTTGGTTGTGTGAGCATGAACCTGCTGTGTGTCTTTGTGAGTGCATGTATGAGGAAGTATAGAACCTGAAAATTAGCAATTAGTAGTACTTTATGTGTATGTCACTTGCCTACAAATGCTTCACTGTATAAGCAATGTTTCTTCCCTTCTTGCCAGGGCACAGCTGGAGAGTTTTTACAGTGATGCAGCTGCAGTGAACTGCACATGTTTGCATTGGCCTTGATATTAAATGTTGATTTAAATGTTCTTTTTCTTTTGAGGATCACTTTCAAACATTGCACATGAGGACCTCATCAGCTCTGACAAAGTGCTGACACGGCAGGCCTTTGTGATGTGTTTATTGTGGAAATTCAAATCGCGCTGTGGCGATACAGCCCTGAGGTGAATTCATATGTATATGCAGTGCTTTCCCCTAACAGTGTGATGGCAGAAAGAGATGTTCCAGTCAGTTTCTCTTCCTCTTCATCTGTCTTTGTTCACCTCCCCTCCCTCGTTCCCCTACTCAAAGCTGATATATCTCTCTTCACTTCTAACCTCCCCTCTCTTCACCTCTGTCCTCCCATCCTCGCTCCCTCCCACCCACCAGCACATACAATAAATATCATGTCACGAGGATGGCAATGCTCCTTCATGGAACACTGCATGTTTATTAGAGGCAGGAGAAGTTTAAGAGAAATGCTAACAGTGTTCATTAATGGGCCGCATCCGCGTTTGATGAGGCATGGCACATCCTAGCCACCAGCCAAACGGGAGAACAGGCGCGTTTTTTTTGGGGGGGGGGGGGCAGAGGGGATGGCGATGGGCATAACGGCCACTGGTAAACGGCTGGTAATTGTGTCCAAATTGTACGGCGAGAAGGCCTCTCAAGGACTGACAGTGACGGAGCAATTATGGCAAGCCAAGCGAGCTGTGTCAAATTAGCCCCTCTCCTCCCCTTCCTCCAAAGCCCAACCCTTTCTGCCACTCGCTGACGGGGAGTCATATTTCTTTGCCCTACATAGCAACGCGGAGTCATAAACCCTTGATTGTGAATGATAGGCAGGAGTAGCCATGACGGCTTGATGATTCGCATTGTCAATAGCTTTGTACCTGAACACTGGGGGGGGGGGGGGGTCATTAGGTGTCTGAGCAGGCATGGAGATGTTTGAGACCTAGTCGGAGGGAGGAAGTTTGGAAGGAACGGGGGGGGGGGGGGGGGGGGAGTGTCTCATGCATTCGTCGACCCAACTGAGGGAGTCTTTACCGGGGAAGGTCATCAGTCAGCGTTGGCTGTCAGGGATGGATCACACACAGTGGAGTGCGTCTGACTTTGGTAATTACATCTGACTGCAGAGTGGGGATGTCTTCTTTTGTGGGCCCACAATGACTGCATAATTTATAATTAACGGCAATCAGTTCAGTCGCAAGGATGTTCATCGGGGCTTTTTGTTTTAGGGTGGGGCGGGTCGCGGTTTAGAACTGGATCATCATTCAATTTGTCTGAATGCTTCATGCTTCAGTTTGTAGACGTTTGTACCAATTTGTCAACAAATCTTTCCATTTTTCTGCTAAAACCCTTTTTTTTTTACTTTTTTTTTAGTTCTGTCAGTCATTTTAGTTTTACTCCACAAAATATACATTTTGAAATGAACTGAATATATATGTTTCACAATGTATTCTTTATGGCCTCTTCTACCATTGTTTATGCAAACCATAGGGGGAGGAGAAAGAACAACGTATTGGCTGGATGAGCAAACTTTAGATGGAACAAATGGGATTTATGAAGATCACAGTGGAGAGGATCAATAGGGACTGATGATTCAAGGTGTCAATCCATACATGCAAACACATTCTAATTGATTTTCTCCCATTGATTTCACTTGTGCCTCTGCGGCTCTGGTTAAGATAGGAACATGTATTTGTATTTGATGATAGAATTCAGACAGTGATTAGTCTTCCGGCGTGTCAAAATTAGTGTTGCTTACTTTGATTTATGATTATAATGCATATTAAATAAACCTCAGACAACTGTGTGCTGGCTTTGAATTATCGTGAAAATAGTATAATGTATGCGCTGTAATGTGATAATCATCTTATGAATTATGTAGACAATGCTCATAAATCACATTTTGCAAATCATCCAAAGGTAGTTATTTGAATACCATTCTTTGTACTTTCCTTTAGATTTGAATATGAAATTATAAAGCATACACTGTCTGCTTCACATTGTAGCACTGACTATACATGTAAAGAGTGACCGTGTGTGTGTGTGTGTGTGTGTGTGTGTGTGTGTGTGTGTGTGTGTGTGTGTGTGTGTGTGTGTGTGTGTGTGTGTGTGTGTGTGTGTGTGTGTGTGCGTGCGTGCGTGCGTGCGTGCGTGCGTGCGTGCGTGTGCTCATGCATGTGCACGGGTGTGTACATGTGCCTGTCTGCTACTGTCTAAGTTTGAGTCCAAGTATATCAATCTTGTTACTGCCATTAATGTCACTTTCAGCTCATCATTCTCAAATTATATTTAATAATAGATAGCTTTTGGGCATAAATGTTAATGCAGAATTGCATAGAATTTTATGTTCTGAAAATGACATGCCTTAGCCTCTCAATATTTAGAGAGCTACTCCACTTCCATGCAAATACCCAAAACCCTAATAAGTGAATGCAGGCTCATAACTTTTTCTGCAAACTTTCCTCTTAGTCTAAACCAAACATTACCTCCATTCTGCTCTGAGCTGCTTGAAGAGTAAACAGTTGCTTTTGAGTATTGATTTTACTACTAAAAGCAATTTTAGCTAATGTGGCTGAGATAACATGTCAGCATTGATTCCCAGTCAACTTCATGATACATGCCATTTCCCAAAAGGAAAAGTCAACGGTCGGTTTTCTATGTCAAAATGTTTTATGTGATCATAAGCAGCTCTGTCTCTTAACCTAATTCCTAATTGCTAAAACGGTCCCCATACAACTAATCTGCGGTCTCAATCATGTTTCAAGGAAATGTATTTTATTTTCCGGATTCCGTTTGTTTTTGACGTATCACAAATACATATCTAATCAAAGTCCATGTTCAAATTCCGCGTAGGGAGGAGGTCGGGGTGGAGGCATGTGGATGGATGGGTCAAACTAACATGGGAGACCACTGATTGTGGTTAAATCAAAAGTCAACGTTGACTTATTTTAATTTATGTAAATTAACTTACTAACTCACTTATTCTTAAAGTGGCTACATGTAACTTTCAGTTTGTGCTGATTCTAACGGCCGCTTTGGACATAAGTGGTAGTGTTTTTACCGCACTTGTTGTCGTGAAGGTCTTTTCTTTACAGTGCTGTATATTACCAATTTAGCGATGAATGTTTTGCTCAGACAGAAAAAAAACATTCATTTACATTAAGAGAATAAGTTAGCGATGCATTGTTGCATTTAGCCTACTTTGGATCATGTATCGTGAGCTAAACCGGGTAACGTCATCACTGTCAGTGTGTCACGAGCCAAAGCATTAAGAGTTTGTTGTAGCAACCAACGTAATAATAACTTGGATTAATATAGCGCATTTCATGAAACTCACGGACACTTTTAAGTATACGGGGCAAGGAAAAAGAGAGAATACTTGGCAGACATAAACAGACTTAAAAGAAATGGAAGGGGGACGTAATTTAATGTAGGCTACTGACTACAACTACATTGCGCATTGTAACGTTATTTTATGAATGAAATAGACCCGTTACATAGCTTAGGGCCAATTTGGTGTCGGTTTAGAAGCATTTACAATCCCGTCATTGTCTCCATCTTTTGAAAGCCCGACTCAGGTTTTCGCCCGTCGTCTGTCCTTTTTAGCTTGTAGTTGTTCTTTGTTTAATTTTCTTCTTTTCTGTGATGGCCCTGCGCCAGAATCAGCCATAACTACAACAGGTATCTTCTAAAATAACATTAAAATACAATTAGGCCTATAAAGAAATCTCCTGCCACCTTTTTACCTGGCTGCATAGGCTTTTCTGGTGTTACAAAGAAATCTGCGACCCTTCAGAATGTGTGCTCTGTAGCGCCGTCTACCTGCCTTAAATCATTTTGTGACTTAGAGGGAAAATTCAGACCCGGGAAAAAGGCGTTAAAAAAGGCATATAAAAACAGGGTCCTTTTACTGTTAGTGCCGTTTGCTGTTACAGGTCATTTATGATCATCAGATGAAAAATTACCGTTTCAGAAACATTTAAAAGTTACATGTAATCACTTTAATTTGTCACATACACACAGTACAATGTAGTGAAATTACATAACATGCTTAACTTAGATCACATTCCCAATATATAGATTTTTTCCCCCACACCTTACCATTTTTACTATATCCCCATTTCCCCCTCCAGCTGTCTGTGTAACTGTATGCGATTAGGTGGATTAGACCATTGGGACTTCACTGGAACATTTATTGATGAGCTATTAACGCACTTACACCAAAGAATCAATTTTTTAATGTTCCTAGATTTGGCGTTGCCGGTCGGCGTTTGATTCGAGGTTGCCTCAGGACGTAAACTTTGATTTCTCTTTTTTTTTTTTCGTGAAAACTTGGGGGATGGAAAGCATCTCTGCAGTCCCATTACATATTAACAGCATCTCCAGTTATGTTCTTAAAACATGATGAGTATACTGACGCTGAGTTGCCTGCAAGATTAATTATTGACACTGTCCTTTGCGTAACCCGATTTTAAGAGCGTGTTTAAAAAAAATGTCCTCTTATATGAAAAAATATGTTTCCTGTGTTACTTTGGAAAGCAGTTTTCCTTCTTGTCAACATGTTGGAACACTTTGCCTTGGATGCATGTGGTGTGGATTGGGAATTGAAACCACAGAACGCTATAGATGGAAGTCATCATCATTGAGATTCACTTAGGCGCTTTAACATCCACATTGTAGCCTCGCCTCGCCTCTGATCAGCGCCTTTTTTAAAGTGTGTGCAACAATCTGGCGAAGAGATCAGGCCCCAGTTTGTAGCAATTTGTTGTTTTTTTTTTAGCGAGAATGAGTTGAGGACAGATGTGACTGGTGAAATCGCACTTTGAGTCCAGTCCAGCTGGGCCATAGGGGCATTAATCGTCATGTTTTGCTGCATGTTGTTAGCATATAACAGGCTTTTCTCAGTTCGTCTTATTCCCCTCCCATCCCTCTCAGCCCCTAGTGGTATCATTTAGTTCATTAGCAGGATTCTTGGGTCATGTTGTTTATTCATAAGCCATTGTTTTCAAGCTTGAACTGCTCTATTTTGAGGGCTTCCATATTTGTCAGCTGAGTGTCGGTGGATGGCACCAGCACGCCTCCCAGCACCTCCAGAGACTCCCATTCTGACAAGGACATTTCTTTTTCTCCCCCATCCTCTTCAAGCTCCCAGTGTAATGAAAACTAAATACGCACGTCTTCCCTTGCTGTCTATCTCTTATCCAACTCTCTCTTTCTCTTCTCTTTACTCTCCCCTCTCTCCTTTTTTTTTTATCCTTCCCTCTGCTTTCCTGACACCTTGGCCAATGGGAGTTGTTTCTGTGCCCGGCGGTTGTCAGGAGAGACAGCCAATAAGCAATCAAAGTGGCGGCCAGTGGCTGAGACAAAGGAGCACTCTGCCTTTTTCTGAGGTGCTGCAGCGGGCGGTACAGAGGCGGCTTGCATGTATAATTAAGTGAGAGAGGAAGCCAGGGCCACTTAATCTTCCCCCTAATGGTGATCCAAGCTCCATCACTGGGGCCCCTCTGGGGGGGCCGTACCCCAAAGACCCACTCTCCGGGTCACCGCTGTCCCCCAATTGTCATTGGCAAATCTTTTTTATCGGCCGGAAGAGCTGTTTTCCTAGACCGCTGGCATTGATCCATTCATCATGGCTTTGTTCCTTTAAGAACTGTGAGGGCACACCAAGGGTCTGCCGAATGAGCTATTTATCATCCAGCAGAGAAAAATAGAGAAAGAAGTGAAGAGATGCATATTTTACCCAGTTTTTCTCAAAGCTTACAATAGCCTGACATATTTTCGGGTTTGGCTTGTGTTGTTACAGGGGTCCCTGTCACCTGTGTGATTTATACGGACATGTTGTGTTGAACTGCAATGAAACTTTGACTAATTGATTCTAATAAGAACAAGTTGCATTTTAAACATGACTTTCTTCTGATGATACATAAAGCACATTTTATATTTATACAGTGTTATGAGTTGAGTAGGACTGCGATGTAGCTTAATCCAGCAGCTGATTATCTTAGCGTAGCATAACGGCTGGAAACAAGGGGAAACGGCTAGCCTGGCTCTGTCCAAAAGTAACAAAATCTGCCTACCAGCACCTCTAAAGCTGTCAAATTAACACCATATATCTTGTTTGTTTAATCTGTACCGAAACCAAAACGTAAAAGCGACAAGTTGTGGTTTTATGAGGGGTTATCTGCTGGACTATTTCCTATGCTAAGCTAACCATCTCCTGGCTCTTGCTTCATATTCAGAGTAAAGACATAAAAGTGGTATCAATCTTTTTATCCAATTCTCAGCAAGAAAGTGAATAAGCTCATTTCCCCAAATGTCGAACCATTCTGTAAAGGCAGGTTAGCATTTTTGGTGTACGGATTATACTAATGTGACAACTCTGAAGCTAGTTTTACGCTAGTATTGTAAAACAGTTGCTTCCTCCAGCTAGTTTATTTACTGAACAATTATTTTTTGTGCATTGATTTGTAAAACACACATACAATAGTACACACAAAGCAAAAACAGGTACAGCCTTCCTTCCCCCAGACAAAAACAAACCAACCAAAGGTATAATTCTCCTGTTTCCTATTGACACAGCTAAAGGCAGCATAATGGGCCTACTACAGGCTACCTGCATCATGACTAATTCATCGGGGTGGTTTCGCAGTGTTCCTTATTCAGCAGCCGCCTCATCCTTGTGATTCAAAGCAGCAGCAGCAGCCAACAGGGGAAAAGCCCCCCACTAAGGTCCTCTATGTCTGGGCTGGCACTTCCAGCCTCTAGTGACCCTTCACTTCCTCAGGATGGAGGTGAGGATCTGGGAACGAGGAGGAGAGCAGAGGCGAGGAGGGGAGAGGACCCGTGTCACTCAGTCCAAATGGAGCGTCTTGTGGTTATCCCTCGTATACAGACTATTATGTGGTCCCACCACTGACACTAATGGGATGTTACAATGATTTAAAATGATTTAATGGCTCCCAGGTTGGGGCCCCTAATGGCCCTCTTTATACGCCAATGCGTATTATGAATGGCAATGACAGTGTTGTGAAGGGCCTCTGTTTCTCTGGCTTTCTTTTCTCTCTCTCTTTCTCCCCCCCCCCCCTTCCCTCTCTTTTTTTAAGCTGTTGCTCAGGCAGTGTGACAGGTGTCGTTTTGTGTGGTGATCGGGCTGCAGACACTGCAGTGAGTCAGTGGATGGTTGACGGACTCCTTATAGGCGCCCATAGTGTAGCAGGAGTGTTCATTAAATGTCTTATCGCACGCTGCTTCACTGATGTGCACCCGACCACATGCTGAATGACTTGTTTGTATTGTGTGTTCATCCATTCTGTCTAAAATATCTGATATGATGGCTTACAGGTGACTGAAAACGTGCGACAAAATGATTTCAAAATGTTTAGCTATTTTAAAGTTTTGTATGGTGCATTAAAAACCAAATCTCCAGTCCAAAGTTTAAACCATTCTAATAAACGTTTCGAGTTAAGAGAGTTAAGCACTAAAAAATGCAAGCTGTTTTCCACCATTAGTGCTGGCTTTCAGTGAAGAAGCACCTGCCAGGACTGTATTGATTTTTGGTGTGTATCAATTTTAACATAAGACAGTGGTGGAAGAAGTACCCAGATTGTTGCTTGAGTGTACCACACTGTAGAAATACTCCCATTACAAGTAAAAGTCCTGCATTCCAAATGCTACTTGAGTAAAAGTATAAACGTGCTGGCAACCAAATGTACTTACTACTGTAAGAATCACAAGTGAAAGTACTTGTTATGCATAATGGACCCGTTCAGTGTTATAATATGTGCTATTATTAGGGGTGGGAATCACCAGAGGCCTCATGATACGATATCATCACGATACTTATGTCACGATATGATATTTTAAACACATTGCAATATTCTGGGATCAATATTGTAAACTTCAAATTTTTTTTCCCAATTTCAAATGATGTCCCCAAAAGGAAACTTCTTCTGTCAACATCTGTTTTATCTAAAAAGATACATTTCTCTGTTTGTTCATCTCACTTCAATTTTTTTGCTGCAAAATGGGATTGTCAAGAAGACAAACTGACCAACGCATTCAGTATTTAATAATAGATCGATACTTGACGTCTGCGTATTGATATAGTATTGCCACGGAAAATATTGCGATACTATGCTGTATAGTTTGGGCTGTTATATTATTGGATTATTGCTGTTGATTTATTGCTTTATTGTGTTAACAGTATTTCAGTAGTGTGGTCGAAGTGTAGCTCATTCTAACCAACTTATATACTTTTGAAAAGTAACTAGTAACTATACTGCCAGACAAATGTAGCGGAGTAAGGAGTACAATAATTCAATCTGAAATATAGCGGAGTAACTGTGTAAACTACCAATATGTCAAATTTCTACTTAAGTATAGCAGTAGAGTAAGTGTAATTTGTTAATTTTATTACCAAAAAAAGCGATAAATAATGCTTACAATGCAGACATTTGTATCCAAACTCTTTTGAGCCAAAATCCATTAGAAAATAGTGATACATGTTAGACTGAAATACCTTTGCTCCACCGCATAATAAACTACCTTCATTAAACAAAGTAAAAATATCAGTGATTCCACTGACACAGCAGTCAAGGTAGCACGATAAGGAAGAACTTAGGAGACATAGTTGATGACTTTAATTTTGAAGTCCTCTCCTCTTCTCCCTTTCTCCTATAATGTCTGCTTTCCGGTCCTCCTGGACATTTCACATTGTGGATTAAGCCTATTGATCACCTACACCTAGCAAGGTGGAGAGGTTAAGCAAATTGCTCATCCCGTGCCACTCTATTACAAGTCTCCTTCCTCAAAGAAACTTGCCTTGCCTGCATTTGTATTAAACACCCAGTTACAGAAGGAGAGAAAGAGACTCCCCTGGCCTTCCAAAAAAAAAAAAAAAAAAAAGCCCACTGTTTCCCCATAGTATGATGTCTCTCGATGGTCTGGAGAACCTCTGATCCCTGGCTTCATTCACTGAAACCAAGCTGTCCAGCAGACTCTCCCTACATTGTTCAAGGCACAGAGATGTTGAGAGGTTTTGCTTATATATATGCATGTGAGGGTGTGTGCACATTTGTGTGCGTTTAGGAGTGGGAGTGCTCATGCGAGTATGTGTGTCGGCGTGTGTGAGACAGAAAGAGAGCCCAGAGGATTGACAGCTCTAGCAGTCATTACACGCTGGATTGAATGCTAGATTAGTCCAAAGTGGCTCAGGGTCAAGCGGCTGCCTGCTCCCTTTTGGCACTCAATGACTTTAATACCCGCTACTGTATTAGTCAATTACTTCAAAGGCTAGGCTGCCCTCTCGTTACCTCTCCCACAGTCCTGACTCTGTACCTTCTGAAGCATCGGCTTTTTTATCGTATCTATTATTGATGTGTCTCTATTTATACAGGATATATCTCTGAAAGAGCAAAGGAAATACCCTAGAAATGTGTTTTTAGGACTTAACTTCATGCAATACTTTATATCCAATGTGACCAAAAACACAAATCCTGCTTCTTTTCAGCCTGTAAATGAGTTATTCATTTTATTCGTTTGACAAGCAATGATTTAAATGTATCTTTTGGCCTGTAAAGCAAGCTAAGTAACCCTTAATACTGTATTCATGGAGGAATTACTGTAGTTGGGGAAATCCTCCCTGAATCATATGAAACTTGGGGACTTTTACCTTTAAAAAAAAACAACTGATAACTCTCTTACATAGTGATTTGTAGCACAAATGAGAACACATGAACACCCTATTCCTTTTACAGACATTGCAAATGATAAACATATACTGTATTTGTGTTTCCCCAAAGGGATACAAATACCCAATCAAAAAGAAACTGCTCACTAAACAGGAAATAAATGAATCCCACTCTTTAAAGTTTTTCAGACTTGGACGTTTTGTCTTCTGACCATCAAAACATCACGTGAGCTATCTGTCATTAGATCAAGCTCCTCTGCTCTCCACCTCTCTACTACTCTCTCTGTCTATCACCGCTGCACTCCTCCCATTAGCTCTGATGTTAAATTGCTCTTGTGTGATTGTGTCATCGGGCTCTCCCGTCCCTTTCTCTTGGGTGACTGATATGACCTTTAGGTACACCGACTGACAATTACTGTCACCGGGAAATTGAATTATTAGCTTTCTCTGCCAACAGAGCCGTGGGTAGGTGGTTGGTAGTTGAGAGTAAAATGCTGTAATTACTTAGCTAAATTGCCATATTATATTTTTTTTCATATTTATTTTTACTCCTTTTTCCTTTTTCATTCTTCCTCGTGAGTGCTATAAAAGCGGGGTAGAGAAAGAAAAGGAAAGGTGTTGAGCTGTGAAGCTTGTGAAAGAATAATTGTGAATGCCATTCATAACCTTTCCAGGGTGTTGATTGTCAATAGGAACAATTTAGAGATGTCTAGTGAGGGGTCGGAGGGAAAGGTCACACACTGTCCTTGCTTTTTGTCTCTTTGCCTGTTGGTCAGACTAACTTTCTTTTTTTATTTTATTTCTCTCTCTCTCTATATATATATATATATATATTTATATATGTCCCTCTCTCTACCAAACTGTGAACAATTGATTTGACCCTAATAGTGTTCCTCTTCTGCGGCCCTCCTCCGTCTCACACTCACAACACTTGCACATACACACACACTGGATTGGCCAGGCTGAACGTAATTATTTTTTCCCCTCTCTACTCCAGTTCTTAGTGAGCAAGTGGTTTTCTTTGCTTAGCAGCTTGTATCACGGCCTGTCAGATCCTGCGGTTTAGATTACAGTATCTAGCTATGTAGCAACAAAAAAAAAAAGAAGCAACCTAAACTGTGCTGTCGTTAATTAACCAGCGTTTAAGGGGGGTGGATGACTGCAAGGGCCTTCGGAGGTCGCATAGTTCCCTCAGAAAGCCAGGGAAAAAGAGGATGTGAGGTTTAAAAAAAGAGCGAGATGTGTACGACAGGATGAGAGGAAAGGAGTCTCGGGGGCCCTTTGTTTTCTCCTGTCTCTCAGACATGCACTGAGCCCCTGCACATCTGTATTAACCTTTTCATCTCTTCTCTAAACACAGATGCATGGATAGATGCACAAACATCCATTCATCAGGCTTGCACAGAGTATACACTCATTAAGAAAATAAAATAACTTGGGGCACACATCCTGCCTTTTATACTATTTGCCTTATCTTAAATGTCAAAAGGTGTTCTCATTAGACCATTTGTAATTAGTATGTATTTTGTGTGTGTATAACGAATGCGTTTTTGTATAATGAATGCAGATCATGATTACTTACTGTAAATGAAGTCTGCGGACATACTATGGAAGCATACAGAAGATTAATGCATTATTGTGGTGTAGTTTTCAACAGAGGTTTTTAATTAGTTCAACACATACATTGTTCCATAAATGTTCAGTTCAGGAGAGGAGACGAGAAATGTCAGGGCTGTCGTATGTTTTTATTTTTTTTATTGTGGGCACAGTTATATGTCAAAGAAAGAACTAGAATTTAGCAATGTACACAGCTTCAATTTATGTAGTTGCTGCTGCAAACTTATATACTGTATTAAAAGAACAGGTAGAGCACTGATCAGTCAAAGACAGGGTGATTAAACAATGACATGTCACTAAAAGTTCGAGATACTTGTGTTTAGTCTAGTACACACATAACTGCTATAGGAAGCTGCTTCAAATGTAAACAAAAGAAACAAAAATTAGGATGCTGATGTCACTTTTTCACCTAATAACATTTTATTTGGATTTGAACACCAACTCTATGGGCCCTATGGAAAAAAGGGTGTGCATAAGCCTAGGCGCATTTTACTAAATTGCTGTTAAAATAACAATGAAATGCTGCGCTATTGACTTTAGACCAGGTTTTTGTAGGGCAATGGCGCGATGTCACTTCCCACTGTCTCAAGATAGCAATACGCCAAGAATGCACCTGAACACACCTCCCTGTAAGACCAGCACGCCCATGGGCGCAAAGATGGACGCAGGTGCATTTGCTATTTAAACGACGCGGGCGCTGGACAGGAAATGGACAACTGCGTCGGTCTTAAACTAGCAAAGACACAAGCGTCGGGCATTTCGCTGCGCTGCGCCGGGTGCAAGCTAGGGCCCCATGTCTTAAAGGGGAACTCCATTGATTTTACACATCAAAGTCTGTTTACAGGTCTACTGCATATGTGAAATAAGTTGTATAAAGCCTTTTGCCTGTATAGTTGTATAAAGCCTTTTGCCTACTTATGTCATTTTTTTTATTTACTTACTATTGTCATTCTGTTTCTCCATATTGGAATTTAACTCCTGCTACTTCTTTTTACTCTGTATAGACACCTACTGCAACTCTTCTGTTTGGTTCTCCTTTTTTCTATCCTATTAAAGGGGTTTCCCTTGTCCAAATCAGAGGTCTAAAGAGGAAAGTGGGTGTAGTGTGTTGTACAAACTCTAAAACCATCTTAGACAAAGTTGTGATTTGGGGCTATATCAGTAAAATGTATTTGACTTGAAAAGTATGGTTTTGTCCACCTGTTGCTATTGCCTATTTGGGCTTATCTTAGAAACAGAAGGTGTCTTCTATTTACACTTCTGAGGGACTACAGGACCCTTGAAAGGCTTGTAAAGTGTGATGTCACTGTAATTGTCATGTTGGCCATCCCATCTGACGCTGACACTGATGCTGAAAGGACACCACTAACCCCATTAGGTCTTGCTGCTGTAGCTTACGCTTTCCTGCAATTTCGAATGAGCATATAATCTTACAAATCCTCTCCTGATTATTGAGTGGTTTTGTGACCGCAAATATGCAGACGTTTTTGAGGCTGTCCCCCCTCGTGCTCTGTGTACTCATAGGATGATTCTGAATTAATATTGTCTGTTACTTTTAGAAAAAAAAAAGTAACTTAGATGTTACAGGCCTTATCGATTTTCCAATGATTCACTAGATGGCATCTCAAATAAATGTGCTATGAATCACGGCTTATTACAAGCCAGTAAATACTGAGAGAGAAGTGCAAAGTGAGACGGGGAAGCAGGCAGAAGATGAAAGGCGGAGATGGTGTTTTATTCCGTCAGCTATCATGTACAGTTGAAAAAGGTAGGAGCGAAGATGTGCGAGTAAAAAGTTGGAGGGAAAGACAGAACGAGTGAGTGAGAAGAGAGACAGACGCTCTACATGAAAAGAAAATAAGAGAGATGAAGAGGACCATTTGTATGATTGTTCTTCCTTAAGGTCGAGCCTGCTCAACCGTTGTAAAAAAAAAAAAAAAAAAAAAAGGGACAATTTTCACGCGCCATAAAGGACATTTTTGCTCATTGCTATGTCCCAGCAGAACCCCATTGCTCTTTGTTTTAATTGTCCATGAACAAGGCATTGTTCTGCAAGATCAGGGTCTGGAGAAAATTTCCTCAAACCCGTTCATTGTTACAAGGAACACATTATAGGGCCTTCATTATTTTCCCTCTGATATAAAGAATATGTTATTTGAATTTACATAATTCTTAGAGCAGCTCCAAAGCCTCTTCTATAAATAGCGTTATTCAACTTGAGCGCAGATTCAAATGAAGGGAGAAGTCATAATCTCCTACAATGTCGTATCTTTGTCTCTCCCTTATAGCTCTCTTGTGTGTAAATCCACACACACTAAACCCTCACTATATCCACTCTTTGTGTATTTTGTATTGGGTTTGTTATTCGTGTCAAAATCACCCAATTTCTTTTTTTCTTTTTTTTTTTTTGATGAATGCCGTGTGCATACAAGTACGAGCCAATGGGAAGATTAATTTGTTGTCCGCTTGTCGGACGCGTCTTTGTAACGCAGATGACTTTCTGCCGACTTTGTTCTAAACGAAGTTGTTGTGTAGTACGTTTGGCGGGGGGGGGGGGGTTGTCCCACTTTCAAGCGCTTTGCTCGTTTCTGAGATTGGCCTCGAGGTGCTGTGACACAGCTTCCCTCCAGCGCAGACACACAGAGTCACACATCCACACACCGGTGAGCAAACACACACAAAAAAATCACACACAACCTCTTGTCTGAAATGCCATTATCCTGAGCCCCGGTTTGCCCTGAAGTTTGGTTAAAAGTGTTTTATAAGCTCTTGCTCCTTCTGCTTGGCTAGCGCGGCTGTGCCCGAGGACATACAGTTGATCAATGTGCCATCACAGACGGAGGCAGGACCAACAGCAGCGCATGACTGACTCCAACCCGACTACTTGGGGTGTAATAATTCTATTCTGTGGATTTTTTTTTGGAGTCAAGAGGTGAGGCACAATGCTTGAAGAACATCAGTGTTTTTGCCTGCTCCAGGAATTACATTTACAGGCAACTCCAGTTTCATTACACTCGATGTTGGCACAGGAGTTTGGAAAGGAAGGATGTGATATATTAGCAATATGTTAATCCCAAAAGAACGATAAAATGCATTAAAAATGAACCCTTGTTAATTGTTATGTTGTTGGTGTGTGGCCCCGAGCACAGAACAGCCCCTCTGTTATTCGGTATTCACCGACGGTGAAGTTTATATGGTTTTCAAAAATAATTTTCGCTACTCAGCCTCCTTCTACTCCCATGGCCGGACCACGCTGCCAGGCGCTACAGTATCCATAAACCCAGCCCACAGTCTCTCACCTCTCATTTCTCATAGTATTAATAATACAAAGGCATCCATGAAGTGGGAGCTGTGCTGGTCCAGGATATATCCAAGGTTGCCACAAGGCTGAACTGTTATTCTCCCCGCGCACGGTGAGAGGCAACCACCGCTCATTCCAACAGACGGAGGCGAGGGCCAAGACCCAAGCGATTATTTCCCTCTTTTTGTTAAAAATATGCAATGAGTGAGCCGTCAGGGACTTCTTTGGGTTGTGCTGCACCTAACCTTTTTATGCAACAGCCATGTCATCTGCATTCTTTGTTGTGTTAAGAAGAGTTAAATGACCACTCGGGATGGGTACGGTCTGACCTTTAACCCGCGAGGATAATGAGCGAGATGAGGAGCGTCAGGTATAATAGACTGTTGAGGTTGATCGTATAGCAGAGGGCAGGCAGGCCTCTCATGCTCTCTATCTCTCTCTTTCGTCTTTGCTTTTTCCTCGTTGGTAAAGATGATGCAGACACAGAGGAGCAATTACAGAGAGAAACAGACTTCCATTTCCATTTGACAATGGCGTTAAGAGGCCTTGGCCTCCTTGCTTAGGCATGCAGACGGCCAGAGAGTTACAGGAAGCAGGAGAGGGTGACAAAGGCCAACAGCAAGCAGCAGCTATTTTCAGACTAATGGTCCTCACAGGTTTTAGAATTATGATCTGGAAAATGAATTTCGTGACGTTTCTATTATTCATTAATTCCCAGACAGACGTAGAGAAAGAGAAGGAGGAAGAAGCAGGCAGGCGTCTGTGATTATTGATTACAATGCTGAAAATATAATGAACTAGAAATGAGGATTGAGTTTTCCTCATACATTTGGTGCCCCCCCCCTCCCTCCAACCATCCCCACCCTTCCCGACTGTCACAACTGTGTGTCTGTCTCGCCCCGGTGTCTCTGTCTCGGAAAGGGCACATTCGTTGTATCCGTGATGTTGTGTCAAGAAGATGTGTGAAAGAATAGATCCCTTCTCTCCCCCCCACACACAGACACACACACACACACACACACACACACACACACACGTCTTAAACAATCACATGCCCGAGGAATTCATTTGTCTTGGTTTGGCTTTGTCTCAGAGGTGACACCCTAGCGGGGGATCCTTTTGTTGCTCAAAATTGATGCCGCTAACAGTGTAATAAAAATGTCCAAAACTTGCGACGCTGTTTGAGGAAGAGCTTCTTTTGTTCCTCCAGAAGCTCTTGTACAGAGGAGATAACTGCAGGCTGTGTTGGTGGCAAGATTAATATGTTACCCTGTTGGACCAGGGTGTTTTCTTACTCCGGCTATATCTCTGGTGTCAACATCATAGTTCTTCCTTTGTATCTTCTCACTTTGAATTCAGCCCCTTGATTGCACTCATTCTACTGAGCCGGTAAACACCGCAGTGTGCCGACAGATAGCATATTTATCTTGCTGTAGCCTACTTTGGTGGCAAATGATAGTGCTGCCATCAGGTTTGAAATACTCCACTGCCAGAGAGTAACCTCATTTAATCATTAAAGGTTGACTTATCAGGGGAGTGGGGTGATAAGTATCTCGCAGAGTTTGCTTCTGCTCATAATGGCCTTCCATGGAAGCGCTGAATACAATTGATGGCAGTTGGATGGGAGTTTGAAAATCAGATAGAGCTTTGAGGTGACATATCCAAATACACGAAGCAGAGAGGTGCTTTTCAAATTATTTCTCAAACTGATTTATTTACCTATATATATATATATATATATATATATATATATAATATATATATATAGTATATATATATATATATATATATTTTTTTTTTTTTTTTTTTTTTTTGTCTCATGACAAACGGTAACCTGACACGGCTGAATTACTGGACTGTGTCTGAGGACTAATGAGAGAAATTTCCCCAGAGAATCTTTATCTATTGCTCCTCTGAGAGCACCTTGGGGACTTGCTCTCCTGTCTGTCACCCACACACACACACACACACACACACACACACACACACACACACAACCCCACCTCTCAACACCACTCTCCCGTCTGCCCATCATCCCCTCTCCACCCCTCCGCCACCTCCCTCACCCAATGACACCCCTGTTTCCTCTAACACTATCATGTACCACAGCCATTTCACTTTTGCACCTTGCAATTAAAACCGGAGAGGCGGAGGAAAATAATACTCTTATACTTCCCTCCCACTCCTCCTCCTCTTCCTCCTCCTCCTCCAGCATCCACCGCTCTCCTTTCTGCAACACAGAATGTGTGATACACATGTACATGGTATGTGTTAGAAATCCAGAGTTTATGGGAATGGCAAGCATGGAATTAATTAACAAAGGAAATTTCACCTGAGCTTTCAGTTGAGGTAGACAGTGTCATCTTTTTAGTTTCTGCTCATATGATGGCAGGCGGATGCGGATTAGGCGAACACAATAACAAGAAAGGTAAAAACAAATAAGGGAGAGAGTCCTTTCAACTCCCAACTGATTTAACTCTTGTAGACAATGTGTCTGTTCAGACAAGTGGTTTTACTGCGGTGGGCAACACAGAAGTCTTGTCCACTATCACACACACACACACACACACACACATGCTGTGAAGTCAAAGAAGTCTTTGATCTTTGGTGTTGCTATACTGACCTCTGCAGGATCCTGCTCCAGCTCATGTGTGTGTGTGTGTTTTACTGGTTTGTGGAATATAGGTGTTGATGCAGGCGAGTCCAAATTTACAGGTTAAAAATTAACGTAAAAGTTAGTTACAGGAACTATTATAAGTCCGGTTCAATTTTACAATATAAACACATTCATGAGCCACGCTGTTGCACTGGGCGACATGTTCCTTCATTACAAAAATGGAGACTGTAGCTTTTTTTGAGTCATTACCACATCCACCGTTCTGCTGCCGTAAATGCTCGCAAGCACCTCAAACCCACAGCTGAAATGGTCCCCAAGAAACATGCACTATTTACTCCTGTTTTGGTAACATTTGCCAAAGAACTACACTGTCCAGCTGTTTTAGGAAGTAATACAACCTGTTTGAAAATGGGGGGGGGGGGGGGGGTGGGGGGAACTGTAAACTGTAAATAAATACAGGTTTTTAAAGATGTACATCGTCAGTAGAAACAAGTGGGCCTCAGACAAGCTGCAGAACAAAGAAAGTATTGAGTCTTTTTACGGGATTTGAGTCACCAGCCTTAATCTTTAAGATCAGAAACTAGTTTTGGTAATGACTGATCACACTGATGTTCAGACATGGTGATCAGGCTAATACGTCTTTCCACATGTGGAAAATATTGTCTGTTGTGTGCGATTTATAATGGCAGAGTCATCCAAAATTTGTTCAAAGTAATCTCACGTAATTTAGATGACCCGGGAAATGACATCGCTGCCTGCAAACACGAAACAGGTGGTAAGTTACCTCTTCTGTGTCCATTTTCCACGCCAGAGAAGTTAAAAGCACGGCCGTCTGTGTTGTACTACGTGTGAGAGGGATCTGTGGTGACTGGGTTTGGATGGAGGAAACAAACTGTCCTCTGTGTGTGTGTGTGTGTGTGTGTGTGTGTGTGTCTGCGCCCAGTGTAATCTAGACACACACACACACAAACATCCACACACACCAAGGCCCCATGGGAAAACATCATCACACATCGAGTCAGAGATCACGGCTATTTAAACAACAGCTGTTGATTAGTGTTACATTACTGTTCAATTTTTTATTTGTTCCAAATTGGAAATCTGAGGGTTCTGTGTTTTTTATCCCTCCCCTCCCCTCCCCTCCCTGCCCCCTCCTCATCATATGCCACAGTTCCTTGATATTAAACATGGATTAGCAGTGTCTAAGCTCTCGTTGGCCAGACATGAAGGAGTACGGGTGGGGGACGACACTGCTCTTCCCCCTCAGAGGCCATTGATTTCCAAGCTACTTACGCCCTGTTTGTATGTACGGACACACTGGAGTGTAAGCTTGTTAAATGTGAAGTGCATCAGCTGTCACCTGCAGGTCCCCGTCTCATCTTATTGGGGCTTATCAGCACATAAACACACACACACAGAGTGGAATCTGGCCATTTTGCAAATCAGACATAGATATTGCATGCGCTGCAGCATCCTCTGATAAGGCTGGCTGTATCAGGGTCCCATCTATGATATCAGGGCTGAGATCAGGTTTGAAAGCGGGATTGGAGGATGACACAAAACAGACTAAATAGGATGTTCATCCACCTGTCGTTGTTCTTCAGGCCCTCTGATGGACGTAGCAGAAGTTTCTTTTCTTTTTTTGGAGCATTATTATGTATGTATGGGTGGTGTCTGGTTACGGATTGGATCCACTGTCCGTATTCTAAGAACACGAGTCAAGATCTCTTGTATAGATTAAAACTCATGTCAGGTCATTTCAATCTAGTGAATACGCTCTATCATTTATAGTATAATATCTTGTCCTTAATGAAAATAGTTTGATTCAATACACAAACTCCTCATAAGGGAAGGGAATTTTGATTATTTCTGTCAGCTCCTAAGAAAAAACTAAAAGTTTGTATTGGTCATAGAGCAAGGTTTCTATCTGGCCTTGGCACTGAAAGATAGCCCAGGTGATTACAGTCTGTAGTCTGCTCCAGCTTATTATGCCAGAACATCACTGGACCCTTCTCCAAATATATCATAAATAATTATTACAGAGTGCATGTTCAGTGCTCTGGGCCATGGATATAACTTGTTTAGTTTCAAACACACCCCAATCAATATAAGCCTGTCATCTAAAATTCATGAGAACACCAGCTTGTATTTTATTTATCTATTTATTTATTTATTTAATTTGGCTGCTTGCGTTCAACCTCTTCTTCTCAGCTAATCGTGCTGAGTGTGTGCACTGTACAGATGTGTTTGTGTGTGTAAATACTAGAAATTACCTTTTGTGTGCATGCAGTCGTGTGTGTGGTGTGTGTGTGTGTGTGTGAGGGGGGGGGGCTTGGTCCAGCAGGCAGCACTCACTCGAGGGACCCTGGAATTATGGATTGAGGACAGGAGTCATGCGATGATTGACAGCCGCATTCCGTTGGAGGTGATTAGGTGCGCGAGGCCCAAAGAAAACAGACATGATGGAAATTTCAACATCCCTACTCTAATTTCTGCTGTGGGTAATTATGATACATGATGATCTGCAGACATCATTGGCCACACAGTCCGCTGTGCTCAATCTCCCCCTGCTCGAGCTGTCTCTCTTGTTCTCTCTCTACCTCAATAACTCACGCAAACACACACACACACACACACACAGACACAGAGGCAGCAGACACACACTTTCATACAAACTAGTTGCGTCAAAAAGCAGGGAGGCATTGTAATTCAGCTATGAAAAAATGTTAACCCTTTGTAATTTCTATTTTATTGCAGTTTGTCCTCCAGTGAACTAATTGCTATTTTTTAATCACTCAGGTTTTTATTAAGTAATAGTACATTTTGGGAAGTAAGATTATTTGCTTACTTGCCAAGAGTTAGATGGAAGTAGATGGATACCACGCTCATATCTGCAAGCTAAATATGTAGCATCCGGTTAGCTTAGCTTAGCATTAAGATCGGAAACGGGGAAACAGCTAGCTGGCTCTATCCAAATGTAACAAAACCCACGCACCTGCACCTCTAAAGCTCACTAATTAGCATCAATTATATACATTATATGTTGCTTGTTTAATCTGTACAACAAAACAAAGTGTAAAAATGGCAGTTTGTTTTACTGGCGGGTATGTGCCAGAATATTTCTTTGCCAAGCAACCAGACGAGACTCACTAGGAAGTCACTAACCTTCCGTAAAATGGTGAATTGTCTCTTCTGTATTTGCACGGGTTAAACAAGCAAGATATAATATGTTAATTATTGAGCTTAAGAGGTGCTGGTAGGTGGATTTTGTTTCCTTTGGACAGAGCCAGGCTAGCTGTTTCCCTCTGTTTCTAGCCTGTGTGCTAAGCTTAGCAAACCGACTGCGAGCACCAGCTACACATTTACTGTTCAGACACGAATTAGTGCATTTCCCCCAAATGTCCAACTATTCCTTTAAACAACGGTTGCACAGAGGTTAAACTGTGCATCTTGGGAGTAAGTTCTGGCTTTCCTAGTAGTATCACATTTCATTTACCTAAACTAAACTCTGTTAAATCTGTAGCACAGTTTATTGATGAGGAAACTAATCAGGATGGAATTTAACTGCCGCATTAAATCACACCACATGCCATCCCAAAAATCAACAACCCATACACACACACACACACACACTGACACAACACACACACACGCACACACAGGCAATATCTGTGTACGCCACCAGCAGTCTACCATCATCGCTCCCAAGCCACAGTGGAAGTGTTCTGATCTGAAAGTTACAATATTCCTCCCAACAGTTCCTCTCAGCCTCTCCTCTCTCATGTGCTCCTCGCTCTCCTTCCCCTCTATCTGACAAAAGCTGCACGTCCTGCTCTCTCTCCCCCATGTCAGGTGCGTTTAGCATGGCTTTGAACGCCATGGCTCCATATTTTATTGAACACTTTGTTGGTTGATGCCGGGTTCCTCCACAATGCCTGGCGATGGGTTCATGCATTAGAGATGTGAGCTTTGGACGGGGGCCGGAGGAGGATGGAAAGAAAATATAAAAGATGAGGGGGGCCGGCGTGTGTTTTCTCTCTGTTTTGGTGGACCGTACAGAAGTCGTTGTTATTTAGCATTTCACTGTGAGTTCATGCTCGCTGCAAAGGAAAATCTATGAGCGCTCTCACAGATTCTCTCTTAAGGATAAGAGCTCTATCGGCGCTCTCATCCTCGGTGTATCTGACTGTTGCACATTGATTTGTTTTTTTCTTTCAGCAGGTGTATCTATGTATTGTTTTTTCAAGGTATTCCTTGAATCTGGACTTGGTTAAGACAGTGTGAGGTATTTGACCACCAAGAGAGAGTCCTGACAGTTTTACTCTCAACCTCTCTTTTCCAAACTGTTGCTCTATCTTGTCACGACGTTTTCGTCCAACATAAATAAAACGCGGACAGTGTTGGTAACTGCTGACTTCATGAGTCATCTATGTGACCTTTTGCTTTAAAGTAAAATACATTTGTGAGTATAGCATGTATAGAAAGGGGCTATTTGCATATCTTGGGTTAAGCCCCATTGCCCTTCATATACAGTGGGTGCGAAAATACTGATTAATCCCCCAAAAGTGTAAGTGTAAAACAGATATTTGCTACTTCCTGATTGTAAAGTGCAAGTAGCAATAGGAAAAATGAGACGTGAAATGTGTCAGGCCTTAAATTAGCGCTCCATATTTTAGTGCCATTTTCAACAGTGCCACGTTACAAAGGCCTCCAAAGACAAGAGGCATCTCACTTGTTGTCAGACAGCCTCATATCACCTCTGCATCACTTTTCATGCATTTGCATACAATTTTGTTTCCGCGAGAGCCATTGAGTTTTGACTTGGAATATCCCCCCCCCCCCCCCCCCCCCCTCCATATTTCTTCTGTTTTGAGGTTGCGTCTTTTTTTTTTGTAGAATTACAAATAGTGTCCAAAAGTGATATAGGGCTAGCAGGTTAATGCTACTGTTTGTATAGCAATTTGATTGTTTACCAGGCCTTTGTAAATGTGCTACTAGAAAATTTGTTTTTGAGCTTTTTTAATGCTTCCCATTCGTGGTTACTTATTTTTCTGAGGGCTGCTGTAGTTGTTGGGGGCATTCTTTGACTGCAGCGCCTCCGCCAAACAGATGTTTCATTTACAACTAAGAATTCCACGCAGAGGGATCTCGGGGATAGGGGGGGAAAAAAGCATGAGTTTATTTAAACAAAAATCTTCACATGACGTGTCCTCTCTCCAGCACCTAGCAGATTTATTTGAAAGGAAACAGTTTGTGCTGATTCTCTCATTTACTTCTCAACCTCCTTCAGACCGGGGGAGCAATAATCTGGCTTCCTGTAGACTAAACATAAAATTAAAAGGCGATCTGGCTGTGCCGTATGTTTTATAGAAATCAAAAAAAAAAGAAGAAAAAAAAAAAAAGAACTCCCGTCAGCGAGTTTTACAGATAAAAGTGCCACGGCTCGCCAAGTGAAAAGGCGGATGAAAAAAAGAATATCTTTTTTTCCCCTTCCTCTTTTCGCCTTTGCATATGTTAGAGCAGCTTGATTAACGGCGGGGCCGTCCAAAAGCTAATTATTTTATTGAGTTGGGGGACGAGGCAGGATCCCACCTTGGGGATTTGGCTTTGGCTTTGGCTGCAAAATAGAAAAGGGCCCCACATGTGTTGTGTGATTTCTCCCTCCTCCTGGTGCCCGTCCTGCACGGTGACAGCAGGATGAGCTTCAGGTATGGGTGGTCTCATCTCTCGTCTATCAATAAGGAGCTTACTAGCCGTACTGGAAATGGGAGGGAATACAATGCCGTTGCAATTTGATTTTAAGCCCCACAGGTCAATCTCCTGAACCCCCTTTTCAGGCGGTTCCTTTTATCATTCTTTTCCCCCATGCTTCAACTTTCATCTTTCTGTCGTTCTCTCTCGCTCTTTCATTCTCTTTTGCTTTCTCTCACTCACTGTCTCTATCAGTCTCTTGCTCTGTGCTAAACTGTTACTGTGATTTTACTTTTTTCAGAGCTGCTTGTCTTTGGAGGGGTTGTGATTCAATCCAAACTTTAGACTGGGAATGTTATACTTAACATTGCATTCCGGTTTCCAGGGGCGATCAGCAATGGGCGTTTAACATGTTACTCTGATTACTAATGCATTTGTTTATACATAGGTAACCAGCAATGAGTTACTATCCATAACTCGCAATTCATTATTTTATGTTTTGTTTCCAGTTTGATTGAGTTTTGATGGCTGCACATTGGTATTTCAGTTTACATATTCATATTTCAATTTTATTAAAAAAACATCCATACAATCATTGACTTGTGTACAATAGTTGACAGGGGTTGGTTTGTATTTTTGGCAGTGCCTTCTTGTAATAAATATTTTAACACTTGCAAACTAACTAGCCAGAGTAGAAGTCCAAGACTGTTGTCACAGTAAATACTCACCGTGTAATTATTTCTCAAAAACAAGAGTATGTCTGACTTCAATATGATGTAACCAGATGCATTTATAAAAGCTTTAGCTGTATTCCATATGTGTGCATTTAATCATTGAGGATTCATTCAGTGAGGTTACTATTTGGGGAAAGTAATAAAGTGTGTGTGTGTGTGTGTGTGTGTGTGTGTGTGTGTGTGTGTGTGTGTGTAAGCATGCATGCACATGCAGGCCTGCGCGTACTGTATGTGTGCACATGTGCATGCCTCTGTGTACGTGCCTGCATGACTTTATCTTTTGTCTGTGTCGCTGTATCGGTAGTATCTGATTGACCTCACACCCCTGTCAACAAGATGTGGCCCCCTGGGCTGTGAGCTGTGAACAAAAAGAAAAGAAAAAATTGGCCACTCTGTAACAAAGTTGCGGTGTGTGGTGGACAACAAATTGGCTCTTTCATGTCTCCCCCTCCAAATGCTAAGGTTAGGCTTTAATTGTGGCACCTGGGTTAGAAAGCAGCGGCGTTATAGACAAAATAGCGATGCTCGTGTCATTGGACGTGTTGTGAATAGTTCACATAATACCAGTGTATACACAGTGGACACGGAGCCAGCCACCTTTGCTCCTCTCCCCTGTTCTCGCTGAATAAGAATCTGACATAAATTCTGCACATATAAAATTAGTAAATGCCACTGTAGCCGTAGTTAAATATCACACAAACCCCCGGGGAGGGGGAGGCAGGGGGGGAGGGGGAGGGGGTGGCAAGTTACCTTGGCCTATTTTTTTTGTGAAGGGGGGGGACAGAGGGGGGGGGGGGGGGGGGAGTTTGACTGAAGGAGAAAAAGGGATTGTGCGAGGTTAGAGAGAAAGAAAGGGGTGAAGGGGAAGGAAAGAGGGAGAGGAAAACAGCTGTACATCGTCAGAGAGGGTGGGGTAGGAGTGGTGGCGGGCTGCCGGCAACAGAACGTTGCTTTTAGATATGGAGCTGTCATGCCTCACACTCCCTCCTCTCCCCCCGCTGCTCTCCTTCCTTTTCTTCATATTGAAACTATCAAATAAAACAGCTTCGTGCAGAAACCTCTTTCTTCAGCCTCTCATATGGCATCATTAGAGGTTAAGTGCAGTCTAATCTCTCCCCTAATAAAGTTACTTTGAAGTGAGGAAAAAGGGTGGAGTGGGGCCAGGGGTTGTTCACACAGACTATTTAGTGAATTAGCTCAGCCGATGCGTCGCTGGTGAAGGCTTGGAAGCCTGTTCAGTGTGAAATCTGAGCCACCCTCATACAGCGACGTTGATCCCCGACATAGCGTAAGAGACATATAAAATGTTGGTTCTTAGCTTTTGTTTGCTACTTTTGTTCCGATTTTTTATTTTGGCTGTTTTGAAATTTTTTGAGCAGGGAAGTTTTACATCAACAGCACGATTAATTGGGGGGGGCTGTCGACTGCAAAGGTATTTGATGTAGAGAAAGCCTTGCTTCTTCAACTCCCCCTGGTCCCTCTCTATCCTTCCATTTATATACCAGCCTGTTGCCTCTACAGCCTAGGCCTGGCATGGTGCCAGCGCTGGGCGGGAAAGCCCCCCCCCCCCCCCCCTCCCCTCTCATTAATTTACCAACAGAGTGCCGTGCACCGCTCACAGTTCACCGACGGGGTTGTTTACAACAGTTAAGTGACGAGCTGATAGCCATTAAAACGTTAATGTAGCACAGCGTCGCGGAGCAAATACTGCCTTGTTTTGCCTGGCACACATGATGATACAGCAGCCAGTGTGTTGTTGGCATCCCGCCTTAATTGGAAGTCCTGGGCCACAGCCAACACCAGCAGTTATTATACAACAGGTCTGAGACACGCAGTCCTGCCAACAAACAAATACACGCAGACGCATTTACTCAACAAGCACAATTTCCGTCACGAGTCATGCATGTATATTGTACATATGGGCAGATTTGACTCCTTAAATGTCAAATTGATATAGATTTATTATTGGCTGAATGTGCTCTAACAGGAAATGTCTGCAACCTTTTTTTCCTGTTAATTGCTTTAAAAAAATGTGTGGATCATTTTCGAGCTACTCCATTAGTAGAAACATAAGGTACAATTTACTGTATGAACGGTTATTGTTACCTTACCTGATATAATGCAGCCCAATGTGGTAGTGATTTGCAGAGTAAATGTTATTGCACTCGCATGCATCAACACCACATGTTTTCTGTGTCTTTTGTTCGAAATTCCCCTGGAAGGGGGCAAGATTCTTTCTCCAAAGGGATCATGTTAAATTACTCCAAACCGTTTAGTGTCCAACGCACAAAATGGTGTTTCTGGACCATATGGAAGCCTTTATGTAATGTTTTCCTTTTTGATATACAGAATCTGTAACAAATGATAATGGATCGCAGCTGCGGCATGGATGAGGAGCGATGTCGGTCAACATGAGTTGCATGCCCGGTCCTAATGTTGCTCCCTGCCCAACAATACCGGGAAGTTTATGACTTCTTTATTCTGTGCAGTTATGGAAAACTGTCAGATGGATTTACTGTAAGGGGGAGGTGGGAAGTGTGAACAGTGTTGAGTGTGAAGGAGCTCAGAGAAGCTCAGCAAGTCCAATCAATCCACCGTTGATGTTAAAATTGATAAGTAAACAATGTCTTATAAAAGAGTGTGGAAAAGGAAATGATTCAGTTATGCTACCTAAATGAAGAATGCAATTGAATCACATTTAGCTTATTTCCTATATTGATTTGATCTTGCACATCTATGCTCAGAGAGACTGATTTTGGAAACCCCACAGCCTTGATTATACCTACGAGTGTGTGTCACATCACAACAAATGGAGCACTTCTTAGATGACTGTCCGTTACCTTTGGACTGAACAGCTGGTAACCTGATGATCACTGATTTATACGCGTATAGAACTGTTTTTTAACGACAAATCACAATGGATCCAATCAGATGTTTATCGTGATGTGACAGCTCCTTCCCATCTGTTGTCACCTCGAAGAAGGCGAGATATCTGCATGTAAAGGAGGGATAAATAGAAGACGACGGAAACTTCCTTTGTCAATCACTGGATGAGAAGGTGCTTTGATAGAGGTTAAAGACTGCAACAGAGTAGAGGAGTTCCGAGTATGGGGAAATTGTGACAGCTCCTCTAATGCAGTGTGTGGAAACTTGTCCTCGGAAAGGCGAAACACTGTCAGTGACCACCCAAAAATGGAGGCGAAGCAGTGACAAATTGCAATACAGAGTAAATGGCCGAGTTTTTGAGAGGGCCCAATTTGTCGTCTCCAATAAAGGCCATTGGTGCTCAACAGTCTGGGCTCATTGCCCAATGGCTGGTTAGAGCCAAACTGATTGGATGTAATGTCTGACAGCTGTCGGGGGTCTACACGAATTGAGTCAACTTCTATGTGTCAAGCCAAGTTTCTGTACATCAATATGTATAAGGCGAACAGAGAGGCTGAGAGGGCAAAGGAGAGCGAGACCAAGAGAGGCTGCTTTGCAACAAATGCACTGCCTGTTGTGGCAACAAGAGGCCCCATCTGGTGCTGCTTTAGGTTCCCCAGGCTGCATGTGTAGACAGAGAGGAGGTTGGCGAATGAGGGGTGGTGGGGGGGGGTTGTAATATGTGAGGTTGGAGGGTAGGGTAGGTGGGGGTGTTGGTGGTTACAGAAGGGACACCCCAGGCTCTGGAGGCAGTTGGGTGAGAGAGTGTCTGGGTCAGGAGGGTCGACTCTATGGACTACCTTGGGGGCCTGGAGTGTGACAAATGGGCTAATGTGGTAGTGGTGGAGATGGGTGGCCATGCCCTATAGCGTGTGTGTGTGTGTGTGTGTGTGTGTGTGTGTGTGTGTGTGTGTGTGTGTGTGTGTGTGTGTGTGTGTGTGTGTGTGTGTGTGTGTGTGTGTGTGTGTGTGTGTGTGTGTGTGTGTGTGTGTGTGTGTGTGTGTGTGTGTGTGTGTGTGTCTCTTTTGTGCATCACGTGGGGTTAGAGCCAGTGAGATCCTAAATGCTGTAAGATTGCCTGTGCCCACTGTTGTTGTACAGTGAATTCTATCAAATAACAGTTTCAAGTGAAACCACAAACATCAAACCAATCATCAGTGTTATCGTTTACTGACAGTGTTTTACCAAGTGTAACACTCGTAGACCTGTTGATTTGTAATAGCAGGACAAGCACAGGTGTAACTAATAACACTAACCATGGCCTTGTCACATTTAAGTGTCTTTGTAAGCCAACCATGCACAATACCCCAGACCCCTTTAACTGGCACACCTGAATGGAACACAGCCATAATTTGTTTGATTAATTACACCTGTGCTTTTCCTGTGTTCGAAACCGCTCACTCACTCACTCACTCACTCACTCACTCACTCACTCACTCACTCACTCACTCACTCACTCACTCACTCACTCACTCACTATTCCCTATATAGTGTTCATTAAATAGTGAACTACATAGGGAACGACCAAACAAGATTTCGGACACCCGCTGGAAACACATTGTTTTCGTCACTTGCGTCAGGAGATGCGCCCGTTGTTTGTGTGACGGAGGCAGGCGCGCCCAGCATCATGTAAACAAACCGAAACTACCGTAAAATACTTCGAAAGCGTCCCTGAAACAAACTCAACACTCAGGAGAATAGTAGTACTCCCCCGATGGAGTCTAGACAACTGGTGGCGGCGGCGAAGGAGCCCGAAGACCAGACGGAAGGAGTCGACGGAGCGTTCTGCTGGAGGATGACCCAGGGCGCCGCGGGTGATTATGACTGGAGGTGGAAGGGGAGGAGGAGGTTTTGCACACTTTGCCTGAAATGACAGCTAACAGCAGCAGAGAGAGAAACAGATTTAAAGCAGGGATGTAATGCTGTGATTGGATCATGAATTTCATGGCCAATTCTGGTTGGTTTACTGAAAGTGAACGCTTCTAAACAGCTGAATAGTTTTAGGAAGAGAGAGCGGTGATTTAAGTTATTAGAAGTCTTCCGGAAAGAATTTACGCTTGGCTCCGTATGTTGCATGTTACGTTTACACTGTTTAGAAACGAAAGTCCGATCCATTTTTCCTTCTGCTTTCTTCTTCTCCTCCGGGAAAACCCGGCCACGTTGCATTGTGGTATACAGGAGTAAAATGTAGGGTACATTGTATGTACACTCAAATTAGCAGTGCATTGTGGGTATTTTCTAGTGGACTATATATTGCATGAAATTTACCGCGGAGAGTTCGAACACCACACAGGTAGGCTTTATATTGTACTGTTTCAACTGCTACCTTACTGTCAATGTTATAGCTTGTGTATTCACTTTCAGTTTTTCATTTTCAGGTTCATACTTGGATTTTGGGTTTTAAATAGAACATGTTTACTCGCTTTAATATTCAAAAAAATGCATTTCTTTCTCATACTGCCTAAATATACCTGTATTTACCCTCTTTCTGAAAATGCTCCATTTTAGCATCTGTCTCTTTAAGCCTGAAAAAGCCCAGTCTGCTCTGATTAGTCAGCACTGTTGCGGCCCTTTATATGTAGTATAGTTGTAACATCACAACCGTACGGACGGCTTGTTCAAATGAACAGTTTATGAACATGGGCTGTGTGCATTTCTCTGTAGATTGAGTGTTTTGATACTATCATAGTATTTATATAGCAAAAACATGTAAATCTAACGTTTTACAATATGGGACCTTTAATGGGAGTGAGTACATTTTGAAAGAATTAGTCATCATGAGTACTTTGTCTCAAGTTTGATTTCGACCTAAAGTGAACAGAGTGACTTGGAAACAACATCTTCATCTTTAACCAAGAATACAACGTTATACCCTTGACTAAATGCACTGTTAGCTTAACTTAAAGTGGACTGAAATGACAGTACCTCCGAGTTTTCTCACCTGTTAATCATGTTTTCCTTGCCCATGCATTAATGCGTAGGTAGACTGTTGTGTTTAGGTGCAATAGTAACACTCGTCTTTTCCACGAGGTGGAGCAAACCGCTAGGCTTTTAGTGGATTTCCGATCTCTGTCACAGATTATCCAGCCATTAGCAGTCTCTGTTTGTTTGATTTCCTCTATCGATTAAAGGCAATCCCCAATCAAACAAAGCTTTATTGATGAAACAACACAACCTCCCGGCCTGTTGTGTACGCTGTCGTCATCGGGGGGGGGGGGGCAACGGCACCAATCTGTTCTAAAAGAGTCTCCACATTTCATCACGACTGAGCGCACCGCTGTGGTTTCCCACAAGAGACGTGCAGAGGAATTATCTTTGCCAGCACATGCATGTGATTAGATGCCATATTGTTAGCGCTGCCATCTTTTACATACAACATTTATCCTATTGATTTCTTTTGATTTAAAATCTAAGCAGGCAGCATTGGTAAGCTTCACATGTCCCTTCTTTTGTGAGGGATGTGTGTCATGTGGATTAATATTTCAAAGTCTGGTAATTCATTTATGACAGGCGGCGGTTGTTACCGGGGGGAAAAAAAAAAGAAGTGTTTTCATAGCGCATGTTGAGAAAGAACAACAGCCCGTGTGTTGCTGTTGATGTTTTCATTTATGTGTTTATGTGTCAACGAGGCGCCGTGAATTGGCAACGAGGGAGTCGGAGAGCGAGGGAAGAACAGAGAATGTGCTAAATAATACAATCAATTACACTGCAACTTCCCTTCTCTCTGTCGGGAGAACAGATTTGAATATCTATTATTTACACAAACATCTTGTTATCTGAGGAGTAAGCAGTTTGTTTACTAAATATGTGTTTTGGGGTTGGATGAAAACACCGCGGTTGCATAATTCATAGAGCCAGGCATTGTTTGTTCACGCAACTCAAGCGCTATAAAATGTTGTGGTGTCAGGCACATCCCTGCACATTAAAAATAGACCAGCGCAACACAGCAAAAGCTCCTGCTATCCAGTCAGTTATTCATATTCGCTTCCACACATTAATATTGCAGATTGTACGCTGGCACGCCAAGGCTGTGTGTGTGTGTGTGTGTGTGTGTGTGTGTGTGTGTGTGTGTGTGTGTGTGTGTGTGTGTGTGTGTGTGTGAGAGTGTGTGTGTGTTTGCTTGCTTGCGCGTGTCTGGTTTTACCCCCCGTTTGCTAACGCGCCATGTCTCAGAAAACAGAGGAAGAGGATTTCTCTGATGCTTCTTCCCTCCTTCCCCCCCCCCCCCCCCCCCAAAAAAAAAAAAAAATTAATCCTCATTTTAAACGTCTGCTCTGGTAGCAGATCAGGCCAGGTGAGAGATTGTCTTCTTTTCCCGCCTTCAGGGCATCTCAAGCTCCATTTAATCCAAATGCCAATTTGTAGCACACAAATAGGAAGAGGCTGGAGCCAGCTGCCTGGTTGGCTGGGTTGTTTGGGCATTTTGTGCACATACAGTACAAAGGTGTGTATATCTTTTGCATGTGTGTGCGTGCATGCACGTGTTGAGTTCCTCTGTATGAGGGTTTACACTGGGCCCTCTCAGCTTGGTGCATCTATAATTGGAGAGCAGGGAGCGTCCGGAGGCGTGGGGTTGTCAGTCACTGTTTAGGTTGCCCCCGGGCCCCTGGCACTCCTGTGGGTATCAAAGTGGCGCTAATTAAATGTGGGCCCCGCCGTACGGCCCTCCACATCACGGGGCCAACGGAGAGCCCCCGCTCAGCTGTCCTCCCCATGCCTTTGAGAATCTGCTGCTTGCACTAATTACCCATTGTCCATTTGACTTGCCCATTCTCACACACGTACACACACATTTCATCCCTTAACTCTACCAACCCCCATCTCCATCACTAACCCCCCCACCCCCTCCTATATTTATTATTTTATATTTTCCCTGCCCACTCTGTCTTTGGCTAGCCGGCCTAATTAATCTTATGGAAATCTCCTCCAGCCAAGGTTGGCCTCCGATGTTTGTAATTTGATTTGGGGATGATAAAAGTGAAAGCCGGGTTCTGGGATGGTGAGGGAACAGTGTCATTTCTCTGTCCTCTCGCCCGTCCCCCTCCACATCCCAACACTCGGGAGACGCGTGGGGGCTATCAATCTTTCCCACGTGCCCAGCAAACTGATATCCCAGAAAATTAACTTCAATTAATAACAGAAATCCCCTGATGCGGCTGTGGAGGCAAGCCGGGGCTTTGAAGGAGAACCTTCAAAGATGTCTCTCTGCAAGTCTTTTATAGGCCAGCTGGGGAGGGGTTTTCTTTTCATTATCATCAGCCACCATTTGAACACTCACTTTTTCCTTCTTTTTTTTTTGTTTTTAGCTGTGGACATTTAAATAAAACCGCTGTCAACACAAAATAATCTATTAGATTCCCTCTGGCTATAAAAAGCAAAAACAAAATGGCTCATTACAAAACTGCACAACCTGCCTTTGTGTGCTCAATAAGTCTCTCCAGCAGTTGTTTGTATGAACTGAATAACCACTAAGGTCAGCCATCATCACATTAGCTGACTGCTGTTTAGACTGATGATGAGTTTGGAAACCTTTGGTTAAGGATGAAGCTTTGACTTTTTAATTTAGCGTTTAGGAGGCTGGATTTGGGTCAGAATATACTGTTTTCTGGAGGTTCACGATTGGAAGCAATTGCATGCGACATTAAAAGACGCTTTTGTTTTGACATCTGACTGATTGGACTTTCCGTTGCTCATGTTCACACAGTATATATGATCCAGATGTTTTCATGATAACAGTATGACATGTGGATATTACCAGAGACTGGCTGATAAATATTACCCGATATTAACTTGTCATATATATATATTGTATCAGCAAATACGATGTCCGATAAGAAACAAGAAATTAGTTTGAGATTAGTTTGAGGTCATTTAGAAACGGTTTCGCCATTAGATAGTTTGTCCATCAAAGAGCCCTGACAAGTTCATTTTGCAACTGTAAAGTGTCATGGTTATCAATCCAAAAATGTCATCATCAGATTTAAAAAAAAAAAAAAAAATAATAAAATAAATAAATCTCATCTCAGCCTCTGGCTATAGATATGACAGTGTTTGGATTGAAAGTTAATGTGCAATTCTGACCATTTGTATGAGACCCTTCAGCCTAATTCTTGTCAATACGTCACAGGTAGATTTTATTTGAATTAACAACATAAAAGAAAAGACCATTAAAACAACATACTCTAGGTTCAGTTTACGTCTTATTTGTGTGAAGGAGTTTATGTCGTCGTTGGACTGTCAGGGATTAAAGGCCCAGCACACCGTCTGTGCATCTGCACAGGTGTTTTCACTTATTTTTCCTATTTAGACCTCTTCTGAAGACTGTGCTTGATTGACAGCTCCTGACAGATCATGTCATAGAAGTTACTGTTATCATCCTCATTGGTTCATGAAGTGTGGTCACCTCACAACTCCACTCAACTTCAACCCGGTAGAGGTCTAATTAGCCCCGTGAGTGAAAGGACCTGTGGGGGTGCGGGCGTCCTCTAAGCCACGGTTAATGTGTTATATTGTATATGGGTTAGTATATGCTTTTTAAGTATGTGTTACTTAGAAAGCATTATACATTTTAGCTGTAAATGAGACGATATTTCTGTAAAAGTTGATATTTTGGGGCGCCTGGGTGGCTCACCTGGTAGAGCGGGAACAGCGGCCGCTGGTTTGACTCCAACCTGCCATGTCATTCCCTTCCTCTTTCCCCTTTCAAGTCTAAACTGTCATACACAAATTGGCCAAACAAATAATCTCACTTTTTTTTTTTTTTTTTAAAACAAAATAATTTAAACCTCATATTTAACCTTGAAAAATATATTTTTTGCACTCAGTATTTGTGTGTGTGTGTGTGTGTGTGTGTGTGTGTGTGTGTGTGTGTGTTTCATTTAAAGAAATACTGCCTGGAACTGTAAATGGCCCTTTGCCCCAGAAACAAATTTCTCCATGCCTGTTGTGTCCTCACACGCCCCTTTAACATCCATCCCCACAGAAGCAGCTTTACTTTAAGTGGCACAAATACAACAAATACACCATGCTTATCGAGTCATAGTCCCCTGCCACCCCGACAATAAAATACAATTCTGTTTTCTTCACGCCGCCTTCTGGAGTGCTGGTATGCCATGGCGGTCACGTCTGGGGGGAGAGCTCTCTGCTTATTTATTTGTGGCTGTTTCCTCGCCTGTCAGGATAAAGAGGGCAACACGGAGCCAGTCTGAGAACATAATTTCACTCTGAGTGCCTTAGCCTGAAGCACTGAACACAAGCACACACACACACACACACACACACACACACACACACATATGGACACACACACACACACACACACACACACACACACACACACACACACACACAGCAGACACACACACACACATACACATATGGACACACACACACAGCAGACACATACTGGATACGCGCACACGCACGCACACACACACACACACACACACACACACACACACACACTACCAAGCTGTGAGAGTGGCTGTTGACCTGCTGAATAATGCTTTTCAACTGGTGAATCTGTGTGTGTGTGTGTGTGTGTGTGTGTGTGTGTGTGTGTGTGTGTGTGTGTGTGTGTGTGTGTGTGTGTGTGTGTGTGTGTGTGTGTGTGTGTAGAGTGGCTGGTTAGCAGCTTAGCCCTCCCGCTGACTCCTGTTAAGGGCTAAAGGGATCCATGTCAACAACAAGCAAACAATAAAGAAGATACCTCATCCAGAGAGACATGCGCGCACACAACATGATGCACATCCAGAGTGGTTGCACGATGCAAACACACACATAAACACTTGTACACACAACAGACTTGGCATGTCTCAAATAAAATATAGATAGAGGTGAGAGTGTTTGAAGGGTCTATTAGCGCAGGCTGTCGGGGAGTGATAGGGGTGGGATCAGTGTCACAACTCCACTTCGCTCAGCTCGGCCGTGCCGCACGCTGTGCAGAGCTTGGAGAGCTGCCAGCTGCCTGTTTACAAGCCAGACGTGCGTTTGATACTGGGCTGCTACCACTTGATAGCAGCCAAATCCCCCTTCCAATGAAAAATAAACTAGAGGGCTTCTTCTGAAGTGGAATAGGCCGGCGCAGAGCAGCTCAGCTCAGCTCAGCCAGGATGCTGTCTGAGAGCTGCTGAGTCAGTTTGTTAGGCTGCCCCCGGGTAACTGGCTCGGTGGATGATTTAACGGTTTGCTGACTGTTGGATTGACTGGCCGACGGACAGGTTGGCTAGTTGACTGGGGCAATCAGCCAAATAAATCTTGCATTAATCACCTCAAATGATTTAGTTAGGGCCTTAAATTTGAACTTTTCTAACAACAAGTAAAAATGGGCTGTTGTAATTTTCCAATAAAAATAATTTGTTTCACAACCTCCCTAGATTGGAGAGTGACTGTCTTCTTGCCAATTAAGTAATGAAGTTGTTAGTTATGTTTCTGGTATTGGCACTTGTTTTGTAGAATATCCCAAAATCTTGTGAAACTGCACTTTCTCTGTGTAAATATAATAGAATAAAGATCTTTTGCAGTTCATCTAAATAGATTGACAAGGTGGCTGGTTCACAATAACAAAGGTTGCACATGGTAGGTTTGTAATATAACTGCTAGACTGCCCCCCCCCCCCTCCACACACACAGACACACACACACACACACATCTTTTACTGAAAAAAATCACACCACAAACTAGAATTTTAACCTTTCACATTTTCAAGGGTTTATTGTCAGAGTCTGCCATTGTACCAGGTTTCTTTTAACAACAGGATGTTGTTTTGTAAAACAGTCACAATCAACCAAAAGAATAGAGTCCATCCAAATAATACATAGTATATACCATGTTGATATTTTTTTGATATTTCGTAGTACTAGCAGGCTGTTAAAGTGGTGCATCATGTTAGCATCCCGCAGGCAGAGCAGTGGGAGGTTAATGAAAGGTTATTCACATTTTGAATCCACCATTTTATCTGAAAATGATCGATAAAAGATGCTTCCCTTTGCACCAGCATCCTACAGTGTTTCCCCACTTTCAAGAAAATTATGATTTTTTGTATTGTTTTGCAGTGTATGCTTCCACACAGCTCCTCACTCTCCGCTCTGCCCAAGGCATTGCCTCTCCTCTGGGAAGGTTTATATGCAGCGGTTGGCCCTCTGCTTATTGATCACTCCTAATGTCTCATGTTATCGGTGGGAAGCTGTTGGGTCTGTATGCTTACTGATAGCGTGTGCTTAGGTGCAGAGTGTGAATACGCTGTGTGTGTGTGTGTGTGTGTGTGTGTGAGAGTGTGTGCGTACTGTACATCTCCACGTGCCTCTGTATCTCTTTTTGATCTATAACCACTCGTTAATTAGCAGCGATGTTAATTAAAAACCCACTTCCTTTACATTCAGTGTGGTAATGGAGGTTTTATTCACTTACATGTCATGTACGACTCTCCTTCCCGCCCACCCTCTCTTTTCTTCAGAATCCCACTTTTGTGTCCTTCCTTATTCCTCTCTCTCCTCGTTTCTTTTTTTATTCTAACATGTTCGAACAAATTAGGGCTTTTTGATATGAAAACTGACAAAGCATCAGATATCAGAGTCATGATCGCTGTAATATCAACCCGTTCTTGCAGACACGCAAATGTGGTACGGTGAGCTAAAGCGAAACAACTGGTTGTATATGTGTCTACAAAGGCCTCTGCTCTCTGTGAAGGATCAGTGCAACACTTTCTTCTTCTTTTTTTCCTCGTGCCTATGTATATTGTAGCATTAATCATTTTCTCCAAGCTGAATGTCACAGAGTCTGCCTGCTAGCCCTGAATAAACACTGTCATCCCTCTGCAGGAATAACCTTCACATATTGCTACCGCCGTGTGTACATGTGTGTGTTTGTGTGTGTTTGCCTGCGTATGTACAGTACAGCATGTGTGTGCGAGTGCGCCTCAAGTCTCACTAAAGGTTAGGAGGGCATGTAAATAAAAGAACAGTACACGACAGGCTGTGAGCGCTCGCTTATGTATCTGTACATTCTCACCAGCCTTTTATAGCACTGTGTTGTTTGATTAGTCTGAGGCAAGGCAGACTATCTCTCCTCTCTCTCTTTCTCTCTCTCTCTCTCTCTCTCTCTCTCTCTCTCTCACACACTCACACAAACACACACACACACACTATCACGCTTTTTTGTCTCTGTCCCTTCTTTTCTTTCCTTCTCTCCCTCCAACTGTATCCCTCGTTTGTTTTCATTAGTGTGATTGCCTCAATGTCTCCCTGACCTTCAGCCATCTTCAGTGCTTTTGCTTTTACACACACACACACACACACACACACACACACACACACACACACACACACACACACACACACACACACACACACACACACACACACACACACACCCATACACACACACATATACACAAGCAAACATTCCTCTGGATGATCATTTCTAATTTTAGGGCTCATATTTTCTACCCATCTCTTATACTTTTCTTTTTTTCTATCTCGGAGGCAGCATGCCCGTAACAGCAAGGCAGTAGATTTCTCCAAGCTGATAACTCGTTCTTGTGAGAGTAAAAAGTCAGAGAACGGAGGTCCTTATTGCACTCCCATTTCTTTTGAAGATTTCTAATGGACAGTTGCTTTCAGTGTCTTCTTCCATGAAGGTAACGTGGCAGTTGCTAAGGAAAGGAGGGGGCTGGCAAAGAAAGGCTAGGAGAGATGAGAAGGACAGGGCAGAGGAAGGGAGACGTATTGCTGAGTAGCCGTGCCCTTCAGCAGTGATTAGGGACAATTAAGTCTTGAGCGGCAGTTTGAACCGTGAAGCCACTGGGACAGAAAGACGTAGAGGGGAAAGAAAGAGATGCCCGTCGCCAAGGTTTGGTCATTGACATACGTCCATATACATCTGTAAATCCTTTATTTGCTGCTTCTCGTCGCATCAGTATTTATCAGCCGCAGCGTGGAGACGAAAGGGTTGTTGTGTGGGGGATGGAGAAATGATTAATATTAATTCGAGGGCTGATTGAAGGCAGCACTCGAGTGAAGTGGCTCATGATGATGTCTCCTGAGCAACTCCCACGCACTGCTTCCGCCATGAGAGGAAAGGGGAGAGGAGACTAGAGAGGAGAGGATGCTAATAGTGACAGCGTGAGGAAGATGCGAGATGTGCCCCCTTCCTCCATCTGCCCACCCGCTCCTCCTTCACCACGTGGCAAAGAAAGATGCACAGGCAACGCTGTATTTCATCACAGAAATCTATCCTCCTCCGAAGAAGAAGCATTCAAAGGGCTTTCAGATGTAATAATTCATCTAGTTGTAACCACTTCTGATTAGCACCCTAGCTAATGTATGAAATTGAATCTACAGTGATATTAATAGGCTAGGGTTAATTGCTTCCCAATGAGCTAGCATTTTCAAGCTAACATTTTGCAGTTAAAGGTAGGGCTAGAGCTGCAACGATTAATCGATTAGCCGGTTTGAGTAATTCTTTTAAGACAAAAAAAAAATAGAAATTCTTTGATTCCAGCTTCTTAAATGTGAATATTTTCTAGTTTCTTCTCTCCTCTGTGACAGTAAACTGAATGTCTTTTGAGTTGTGGACAAAACAAGACATTTGAGGACGTCATCTTGGGCTTTTGGGAAACACTGATCCACATCTTTCACTATTTTCTGACATTTTAGAGACCAAACAACTAATCGATTAATCGAGAAAGCAATCAACAGATTAATCGTCTATGAAAATAATCGTTAGTTGCAGCCCGAGACATGACACAAGTGTTGTCGTTTCCTGGGTTTACAGGCTGCATTACAGTAAAGTGATGTCATTTCCTGACATTACCAGACTGTTCTAGCTGTTCTACTATTTACCTTTACCCACCCAGTCATGATTTATCACAAATCTCATTGTGTAAATAATTTGTGAAAGCAACAATTGTCAACCCTATAATATTGCCGCAATATCGATATCGAGATATTTTCATCAAAAATATTGTGATATTTTATTTTTGCCCAGCTCTAGTTGAAGGTAGGTTAAAGTGAAGGGAAAAAAAGAGCTTGGAAATCATCGAAATATATGAAAGAGTCTGCTAGTACTGCAGGTATTTTATTGTCGCAGATGTCTATACCAAAAGTAGGACACAAGGGCTGGGCTGGTGTGTCCGTGTTGCTACAGGCACATGCAGGAAGATGAATTAAGGTCCAGGAAGTCCAGTTTGAGCAAAAGATTCATGGATTATCAGATGCCATGACAGTGCACAATGTTTTATTTTACTATGAGACATGATTTTACAACTCTGGAATCGATGATCACGAGGTAAAGAGTAGAATAACATCATTATTGCAAAGTAATCTATATCTGCATACATGTATTTAATTGGCCAATGCAGTGTGTTGCCAACGTTATTGTGTTGGGGGGAAGACTTTTTGGCTGGATCCTTCTGCATCTGGACCGTTGATATCAGTATGTATGGATAGAGGATGATAGATGTTCTATGTGTTGTTTAGTATGCACACACCACAAACACACAAATTAAAATATTTTCAATTTGTTTTTCTATAAGCTTTATTCATATATTTCTTTAACTTATGACCCTGTAGTAGGGCATATTGTATTCTTCAAGAGTTCTCTCTCTCTCTCTCTCTCTCTCTCTCTCTCTCTCTCTCTCTCTCTCTCTCTCTCTCTCTCTCTCTCTCTCTGTAATGACTCATAAAGGCTGACCAGAGGTGCCAGGTTAAGTAATGCTAACGTTGCAGGGATCATCAGAGTGTACAGGGAGATAAGGTGTTTTTAAGTCCACATTGCTTCGAGGTTGAATGGCGTGGAGGCTCGCGGTTGGATTGGTACCGGCGGTTCTTTCGGGGTGTGTGAGTAGCCGAGGCTGGACGATGTTGGAGGGGAGGCCAGAGGGCCTGGATTGGCAGAATCACTGGGCGAGAAAGGACACCTTTAGGTGCAATGTGAAATTAAAAATGATTAAGACCTGGAGCAGCGCTTTGGAACAAGGCTTGCTCAATGAACATAGCTAGGGGAAACGGAGCATGGCGGAGACTCAGAAGAAGAGAAACTTTCAGCAAAACAAGCAGAAAAGACCTTCAAAAATGATTCCTATCCAGAACATATCTATGCCCGATGTGTAGAAAATACGCATAAGCTAGCAACATATACGTTATATATTTCAGTGGAACTCAGAGATAGTGTATAGATTTGTATCTGGGTCATATGCGTTCATAATTTTTAACTCAAAGCAGGTGAAGTGCCTGCTGAGAGGCAAGCGAGAGGCGGTGGAGGTGTTGCAGCGTCCATCAGAGGCTGACATTTATTTTGGCTCGGACAGCTGATGTAATTAACTTTTAGACCTTCCTGTTCGTGGCTGCTTCTCCGGGCAGGTGCGCCAAGGAAAACAAGCCAAAACTACCCACCCTCCCTTTCACCCTTTTCACATCCACATTCATTTGCACACAAACACACACGCTCTTCTCTCGTTCCATCTCCATTTCCTATGTTACGTGCATCTTTCCCCTCACTTTTCTTCTTTGCCTTTCAACCTGCCCTTATTTTCACTTTCTTGTTCTGTCTTTCTTCTTCTGCAGCAAGGAGTCTCCGAGCTTCAAGTACTTGTAACCAACTATAGTGGCTTTCAGTTTCCCTCCATCAACACAAAAGCGCTTCCTCACTTTGTAACAAGTTTGTACTCTGGGGAGAACTGCTCGGTAGGCCTACAAGTTAACTTCAACCACTGTGACACTCTAGAGTTGCTTAACGCAGCACTTTTTTTTTTTTTCATCAGCGTGGCAGTTTTGCGTTGGAATGACTGACAACATACAGCCATTTGGCTGCATGTTTGTACGTTGTATGTGTCAGGGAGACTACAAGAGTTTTCCATAAGTTGAGTTTTTACAGGTTCGTAGACTAACTTTAAATCGACTTTTGTGTGTGATGACAAGATTAATAAATGAATAAAAATGAATGGATTCCATATGAGGTAATTGCATATCTTAAAGACATTTCACCTAACCTTGTCAGTTAACCCACCACACCTGTGAGTAGCACTTGGCATCTCCCTTGAGAGATTGGGAATGCACTGTGGGCATTGCAGGTGGACTTTGTAAACTGCCCCTGCTTAGCCATATCATCTTTAATAATGAATAATGATGCCCGAGGCCTGTTTTGTTTATTTGCTGGCCTGGAAACAGGACCTGGCTTATATATTGCAGGAAGGCTGATACGAGGCAGATATTTGGTTGTAATGGTTGGCAGATGCACTGGCCTGTTGCTGGCTACAGAGAAAGCGAGGTGTTTGTTTGTACAAGCTGATTTCTCAGACTAAACGGGTATCGCGTCCTACCAGCTGCTTTGGATCAAAACAGCCAGAGCGGGCGTGAAGGGCCCCCCCGTCCACCTGGCAAAACAAGATGGGACCTCACTGACAGCGAATTCTAACATCTCTGCTAAAAAACGAGCAGTTTACTGAGATGACACATCTGAAAGGCCCACGCTCTGTTGTCTTAGCTGTAAATTTAGGCATAACTCAGTCAGTGAAAGAGGGGGGGTCACAGAGTTAAAAGAAAAAAAAAAGAGAGAGACAGTGCGTTCCTGCTTTGTCTTTAGATCAGGGTCAGACTGAAATATGGGATCTAACGGAGGCTACAAAAGCCAGACGCTATATTTAGTCTTGGGGAGTCATGAAGCAGAGACAAAGTGTCTTCACCTCCTCTTCTCTTTACCCTCCGTCTGTCTTTTCTGATACACACACTCGGCGGTTGTGATGACAGCCGCCTTGCCTCGCAAATCTACTTTGCAGGAAGTTATTTTGGTCAGTAAACGGCGCTCGTGTCTGCATTTGGTTTACATTAAACCATGCTTTCATTGTGCATGTGAATGCATCTCTGTTTTGGCCGCCACGCACTGTCGGTCGCAGTCAGACGCCATCAATTGGTTGTCGTTGGGTCTGAAAGAAATAGTAAATCACATTAGTTATTCAGGTAAACAACTCACGAATGGTACCCCAGAGAGAACTGTTGAGTTCACTCAGCAGTTTGCTCGCAATGGCACAACGAGAAAGAAAAACACGGCGAATGTGCTCATTTGACGGCAAGTCATATGTTAATTTTAATGACGGGATTTGCCCGGCGCACAGGTGCGTTGAAGCAGAGGTTTGCGGTAAAGAGGTTAATGCTCTCAGTCACTCACTCAAACTTTAAGTACAGCGAGCAGGAGGGGGAGAGAGAGTTTGGAAAGAGAGGAAGAGAGGACAGGCAGAAGAGTTTGAATAAGTTCTGTGTGTTCCAACAGGTTTCTGCATCTCTGGGAAACCTGTCGGTCTCATTGGCCAGCAGGCCTCTGCCTTGGGGAATACTGAGGAAATGTCCTCATTTTCTGTTTTTAGAGGCACACCTCTGTCTATATATATATATATATATATATGTGTGTGTGTGTGTGTGCGCGTACGATTGTGTGTGTGCACCAGGTGCCGGTGGGGTTTCTAGAAAACCATTCGTACACGAGTAAAGTTGAGTTTCTTCACTCAAGCTCCATTGTCTTGAGTAAACAATATTCATCACCGTGTTTTCTGGTAAACATAATTACAATGACTCTACTACATGTCGTATTTTCTTGCCGATCTGTTGTGTCCAAACACCCATAATTCCCTATTCCTTATACATGACAGACCAAGCCTTCATGAACTAAGCATGCATTTATTACTGAACTTACTTTAAAAAAACAAAGTGCTGTATAAATTATACACGCTGCCATTTCATGTCATATTTTTGTGGAGAAAAAAGCTCAAACTCCACACTCCAACCCTTTTTCCCTGTTTGTTACAGTAATTAGTGAGGCATACTTACACCTTCTGGCCCATAGCCCATTTTCACACAGAATTCCGATTCTTTTAAAATTCCATCATGTGAAAATTGAGACAAATTGACCAAAAAACATAACAATGAGCAGAATGAGTCATTGTTTAAGTTCATTGAGCATATTAGAAGTTAATAGCTACTTTACCCTTTAATTTTAGGATATAGTTTCCTGCATCAAAATGAGTAGTTAAGGGAAACAAATCCCTGCAGGGAGCGAATTATCACCTCCTTCTCCTGCTCCCTTGTAGCAGCAGTATTTACCTCATCTTTCCTCACTTACACGACGAGCACGCAACATGAAATACTACCAATCTCCTAAAAGCCATAAGGATAGCATGGCTGCAGGCCACGGCATGGCATGCGGCTTTGCTGCACTATCTCCTCCTTTATCGCCTGCCTGTTACTGCCTGTGCCACTTCATAAATAAAGCCATTAGACTGCAGAGAGGCAGGTGGGGGGGGGGGGGGGGGGGGACGGGACACAGGACTGTGTGTTCACATAGACAGATACACATAAACACACATGACGACACATTCTAGGCAGGTACTCAGTCTCCCTTCGCTGGGGAGCTTTAACCCTGACCAGCTTAGTTCAGAGGCGAGGGGCTTTATGGGTCACTGGGGAGCAGCTTGCATGGAGTAAATAGAATATCCAGTGGTGTCTGTCCCAATCTCAGATTAAGCCACCAAAATCTCAGCGGTTTTTCACTCTGACAGAGGTGTGTGTGAAGTCACATATACTTCCACCACACACACTTTCAACACAGGAAAATAAAAAAATAAAAAATAAAAACATACACAGAGCAGTGTCTGTGAGTGGGTCCCAGTGCAGCTAAGGGTTTTATGCTGACACTAAAGAATGTGTTCATCTAGAAGTGAAGGGCCTCTCTCTCTCTCCCTGTCTGCCTCTCTGCCTTGTCAACGGACTGACTTAACTGACTGACAGAAGTGTAGTGTAGTGTAGTGGTGGATCTGACAGGGATCTCCATGTGATCCGCTGCAGCTCCCAGAGGTTCCCAAAGCGAAAGCCCTTCCCAGGCGTATTGGCGAAACACTATTCCATCCGAAAGGAGCCAGCATGCAGGGTGGGCCCAGAGTTTAGAGAGCTCTGTTCCTTAACTGAAAAGTCCAAAGAACGGGTGTGTTTTGTCAAAATATGCTTCGTTGAAAGAAGCAACCACTTCCCCTACTGTTTAGTTTTTTGGAGTTTGCTCTGGATGAGTTCACTAAACTGCTGCGCCTGTGAAGGAGAGCAAACCAGTAGGTTGAATGATTCAAAGCAAAAGTTATGGAATGTTTGAAGAGAACTGGCCTTCTTCAAATCTGTGGTCGACTGAAAAAAAAAAAATAGGACTTTCTGAGAGCTAGAGAGAAAAAAGATAGAAATAGAGTTCACCCATTGGTTTTCAGAGCAAGTAAAAGATTCCATCTGTGCCACTTTCTCCATGCTTTCTACCGCCCTGTCCTGGAGACGGCAAGGTAGAGAAGGTGAAGAAACATAATTTATAACACGAGTGAAGGGAGTTCATGAGCAGATCTTGCTTAAGAACGAAAGAGTTGGACTCACCCACAGCCATGGAGAAAGAGAAAGGGGTATAAAGGGATACAAAGGTAGTAAAACTGACAAATAGCGTTGGTATTATTGAAGGGGAGAGAGGAGAAGACAGGAGGAAGAGAGGTGGTGAATGTGCACCCCGGAGCATCCCTGCAAGAAAGAAAATGGTGAAAGCTGATTTGGAAAAAAAATTCAATTTAGTTTGACACAGTATAAGATCTGACTATTTATCTTTTTTTTCTCTTTGTTAGTTCACACAGCTCTGGAAATACTTTTACAAGTCACTAATAATATTTATAGTTTTTACATTTGGGTTCGTAGCACGTTCAGTAGCGCTTTAGTTTTTTTTTCTTTTTCTTCCACACAGCGCAGGCATGATTGAATTCCAGCCTGCACGTAAGTGTTTTTTGATCTAGTAGGCTTGATCCTTGCGCACCAAAGCACCACCACACACATACGTGCTACACTGTATGCACCCATGTACAAACACGTGCGCACATCACATTATACGGCATCAGCCGGGCTTAAAGTGGATCATTATTTACTAAACAGGTTGCCTAACAAGAAAAGACTGATTCCCCTGCAGGCTTGTATAAAAACCCTGGAAGCATGGCGGTGGAGCAATATCCATCATAATTGATGTGTTGCAAAGCAGATTACACACATTAGCGCACACTGTTCTAGCTATGACAGCTCCTACTGAACATGACAAATTCCATAATGTGGGGGAAAAAAGGTATTTTACTCTCTCTGGGTATTAATAAGCACAGCAACTAACAAAGAGGCATTTGCATGTGCAGGAGTAAATGTGAGAGCATGTGTTTGTGTGTGCATCCCTGTCTGACGACGCCTCCGTGCTCTCATCTCTCCTTAATTACATTCTATTTGTTCCACTCGGGGCGGAAGGTCCTGTAAACTGTTTGGAGCTTGGCACAGCTTCCCCTGCTCGGTGACAAGACTTCATTCAACACGGCTAATCCCAACATAGCATTAGCTACACGGATGATGCGTTGGAGGCCACTGACAGCTGCGGCATTATTTACCGAACACAGCACAACAGATAAGCCCATTGAAATTGCAGCAGCTCATTCATTGTGGGGAGGCATTAAGAGTGTCTGTAGCTGGCTAATCAGTGGGCTGGATGCTGGAGGAATAAATAAGCTTTGGGAAGAGGGATGGCTTGACGCGCTCACTCACTCCCTCCTCTCTTCGTGCTCACTCACTCACTCACTCACTCTCTCACTCACTCCTCTCTCAGTCACTCTCCTCTCACTCTTCTAATCAACTCAACAGCATTACGGCAAATCTGCTACTGGAATTCCTGCTGGCTGCTTCTATTTCTGTACGAGTGCTATTAAATTAGAAAAGATTGTAAATAATGTGCCATTGATTTGCACTTGATTCCAGTTTTTAAAACCATTATTTTATTGTATTTATATTATTATTATTATTATTATTATTATTATTATTTTGAAATGTTAAAGTTTGGTTGTTTTGTATGGTCCACTCCATAAAAAAGTACATTAACATTTCTTATTATTTTTCCAATGATTGTAAATGACAACCTGCTTGCCTGCTGGTGATTGATAACATCAGTGAATAACACTTAATGGAGGGGAAAAAAAAAAAAAAAAGTTTCCTTCTTCACAACCACAGCTTCATCTTTACTGAGCTGACAAAGATATCATTTGACATAATTTCAAATAAAGTCTGAAATGACAAGTGTTTTTTTTTTTTTTTTTTAATAATTTGCTTACAGTATATATTCATAAAAGAAATTTAGACATTCCTCCTAATGTTTCTTTGAATGTTCCTGAACATGTCCCCTGGTTCTGTATTTCTGTAGGAATTATTTAATTTCCAGTATCTTCATTTTAGCCTTTGATTAAACCTAACATATTAAGAGATGCAATTTAAATTATTCTCCTCAGCACTAATTGTGATAATTCATTTTAATTGTAAAAGAAGGCCTGAGCTGCGCCTTGTGTTTATGTGTGACCGAGCTGTTTCGGAGCCGTGTCGTTAGCCACACACCCACTCCTGACGACCCACTAATTAACACCCCATGTTAATCACTCTCAGCCCAGCCAATAACCAGTGACATGCCACCATGCAGATCACTACATCATACCCCAGCACAGCAGCACATCCAAGCCAGGCAATATTTTCCCTTTCTCCTCAGTGGTGTGTTGTAGAGACGTCTCAGCGATTATTTTGACTTATTTGACAATATGAGAGAGAACAGTTTGAACTGTTTTCCTGAACAGGAAGTTGGTAGTTAGCAGGACTGTCATTCGCAAAGTGATGCTGAGGTGATATGAATACTTGAACAGTGACAAAGAAACATGTCACCACCACCACCCGAACCATCTGTGGCTCCAAATTGACCCTTTATGTTTTCCCCGAGCTCTATAATTTCTAACACCACATTTATTTTTGTCACCATACCGAGTGCCACATGTATTAGATCTAATCCATTAGCCTGATCCTACTTTACATACACTCCTTTAAGTACATGTTGGGGAAATATCTTCCCGGTGAATCTGCCGTTCTGGCTGAAATAATGATTTTGATATAAGTTAAGCTGATTTGCCTAAGCTACCGAGTAATTAACTGAACTTAATCATTTCATTTCAATTCATTTCCATTACCTGAATTATTTTGCCGGTCTCTCCTATCTTTTGTAATGTCTGCGTCTGCTTCAAGCTCACTGTTGTCTGGTAGTAAAAGAGAGGGCCATCTGAACTCTGTTACAACACTGACCTCTAGTGTCAGTTTGGCCCGGCTCTGGCTGCTGTGTGAGTTTTAAATGTGACATTTTAGCAGGCTCATTGGTAAGTCCTATCTAAGGTAATGAATCCGCTTTGGACAAACTGCCTAGTTTGAAGCTTTAGCCTCCAAACGCCTGGAGCAGGGATTGCCCAGGATAGGGCAGAGGTAGATTAGGAGTCAGTGTAATGAGAAGCAAAGAATCTCTTTAGCTCACCCTTTGTCTTTGCCTCCATCCACCAAGCCTTTGAGGAGAAGCAGAGAGATACTTCTCTGGCCAGTGGCAGCCGCACGGGCATTGACTTTATTTTTCATCATCCTCTTCTCCTCTCCTCCCTGCTGGCGTCTTCCTCTTTCCCTATCTCTGTCTATTTTTCCCTTCAATTTTCTCTCGTCCTCAGCCACAAATGCTGACACTTGCTCATGCCAAAGCGGCCTCACGTCCTCGACAGGGGGTTGTCAGATCTTCTAGAATATGGAAAAACAGCCCACACCGGTGTGCAGCACGCGCGTAATAGGCATAATCGGGTCAGGCCTGCATTTAATAAACAATTACCCATCTATAATAGATGAGTCCAGCTCCTAAGGCCCAGCGCATGGCCTGGGTCGAGAGAGGGAACAGGAGAGGGAGAACAGGAGAGAGCGAGGGAAGATGAATGAATAATGCAGACGAGATGCCCATCACGAGCACCCAAACGCAGGGGCCCATGCAGCGCCAATTATCTTCCCCTGCTAATGATGATCATCATGATGCTCTCCCCCAACACGCTCCTCACCCCCACCACCTTGCGCCGCCATGCCTAAATCTGACATTTACCCAGCCGCCCCTGCACCCCGCCGTGCGTCGTGCTCCCTAACTCAACAAAACGGAGGAAACGAGCTGAAGTAGTAACTGCTCTTCTTTTATTTTGTAGGGGTTTCCTGGTGGTAGGGTAGCGGGGGCACAGTGGCCATCGCTCCTCTTTTGAATTACAAATCAATCAGGGAGCTCTCTTCGGCAGCTTCCATTCAGTCCAAGGTCACCCAGATTACACAAGGTTAAAGTGTGTGTGTGTGTGTGTGTGTGTGTGTGTGTGTGTGTGTGTGTGTGTGAGTGTGTTGGAGTATGTGTGCATGCAGAGAGACCTGAGAGGGGGGGGGGGGACTGTCGCTAGTTGGATTAGCATACAACTCCGACAGAGCGAGGGAATTAAAGGCAGCACAGAGGTACGATGGCCAAGCAATGTGGTCCCCGCTCTCTGCTGTATTTGAATAGACAGCCTAAGACACGTGAAAACAGCGAGGCGGCGAGTAGAAGCTCTTTGGCCCCCAGGATCAGAGGCGGGGGGACCTGTGGTGCTCAGGCAGACTGCTAGTTAAGTAGATAGGGCCCCAGTAGACTGCTTCACTATGGGCTCTGGGAAACATACACAGCCATTTTGGCTCCCTCAGGGCCCAAGTCAGTGGTAATAATGGGATCAGAGCCATGACCCTCCCAGGACACCATACCACTATTGGATATTCTATTAGTTTCCTCTGCAGTGAAAAGAAGTCCATGCTCAGCTACTTTTCTCACTCGGAATCACATTTGTTTTACTTTTATGTAGCTTTAACAGTGACTAATCAAATTATTGAAAGTTTTCAGGAAGAGACTTTATTAACAATTGAACAGAGTGCACTGCTACTTATGACTCGTGTAAAACCTTCTAGTATATAAAGCTATGTATTGTGGATATCTTCTAATCATATCTAATGTACTTTATGCATGCAAGGATATCGTAAGCTATTAACATATGCACAAAAAAAAGCGAGCCCCATAATTGTTCCTTTTTACCATTTAATCCCAGCACTGGAAGATACAGCAGAGATCACATTAACATTTACATTTCTGAATCCCCCCACCTCCTTGATACAGCTCCAGCTTTCAGCCTCAGCATCTCATCTGCCTTTACATAATATTAGGCTGTATTAATGCTACATATGGAGCTCCACTGTCTGTGCTGCGTAGATTTACATTTTCCTAATGATGTGCTTTCATTTTCCCTCCGCTATCCCCCTGTCCTTCCCTTCACCTCCAGCCCACAGCCCACGGTGATTTAAAACACATACAACTGTACTGCCGTTTTACTGCAGAATAACACAAAGCGTGGGTTGAGACACCTTTGGTCGCCCCGGCCCCATCTGTTGCACATCTGGAAGTGGTGCGCCGCACCAATAATTGGAAGTCAATTTGTTTGAAGTTATGTATTTGGCATCTGGCTCGATTCATAAAAACTCTGGAAATCGCATTAATTTTATAGCATCTCAAGAAGGCCCAGCCACTTCTTCTTCTTCTCTTTTTCATCGCTCTTGTGTTCCATCGTTAATGCACGTGGGGCCTTGCTGGTCTAGTGACGTGGGAGTTTGTCAAGCACCGGTCAGGGTGTGGTCCTTAATAAAAGCAGCATGGAGGCTAATGCCCTGAAGAATCATGGGATGAATTCCGTAGTGCACCCGGGAGACAATGTTGATTGCTTGAGTTCCCAATCATTAAATTTAATGCTCAAATGTTGGCTAAGTTTTATAATGTCACCTCTAGCTCTGACCTTAACCTCAGATCATTTCTTATTTTTCCTGACGGAAAAACTCAACCAGGGCCTAGTTTGCCACATTTCCAGGAGCAGGCTGACTGATTGAGAAGCAGCATGGTGTTGTTTGTCACACAGCTCTGAATCATGGCTGAAAATAGATATGACACTTGATGTTTGGTGCCTCACTGCCGGCTGTCATATTGTTATTCCCACTCAAATTTCACCTAATTTGTGCACAAGTCTTGTCACAGTCCAGATCCTGATGAGGGCTTTTTTCCCGTAGCTTCCTCGAATGTGTGGCAACGAGGGTGCAATGAGATACACACCTGTGCGTGCATATGTGTGTGTAGTATGCATATCTGTTTGTGTGTGTGTGTGTGTGTTTGTGCTTGCATGTGCACATTTGTGTTTGCACGCAAGCACATTTGATTAGGCTTGTTTGTGTGCGCGCGTGTGTGTGTCTGTGTGTGTGTGTGTGTGTGTGTGTGTGTGTGTGTGTGTGTGTGTGTGTGTGTGTGTGTGTGTGTGTGTGTGTGTGTTTTTGCCGTGCTCCAAAGTGAGTCACCTCAGCGGGAGGTGATTAAGAGTTGCCAATGGCAGGCTCGACAGGTGAGTGTGTTGTAGCACGCTGGCAGCTGTGGCATCTGCACAGGTGACAGCTTCTCCTGCTCAGTGGTGGTGTCAGTGTTGGTGGGTGGCAGCAGGTCTGACAACGTTGTTTTGGTGACAGAACGACTCCGCTGTGAGGTTCACTTCATCACTTGCCTTCTTTAGATTTGTCAGTTTATACTGGGAAGTATAGGGACTACCATGGACTTTAGCATATACTGCCATGTCACTATTCCATATGTGAAAGTACTGTTTTACCAACTATACACTTTTTGATTGACTTGATTGGCTGTTTTTTTTATTTATTTTTTTTATTTATGTTTTATAATCAACCACAATGTTCTCTATTGTATCACACTCCTGCCTTGGGTTTCTTTTTATGAACATTCTGCACAGTGTGATGAAAAAAAGCACAGCCCATTGCTGCCACCTGCTGTTTGAAATGTGACACAGCAGCAGCCCTTTCATTCTGGGAGTTAGTGAGGTCATTCCTTTCAGGGAGACCATTTTGCTCTGCATGCATTCGAGACACAAAAAGGAATGGAAAGATTGTTTTACAAGGTGTACTTTTTTGGCACATGTTGTAACAAGCTTGGAATCTGTTTCTTATGAAGGTGATTCGGTAAAGAGCAGAGGATGTGTGAGAGAGAGAGAGAGAGATGGGGAGATTTATAGGATTACAAACTTTCCCAAATTTGTTTTACATGTTCAAATGTACATACTGCTCTCGACATATGAATCTAATGCCTCTAACATAACAGTGTTATCGGATACCTGCACTGTTTTCTCAGTCCACTGTAGACACTTCCCTTTGCATTTTTTAAACCGTGGGTTGATGAACTGTGAAATTCTAAATAAAAAGTCACTTGTTCTGATGTCACCGTTGCCTCATCCGACCACATTTTCCTTTTGAAGCCTGTGCATAACTGGCCTTGAACTTTGTCCATGATAGCCTTTGATATGGAGAGAAATGAATTGGTTAGGAAGTTTAATCTGACTTACTTTTTATTTTTTTCAGGGCAGAATGCTTTGTCTCTGGAGGTAAGCCTTGAACGAGTTAGTTATGTGTATGGGTATTACTGTCAATACTTTCATTAAGATAAAGGGTTTTCATTTGTATTCCCTGACTTTGACTTTTATCAATTCCAGGCGCCACACTAATTGGATTTGTGTATTTTTCTCAAGTTTGGTAATACGAGAAAGGAGAAGACGAAAAACACTGAAAATCTAAATGCAAATTGAGCCTTTTGAAATTTCTCTTTCTTAGATGCTCTTCGTGAAAATCTATATTTACCTTCCATAACTGCTTTGGCCAATTACCCATAAACATCACTCACCACTTTGTAGTTGGAGTGACTACTCAGTAATGATTGATTGGCTCGGTCTTATTTGCTGCTAAAAAGGAGATGCGAGTGAGGAATGTTTCGATTTCATTACTGAGAAACACTAATAACACTCTAAAACATTAATTCAGAGAGGCTTTGATGAGAAATCCATTTGGGAAGTATTGGCATGTTTTATTTTTTTTAATTTTTTTAGCCTGGTCTTGTATTATTAATACATGACTACAAAATTAGAAAACTACTTGTTATTGAATGATTTTTGAACACTAAACAGTAAGACTTGAGTTTTTGACCGCTGTGTCACAATCAAACTTTCTTCATCAAACTTCTTTTATGATACAAACAGTTTGTAGTCATATTCCTACAGTGTGAAAGGACACTTGCTGCTTACCTCAGAGGAAACTTTCTTAGCCAACAGCTCTCCCAGCAGCTCTTTATTCCTCGCCATTATTCCTCCTCAAGGGCTCATCAGCTCACAGTAGGCTCATCAGAATTATTACTCCTCCTCTACTTGTCTTTATTATCCAATTTCCCTCCTCTCTCCTTCTTTCTGCCACTCATTGCCAATCAGCCACCTTGTAAGCCAGCCCTTCACCTTCCACTACTTTGTTCAATCTTTTCAGCTCCCTGTCCAGCAAGATGAATTTACAGTCAGTTTGTATCCTGTTTCTACCATCATGCCCCTGCTGTGCGCTGAGCTTCCTGTACACTTAACAACAGAGCAGAGTGAGAGATTGTATATGAGATATTGCTCATTTGTACAATCCAATGATAATTGATGGTATTTTGTCAAAGATAGTTGGTAGCGTAAGTCTTCCATTGAAAGTAACACGCAAAAGACATGTACTGTTTTGAATTCAAGAAATACATTATTATTATTTCCTCATTTTTGGGATGTCATTGTTTATGTAGCACTTAGGAATAGAAGTTGCAACACAAGCTAGTTTTTTGTATTGTTTGGGGGTGTATGAATGCAGACCCCGGGGAAATGATGTCTTTGAGAAGACAACAACAAGCCAAAATCAGGTTTACCAAAAAAAGGGGTTTATTATATTTTTCCCACCCCTACTAAGAATAGAAAAGGTAACGTGTTATGTTGATAATATATATATATATATATATATATATATATATATATATATATATATATATATATATATATATACTAATAATATATATAGATATAATATATATATATAATTATTTTCAGTAATACATGATTAAAACATACATAAATACATAAACACTTATTTAACAAAAACATTTAAAAGACACAAACAAAGACATGTTAGGCATTGCGGTGAGTACATCAATCACTTGGGGTTTGAATAAGGCACATCACACAATCCCGACTGCAATTCTTAAAAAAAATACTGTTGCAAAGTAGTGGTATTGTCATTTTTTTTTTTTAAAAAAGGACAGTTTTGGCAGGTTTCCAGTGATTATTTTCATATATTACAGTGTACTGCTACCACAGGGTTAACCAAAAAAAAAAAAAAAGTAGACATAATCATTTACATTATGTATAAATGTCTCCCTTTTTCTTGTGAGTCTGTTTCTGCTCTGTCCGGGAGGCAGAGAAACATATTCATTGTCTATAGTAAAGTTAAAAAGAGCAGGTGGAGAAGCAGAAGGTCCATGAGCTGTTTGTGGTCCCGCTGAGCTTTGGAGAACACAAGCTTTGGTAGCCAATCGAGCTCAAACACCCACCTGATCAACGAGAACTACACACTTTATATACAGGTGGCACTTTGAGGGGCACTGCCAGGTGTGTTAGCTGTCATTTGAATGACCTGCGACCCTGTGAGTGGTCATGCCAAGAGCCATCAGTCAGTCTTTTGGAGGCTCTGTGTATGCTTTTTCCCACTGGGGATTACAACAGTGTTGTCACGAGAAGATAACAAGAGTTTGCTACTGAGGGGGGTGGGGGTACCCTTAAAGGTCGTCCCCATCTGCAGAGCTGAAGCTGCTCCTGCGGCTGCTATCCTTGGACGCGGCTCCGGGCGAGCTGGCCGAGAGGAGCGGGTCGGTGCCAAACGGCGAGAGGGGGTCATCCATCAGGATCTCGTCCAGCCGGTGCTCCTCCTTGAGGGTAGCGCTGAAGAAGTCTGTGAAGTGAGACAGCGGGTCAGAGAACGTGGTGCAGCCGTCGGCGCCTGGCATGTGATCCTGCGGCCCGGCAGCAGTGGGGATGGACGCCGGCACTCCGGCTAGGAGGTAGTCGTTGTTGGGGTCCTCCTGGTAGAGGGGCGGCTGCTGGGGTTGCTGGGCCTGGGGAGACTGCTGCTGCTGTTGTTGTTGTTGTTGTTGTTGTTGTTGTTGTTGTTTGAGGAGATGGGAGGAAAGTTCAACTGTCCCCAAGGCTGAAGTCATGTTTGGGAGGCCATGTGCTCGTGCCTGGATTTCAAGCTCCTGGAAAAGAAAGGAAAAGAAACCATGAGTGTCAGTCTATGCAGCTAATATCTCATTAAATGCTGAAAAAAATGTGATGTCCTCCATTATGAGCAGATTTGCCACGACAGCATCCTGTGGAGTAACATCACCGCCAAACTGATCTCATGAAATGGCGTATGTATGACACGCCAACTTGAATGCCATTATTGGCGTGTTATCAAGGCGCATACTCGCTTTTTAGCGTGTTTATCAACGGCGTTTTGCCTTCGTTGACTTACATTACCTTGCGATTGCGTGTGAATTTACGCCGTAGCGAGTGGTATGAAAGGGCGTAAATCCGCTTAGGGAGGTTGGTCGGGGTGGTGGATCGGACAAACACAGGACTTTCACCCAGGAGCCCGGGGATTGTTCTTTTCCTAAACCCAACCGGTTCTTCTTTTCCTAAACCCAACCCGCGTGTCACGTTTCCTAAACTCAACCGTCACTTTCTTCTTTTACTAAATCCAACCCCATTCTTCTTTTCCTAAACCCATTCCGTCCGCTGTATACACCGTTCAAAATGCGTACAGATAACATGCCACTTGACTTTAGAAAGTGGCGTGTATGTTTACATCCGCTATATACGAAAGAAAGTGGGCGTGTATGTTTATGCGAAGTCATGATGTCATGTTATCTCCTCCACATACTGAGGTTAGGTTGGAGTGAGCCAGTTGGAGTCAGTTGGAATGAGCCTGGGAGTTTGGGTGTTGACACACTCTTCTCCCACACACACACACACGTTTATCACAGTATATGACAGTAAATGATCAGCACTAATCATGTATCAGTCTCATCACAAAGGCCTGTTTGACCTTTGTTAACGTCAGTGGTGGCCAGTGTTTCCTGGATGGTTGTCATATTTGTAGATGATTACAGATTTAGTTTTTTTTTCCCATCATTGGAGTCAACTCAACTAAACCACACATTTCTGTGTGCGTAGAAGTGCGCAGGTGTGCGTGCAGCAGTCTGTGTATGCATGTGTCCTTAAGCATCTCTTCTACTATTTTGCGATGAAAGAGCTGAGCTTTAGGGCTTTATTCATCAGGTAGTAAGCACTGAGCTCTCAGAGAAAGGGGAGAGTAGAAGGACCTCATGTAAACAATGGGGGGAGGGGGAGGGGGAGGGGGGAGCCCTCTGTCTTCACCAAACTGATCTTTGGCATAATGAAACAGGCCCGTTAGACGCTGCCTGGAGGAGACTGTTTTTAAATAAATCAATAATGTTAAAATGCCTGTTTACTTGGATCTTGCACAAGTGCTAAGACATTAGTGGGACATTAGTGAGTTGAAAGGCCAGCCGTTTGTGTGAGTAAACTCATATTTATGAGGCGGAACACTGGTTTTGTGTTAGAGGAACATAAGTCTATCTAGACAAATCTCGACATAGTTTATTACCGAGCCTATAAACATTCATTTGTAGTTCACAAATGTAACCCGTGTCTTCCTACAAATATCTAATCTAAGTGATTTAATCTAATTTTCAGTGTTCAAATGTGAAATAATCTTGATTTGTAGGCCTCAATTGGCCTTGTTGTGTGTGTGTGCATTTAGACGGTTTGATTTTATTACCTGGATCCTCAGCAGGAGCCTCCTGTTCGCTTGCTCCAGCTTCTTCTGACGGCTCTCCAGCTCCCGAGCGTGCTGCTGCTCTTTCTGCAGCCACCTTATGTACTCCACCGAGGCCTTCAGGATGGTGCCTTTGTTCCAGCGCATGTCGCTGCAGAAAGGAGAAATGTAAAAGATAACCTTTTACACAGAACCCCCTGATGCCGGCAGAATATCCTCCGTAATAATAATAAAAAGAAAATGGGGGGGAAAAGTTTTAACAGGTTTTTTTTTTTTTTTTGATATGAATAAGAAATGGTGATTTACATGGGGCAATTATTCATCCTTGGACATTACATGGGGACACTGAATGGGAATTTTAATAGAATAGTTAAGTAGCTATGTGGTATGAAAGTCCATTCTCGTACCTCCTTGTTCGGTAAAATTAATCCTTGTGTAAAAATAGGTGAGGGAAAATGAGCTAAGTAGGAAGACGGAGGAGAAAATGGAGCATTGGACTTGAGGTGCTAGAGTGCAAGTCATTCCTTTGCAGATATTATTGCTTTTTTTTTTTTTAAGTAAAGGGGAGCTGTAGTAAAATTGTCCTTTTCCACACGAGTGAGACGTCGGTTTGATCCGCGCTAATAATCTCTTTTATCTCGTGTTAATGGCACGATGACAACGCCAACCTTCCATTTAAATTTAAAGCAAAGTTCAATTGCGAAAGATGGCCAGTGGATTTCAATTCAGCTCCACACTCCATCTCTATGTTCCAATTGTGCTTCAAACTTTGATTCAAATGGTGTGGCCTGCTTCTTTGCATTTGACCCTTTCCTCATCATTCATGCTTTGAGCTGAACTGCTGGGACCCAGGGAGAGGATGTACAGCTCTTGGAGCGTAGACTACAATGGAAGTTCAAGTGCACCCTTGAAATATGACTGAAAATGTGCTTGAGTACTCATTTGAATTCAATGAACAACGTTTAGAGTGTCTTTGTGCTTCGAATTTAATATGCTTCCCTGCCAGACACGGTCTTGCAGTTGTTTTTAGTGACATAAAGTGAAGCAAAGCAGCGGCATTGTTTCAATAAATATAGATTTTGCAACTTACGGGTCGTTCGACTTTGGTATGAGCGTCCCGAGCTCCTTAATTCTGTAGTTGATGTTGTATCTTCGCCTTCTTTCAACTAAGCAAGCAGAACAAAAAGAAAGAGCAAGCGATGATTAGGACATTGTCAAGCTGTCGTGCCAAAGGCTAGCCATACGTCATTTTCAGATGATAAACTGTGAGGGAGTTGAAAGGCAGCGGGAGACACTTACTCAGATTATGGTTGTCCTTTTTCTGTCTCTCTTTGGCCATCACTCTTGTGTCATGTTCTGTCAAAAAAAAAAAAAAAAAAATCACAAAGAGGGAACAAATTGATTAGGAACGCACACTAATTTAGAAACCATAAGACAACCAACACAAAATGCCACAAAAGGTCCAATCAGGTCATGGAGACACATATCCAGTTGTTTTGAGGGAGTTCAGTGCGGGGGTTAGCCATAATGTGGAGTTTCCGTGCATTAGCCCTCACCACAGACACAAACTTGACCTCCTTAGACACAAACACACACACACACACACACACACACACACACACACTCACTGAATGAGCCCAATTTATCCACTCTGGCATCTCTTAAGCTCATTGTGGATGGAAAAATAGGGATCACTTTTAAACTACCGTAATTAAGACAGTTTAGCAAATTTGCTAATCTGTCCAGGAGAGAGACAAAAATGCCAGTGCATCCATATTTGTATTCACATTCTTCCAAATTACATAATTGGGGACCTGAGATTGGATTTCCCAATTTGTCTCTGTTGATTCAATCAAGACAATTTAAACTCTGTGCAGCAGCCCATTGTCCTCTCTGCCCACAATCAAATGAAACAGAAGGCAATTTACTTATTTGCCCGTTGAGAGTGAAGGGTTCTTCGGGCGTCCTTTCTGTTTCCTAAATCAATTGGGCTTCTTTGCTTGAAGCATGACATTAATAACAAATGTATTAAAGGGCCCTTTTGTTTGTTTTTGTTTTTTCCACTGTGACGAAAAGTCTACACGTTTCTACGGCCTATTAATGGAACCAGTGACAAGCACCACAACAAATCGGCTTAGACATTTGTCTCCTGCCTGACGCACGTTGCCTTTATTTTTTTACAAACACAGGTACGCTCTCTCCTTTTGTAGCACCCACCAAGAGCTTCAATTTAGAAGTAATATGTCTTACTGTTTTATTTGAATTCCCCTAAATGCCTTGTTTTCTTCCAGCAGCATTTGTTTGATTTTAGACTTTTACAGCAATGTGAGCATATAATTATTCATTAGCTAGTTAGTTGTTTGATCAATGCTATATGGTATGAGTGCATACCTGTGTATTCCCTTTTTACAGTGAGCTTTGTGGGGTTAGATGTGGGGCTCATTCCACCATTAGGGGCGTTCATACCTTGTTCACCCCCATAGATGTCCAGCATGCTGCCACTGAGGGACACCTATGAAGGAGAGAAAAGAGGGGAGGGAGGAGAAAGAAAGAGAAATTGTCAGTCACGGGGGAAGCATGCCAAAACATTTGCATTTCACACTTTAGCAAAAGCCACAACACAAATAGTTGTTTTTAGCTGCTGTGTGGCTTTGTTTATCGTTGACAAGAATGACAAGAGGCGAGTATAGTGATCACAGCCTTCCAGAGAAGGTTGTCTGGCCCCAGGCCTCTGGCTTTGGACCTCCCAGCAGGGAGTTGTAGTATTGGCGTGTCTCCCTCAGCAGGACAGGGCAAACCCAGTGCTGTGCTCGTGAATTGCTGCCATGTTCCGATTCCCTGCGTATCTTGTATCACAAAGAGTGAAAACAACCTAACAAGAAGTTACCCTCGCTGAAGCCAGGTCAATAAAGGGTCATCCTCCAGTCTTACTCCATCAAAGCCTTCCCTTCAACCCATCTTAGATTTGGTTTGCATAGACATAGTGCCTTGATCTGCTAATGCCACCATTTTCCAAACCCCTCCACTCTAATGGGCTCCTAACACAGAGATGTGCTCTGTGTTGAAAATAGCATCCCATTAGATAAAAAGGCTAGCTAGGTCAACTGCTTGAACAGAGGCAAAACTGTTTTCCTACAGGTCTCTTTTTGTCTGGGAAAGCGTGCAGCATTTCTGCGATAATGACGTCTTTTCACGGACTAGGGAGATGTCAAGATATGGCGTGCATGTGTACGCATGTGTGTCTAATTCGCATTTGTGTATTTATGGGAAAATGCTACAGAGGCCACCATGCATTCCACGATGCGCACAGCCAATTCTATCCATGACATGTGTGTCATATCTAACTGCCAGACTGGTGAACATGATACGGCTGCATGTCAAGTCAAGAGATGGGAAGGGAAGGAATGGAAGGCAAGAGGGAAGAAAAGAGGAGAAGAGACAAAACAGAAGAAACTGCAGACATTGCAGATATCTGCAGTTGGTTTAGTTTGCATGTTTGCAGGTTTTTTTTCTTCATTATCTCACCATGATGGGAAAAGAGGAGGAGGGGACGAAAGCGCTTATCAAAAGGAAAGATTGCAACAATTCCCCCACAACTCCTATTGTAATCACTTCAGTCCCTCTCCCGTCTGTGTTCCTGGATGTGTTGACACGGCGAAACGACGTGATGCATCGTACTGTATGACTAATTAGGATGAATTGATCCATTTAAGCATGGTATCATTCCTGAACAAGCCCATGGGGAGTGTATGCATTAGCCCAATCCAACGGCTCAGTAACTCTCTCCAACAAAATCTCTCCTCTGTCGCGCTTCTGTCCTCATTTGAAACCCGCTGGTTCTCCCATTCCTCCTCTTCTCCTCCCCACGCCTTATCTTTTCCTCCCCTCCCTCTCATTCCCTCATTATCACAGTATCTGTTGTGTTTTGCTGCGTGTCACTTTATCTGTATGATTCTTTGTCTACCAATTTGGCGCTCTCTGTATTTAAAGTGATACGCCACCGTTTGTTGAAATAGGGCTTATCACGGTCTCCGATAGCTGTAGATAGGTGGGCCAATGAATTTTTTTGTGTTAGGGCAAGTAATTAGGTTTTTTTTTTTTTTTTTGTCTTTTGTTGTTTCACTTTTACTCACAGCATGCTAACCGACAACATAGGATTCCATTCACTACGCTAAGCTAACTACTGGCGGTGCTGCGGGTGTTGCACCGGACTAAAACAATGCATGCACAAAAAATGCGTTGGCCCACCTATCTACAGCTAGGGGAGACCGTGATAAGCCCTATTTCAACAACCGGTGGCGTATCCCTTTAAGGAGTTAGGCTACATTCCCAGCGTTCCCATCCTACAAACTCTCCCTGTATTTGGCTCAGGTGTCGCTATGGTCCCCTTGTCCCACTTTTTTGACCAGAGTTTTTTGAATTCCTTCTTGGCCATAAATCCTACTGATAGTACTTGTCTGTGGTGCTATTTCTAGTTGGTTGTCTTCTCAAGAATGGATCTTAGTTAGACAGTTACTATAACTAGCTTCTTCTATTGTCATATTGTCATTAAGTATATACATTTGTCCACAAACATCCTATTTTTTAACCTAATCTGCATTGTTGGTCTTCTTGAGTAATGTGAGAAATGTTGCTAAGCCCCAATGAACTTTGACTCATCTCCAGACTTAAGCTGACCCCAAACCAAGACAGGTCCCCTTTTTCCCAAGCCTGTGCCTAAATGTCTGGGTGGAGGAACCTTACTTTCAAGTCGCCATTCAACTTAAAAAGAGTGGAAGTCATTATTTAAGGAACTTAACTTGACATAAACGTAACTGCAATAATGTGAGCAGGTTAACAAACACAGGATATGTTGCAGAAATCAATACAAAAGACCTTCAAACTGCTGATAGTCTGTTACATTTTAAACAGTGTTACTATGTAGCTGTTAGTGTGATTGTGATTGATACTTACATTGTTTTGCATTATGATGTTAGACTCCATGCAATCCAAGCCTCCATCATTGAAACCGGATTCAAGACTAATTAGGTCATCAATAACTTCATCCATTGGAAACTAAAAGAAAACAGTAATTTCAGTGTACTTATGGACAGGCGGATGATGTTTTACCAGAATAGCAATACTGTCCAAGTCTGATCTTTTGAAATCTTAACATTCAAACCAAAATAGACCCGAGGAAGGGGAGGGATCGTCACGAGACTAATTCAATAACAGACAAGTTCTCCACCGGCCTTGTCGTGAGTTAGTTAGCAGCGTTGGCAGGAAACACATCTGTTATCAAACTAGTTTCCTTCTTTTGAAAGGGTTCTCTCATCAGAGCCTGCATGTCTGAAGTTATTGATGAACACATGATAGAGAGAGAGGGAGACCAATAATGGCATTACTTTGTTTAGATGATTACTTGGAAATACTTTCTGAGATTCAAACCCAATCAAGACATAGAAGTTAGAAGGTTACTGATGTTTGTAAATTCTATTACAGGTTGACTGTCTGTCCAAACAAAGAGTTAGCCTTGATTTATCCCTCTGAATTATTACAAATGGCATGACAAAATGAAAACAGAAAAGGTATGTTGACAGGAAAAAGAGTATTGACAGGAAAACATGTCAAGAATGTTGCGAAATCTACAAAAGTTATGACCCACAGTTATGTTATGTTATCCAGTCTTTGCTTGCAATTTCATTTTCCCAGTCACTGCTAGACAGACTCCGAGTTTCCTTAGTTTCAGTTCCATATATTCAGCTACGTCATAATTGACATTCAGATGCTTTTTTTTTCCATACACCCACTCACCTCGCTGTCGTGATTGGCCATTGTGAGGAGGGTAACGGGGCTGTTGGGGTTGCTGCCGTCGCTGACGGAGGGCATGTGTCCATTCCTCATGATCGGCACGGTGGCCAGCGGCTGGCCAGGGGCGTGTGGATGCGGAACGGCGTGGCCCTGCCCGGCCGAAGAGGCCAGCTTTGAGCCCAGCGTCAGGTACTGCTTGACCTGTTGATTCTGGGTCTGGTGGAGGTGGAACTTGGAGTTCTCCAGGTGGCTTTGTACCTGCAGCAAAAAACAGACAAGTTCAGTTAGTTGACTAAATAGAAAACCAGTTCATCACACTTTGTTTCTCATCCCACTGAAACCGCGGTGACTAAGAATAGGTTCACAAGAGGTGTTCACAGCAGCTGTCGGCTTTACGATAAGATGATCTAATTCATCACAGAAATAGTCAGTATTTCCCATTATTAGTCACTTATGCAGAGCAAATTTTTGCAGACTTACAGGAGTACTATATTTTGTAGAACGCTCACATTAAAGCAAGTCATGTTTGACATGTGTAGCAAGTGTCTTAACGAGAATTAGAAGTCATTCTTAAGGCACTTTCTCAAGGACAGTATTGTTATAGTCTTAAATTCACTACCAGTTTCTGACTGTAAAATGTGGTCCATAGCATATGCTTTTCCCCCCATAACAGAACTTAAGTTGACATATTAACATATTTCTTATTCTATTAATCTTCAGTAGTACAGTACATACATGGATGTCAAGATTGCCACAGCGGTCATACAAGCCTTACAAGTATGTTACATTAGAAAATATGATCACACTGTTCAACAAAAACAATTACGAAGACGTTTTCTAAATTTCAATATTCTTACATTTGAAGCTCTGGTTGCGTCCCGCATCGTGTAGTAACTGCAGTCGGTTAAGTGTGGCATTCTCAGAAAAGCAGATAATCTTCAAGCTGGTTTGTTTTGGCGTAGCAGCAAGTCACCTTTAAGGATCCAGATCTGCTGCTGCTATCCTGTTGAGCTGCTGACTCCCAGTAAGTGTCTGTACTTCCCAGTCCCCTACCAAAGTCTTATAAAGTTCCCTAAGTGAACTAATTAGGCCCAAAGCTGGGGGTTAGCTTTTATGTTACGTAGTATGATAATCACTTCAAACACTGGATTGTCAGATCACCCAGTGTTTGATCACTGCAGGATATCTGCCTTAAGTGTCTATCACTAATTTCTGGACCGCCCTTTTCTGTCCGACTGACCAATCAGTGGTCAGCTCCTAATGTCCTGTCCTTCCTGCTCCAGGGGTTGTGGCAGCACAATTGACCCTTGTTCCCCAATGGGGGTTTTAAATAACTTTTATGCCATTTTAACCAAGCCTTTTCATTCAGTCATTTTTTTCAATGTAGTATTATCAGTTTCCAAAACAATAACTGCATGAAGCAATAAAGCTATTTTGAGGTCGTTGTAACTGTATTTGAGGGCTATTTTCAGAGGGAACATCACCTAAAAACGTCTAGTTTACGTACTGGTCTGTAGCTCACAAAGAAGCTCACTGTTGTAACTTGCTTTATTGGTTCATGGCGTGTAGAGTATTTTTAGGTGAACTTAATAATACATGTATTGTTAGCAAGGGTATTATGTTAGTCTTTCCAGTTGTCTCTTTCACCCTTTTTTAAAACTTCCTCTTAAAATGATTCTATTCACTGGTCAACATAGCATGCTCTGTGGACTTGCCTGATCTTTTTTTTATTTTTTATATCTACATAAATACTTCTCCATGACTGACCTCAGCTAATCAATTAGCAGTAGAAGAAAAGATAAGCAACAATGCCGGTGTTTTACTTTAGCAGATTTAGTAGACTATGTAGTATGACTTAACTTAATATGTGTAACTAATTAGTAAAAGATAAAGTGATTATTAAAGAAGAATACATTTTTTATTCTCTTAACCATGTCTGCTCCCATATAAATAATGTTACTTTTAGAGCACATTACCATACCCCCAACAACAGGTGTCATTTATCAAGTAAAATCACAGATAATGGCAGCATCAAAAGCAAAACTGTGTAGCTTTGCGATACAGCGGCATGTGCAGCTACTTGACAGTTATGGGATAATGCTAAACCCTAGTGTTTAGCTAAAATGCTAAGCTACAGTAACACAAGTAGCACAATTAAAGAACTGCTAACTCCCTCTGTAATGTATAGCCTATTACACAGCTATATCTACCTTATGGTTGCTGAAATTTGCTACTATTAGCTACCGTTAGCTACTTGCCATATCTGATCAAATAAGGCTGCAACAACACAACCCCTGAGTAAATACATTTGATCAACAAGCGGTTTATTGCTTGTGATTTCAACTTTTAATTTTTAAAGCAAGAATGTGTCATTTTTTCTCTCAAAATAGTTGTTTGCTGGAATTGATTAAATGAGTACCTTGCTTGTTAGTAGCTTGCTAGTTTTCAGACTTGTTGCAGCAATGAATGTTTTTATGGTTAAAATGTCAACTAGCACAACACTGCTAAACCGTATAGGCACTGTTAGCCATGGCAGCTTTGGAATTGTACTGAAACTCAGCATTAAATTCTCCTTGTCAGCTAGACTAGCTTCCTATTCACCACTCATCCACCTAACTAAGAACGAGCTGGTCACAATACTCAACTTGTCAGTACTGACTGAGAGCTCTTATCTGACTTCTCCAGGCCAAACAAGATGCCAGTTGTTAGCCAATCAACATTTCTTTCCACTACGGATAGCAGGAGGGATGCCAGGACTGCTACACACCACATCTGCTTTGTGTGACAGCGTTTTTGTCCTTGTTTCACTTCAGCTTTCTCACTACTGTATATGCCGGAGACATGCTTGTTATCCACTTAAGGGAATCTGATTGGATTTGAGAGGTAATGGTGCTTCAGTCACAGAGGCCAACCTCGACAATGGCCGGCCTGTGTATGTGTGAAGAGGACATGCTGAAAATTATCAATGCCCGCCATACACATGGGACAGGAATGAGATAAGAATCGAATCAATCAAGGATCAAGTTTGGAACGTTAGTGACTATTCTGATGTTTGAGACATTTTTTTTTCAATCTGGCTACTGGCACCTGCTACAACAATTGAGGCAGTGTTTCAGGTTACGGGTAGAGAAGAGGTCACAGGATGACTTTCCATTCACACACATTTGCACAGTTATTCCTGACATGCAAACCTTTCGCAGAGTTATATAGACAACAATTCACTGATATCAAAGCAAAGATATCACTCAATGTGTTCAATTTTTGCTTTTCTACACAGATATTTTTGCACAGTTTTCTCTATTATGTTTCATGTTTTAACGTTTGGAAGCAGAAAATAATATTTGTCCGGTTTGCATTTTCACTTCCTGCGTCCAGTCAAAAGATGTAAACTTGACTGAGATCAGCTGCACCTCCCTAACTTCATTATCTTCATTAGAGACAAAAAACACAAAAATAAAGATGTCAGAACGAGACAACGCCCTCATTCAACACACACAGCCTATTTCTTTCTTTCTTTCTTGCTCAATCAAACTTCTCCTGACTCTTTCACTAACATAATGTGCATACTTGCAGGGATCTTAACCCACACGTCAATGCAGCAAGTTGATCAACTCCAACACATACTGTACTATGCTCTTCTGTGACACGTTTTCCCCAGCAGTTATATAGAATATCTAATTCATGCAAGCCAATAACTGCAACTATACAGCATACTACAGCAACGCTCTAATAAAAACTCTATCACCCTCAAAAGAAAATAACCATTCATCCTGCGTTACAGGACATACATTCCCAATTATATCCCAATTATATATATAATTAAAATCGCAAATTCTCCACTATAAGATAAAAACAATTTTAGATCACAAACACACACACACACACACACACACACACACAATCAATGCTAAATCTTCAGTTTCATATACTCTTTCAAATCATGATTTCCTCAGCCTCTATTTGTAAGATGCATTCAATAGAGGTGTGATTTACCTCGGAGTTAAAAGGTGTATTTCTTTAGTCCCACTGAAAATGCTGCACTCATACTTCCATTGTAACAGACAAACTCACAGGTGTTCCCTCTAAATAGGAAAACTCTTGCCTAACTCAGTTTCAGTCTTGCCCAAGTTCTCCTTTCACTTCAGAAAAATCCATCAACTTATGAAACACTGGGTGATGGTGACATTAACTAGCTGTACAAATTATGGACAAAACCTAGTAGGAGATTTGGATTCATTTCTGCAAAATGTTGTATTTTACAACATTTTGCGAGTAGCAATGCTCGATTAATCTTTTCCCCACCTTGAATCTACGGAGATGAGATGAAAGTGGAACAAAAAGCCTACTCAGACCTGCTTACTGTGTTTTTGCTGAGCCTGCTAACCAGTAAATAGCTGTAACCACACACCATAGATTGTGAAATGTGAAGGAAAATATGACTGGGATAGCAAACTGATCAGTAAATCTGCATTCCACGGTGGCTATTGGTTGTAAATGCATGCCTTTTATAAAGCATGTACAATTTCTCTCACATGCAAACGCAAACAACTGCACACATAGTTGCACACACATACACTTTTCTACATCTGATCTCGCTCCGATTTGCCTGGCCTGTTAGCTGAGTCGCTCCCCCTACCTGTAGAAGTTGGATCTCTGTCATGGTGATCACTTTAACCACACAACAGCGACTCATGGCTCCCAATTTGGCAGTGTCTCCAACCACAGGAGCTGCAAATTCTTACAGAAGAACATGGACTGTCACGGCTACAGCTGTGTCTCACCGAGACGGGGAGAAGAAGAAGAAAAAGAAAAAGAGAGGTGCCACAGCCTCCTTGCTGAGCTTTTGCAGAAATATCAGAAAAGAAGGCATGACACATCAGCTTATTTGGGAGCCGCACGGGCCGTTTCCTGTGTGTGTGTGTGTGTGTGTTGATATGTGTGTGTTTTTGGTCAGGGAAAAGGCCTGACAGAGGCAGAAATACAGATGGCAGTTAGGGGGGTTGGGGTGTGCGTGTGTAGGGGTGTAATAAGTTGACAGAATGTGAGTTCCTGCTTGTGGATCACCACACTTTCCTTCCTGCAGAACATCCAGCCCCGCTCAGCACATTCTCCCAGGTTATCTTCATGACACCCACTTCCCTTAGAAGGCTTTTTAACCATCAAACTACAGCCACAGATTCAACTAGGGAAACACACAGAAATGTAATCTGTGTATGTGTGCAAATATAGGCTACTAAAACACACAGCTGTACAGCCACACACAGTTGTTATCATGTCCCAGTCACTGTCAGGCCACAACAAAGGCCAACAGGCTTCCCAGAATGGCTCTCAAAGAATTCCTGGACACAGCAAAATTGAACCGAGGTCATTGCAAATCCTCGCTGTAGTCCCGACTGCTCAATATAATAAAAACAGTCAAATAAATCAGAATCCAAGAACTTAGTTAAAACAGGAAAATGGAGTCCAACTTTTAAATCCTAGAGAGTTCTCCAGAGTTGGAAAAACAAATCAAGATAGTTAAAACATACATTTCTGTTGAAGCAAATGCTCTATTTAAGAAGAAGAAGAAGACATGAGTTTGTCTTTGCCAGACCTTCCTCCACAGCGCTGCGGAGGAGGGTCTGGCTAGTCCACACAGAATTCCGGGACGGGAGAAGAATGTGCTCTGATTTATTGGCATTTCTTTAAACCAATCACAATCGTCATGAGCGGCGCTAAGCACCCGGGCAGAGCCGCTGCAAAATAGCCTCGGGAAGGAACTTGTTTTGGTGGAACATTTGTACGTTCAAAAGTTGTTTTAGTCGTGCCACAAAAAAACTCAGATTGGACAGTTAGTCTAGCTAGCTGTCTCGATTTACCCTGCAGAGATCTGAGGATCAGTTAACCATAGTCCTCATAAATCAACCAGAGTTTAGAATTCCAACACAAAGAAAGCGGAAGGTGACGGACGTCCAGCCGAAAAGAGTGACATCCGGCGGAATATCCGGCAGCAACGGAGCAATCCCGGGACTGGAACGTTGTGGATATAGACTATCCAGCAAGGGGAAATTCACATTTTTCACTCTGCTTGGTACAGTTATTCTACACATTACACACAGGCCTGAAATACACACACATGCACTAATAGAGAGACGTCATATTGCGGAGGCTGCTCCCTGAGTTGAGTGCCTTGCTCAAGTTGCACCTTGGCAGTGCCCAGGAGGTGAACTGGCACCACTTCAGCTACCAGTCCACACTCTTTGGTCCGTACAGGGACATGAACCAGCAACCCTCCTGTTCCCAACCCAACTCCCTACGGACTGAACTACTGCCACCCATTTTGTTTTGCTTGCACCATGTACACCTGCAATACAGCTAACAATACTGCTGGTTGCATTTACCTGGCCTATGTAAATTAGTCCCTGATTTTAAGCCTCAAGTGAAATCCAGCATGGCCCTGTGTCCTGAAAAATGAAGACTAACAGTTTTATTCTCATGGCTGATTCAAAGATTATTGCAAACATTAACTGAGGTTTTTATATATTTTGTGATACATTTTAATAAACACATAATAACCTAAATTGAGGGTGTTGAATGTAAAGCGAATTGAATCACGATTATTCCATTAAATCAAACCGGTACAGATGATGTATTCAAAGAATCAGTTTAACACTGTGCTGCACAATAAGCTAATGTCTCCTCTCAGCTGGTAAATTGCAATTTGTCCCACTCGTGTCCATGGTGGATGGTTTCATTACGTAGAGAATGCCTGTCTTATATACTATCTGTACAGTAATATCTGCAAAAGGGAGTTCTCATTACAACCAATAAGATTAATAACCTGTAAAGTCTGTCAGCCCGATGGGTGAGCATTATTTACGCTGCTGTGTCCAAATTATTTTGCTGCTGTTTGAGGGTCAACATGTCAGCTGTTCTTCACGTCTGCTGTGTCATCGTGACACGTGTGTGTCCATGTATCTGTTGGTACACGCACATCACCGCGTGCTGTGTGTTTCTTACAACTTAACCATTACCCACGTGTGTATTTGTCTGCTTCTTGTTTGTTTGATGCCCGCTGTGTGTACGTGATTTATCAGATCTAGCCAGATTCCTGGCTTGGCCATTTTTGGCTCATCTTGGGGCAGGCAACAAGTGCTCACCTTTGTTAGTCCCCCTGCATGGCATGTTTTAAACATCAGGGACTTCCTGTAAGAGTTGGTCTGCTTCTGAGACAACACTTCAAAGTGCAGCTCCCACATCTGAGGACTGTTTTATCCTGCTAGAAAAGGAATGCATAATGGACACAGCACCACTGCACTTTTAATGACTCTCATATGAATTAAATATTATAGCAATTTTAACTGGATTACACGTGAAACTGTGTGTGTGTGTGTGTGTGTGTGTGTGTGTGTGTGTGTGTGTGTGTGTGTGTGTGTGTGTGTGTGTGTGTGTGTGTGTGTACACTTGTTACCTTGATGAAATATTGATTTTATGAAAATAGGCTGCCTCAACAGTGGTGTAAAAAATAATCAGACTTCATACTTAAGAGTGAAGAAAGAAAATGACTGAGGTACTCAATGAAGTTTGGATAAAAAAAATGAACATGACAAAAAAATGAAATAAACATGATTTTACTGATTTAAATTGAACATTTCTCACCAAAACCCACTAGGCCGACCAAAGACTTGAAATGTATTTCCTACATCGTAATAAACATTAGCAGCGCAGTTTATTGTTTTTGTTTTCAAGCCACTTTGTATATCAGCTTGCGGATTTGCATTTCTGTTCTCAAGTTCTTATATATCAAGGCTGTGATTGTGGCATGCACAAGCATGTTTGTGCTGGTCAAACATTAAATACAAACAATATTATATCGTTATGTAGAAAATCTTTAAAGGAAAAAAGACGGAAAGCTCCTCAACAGTTTGACTACTTTGTAAGCAAACAACTGTTTCTTTGGTATTTTATTTCATTTCATGGCGACAAATTTGATGTTGCAAATGGAACGATCTGTCAGAATAGTATGTTATTGATTAGAAAACAACTTCATTTTGTAGCAAGTTGTAGTCTGAGTGATTTATATATATTAAAGTTTTACTTTAAAAATGTAGATGTAAATAAAAGTTATCAAAAAGATAAATATACAGTGTGTACATGAGTACACATACCTTAAATAACATGCTAAAGTACACTGACAAAGTATTTCTACTTTGTTACTGACTAATTTCTTGCAATTTTGCAAATTGCAAAAATTCAGTCAACTGAAAGACTTTAGAAAGTTGGGTGAGAGAGGGAGGACAGAGGAGGATGCAGTGCAACCTGTCCTCTCTGTCAGTGAAAAGGAGATGTAATTAGTCAAAATGGAATAATACAATTTATGCTGCTAAACCAATCAGAGCACAGAATTCTCTGTGAGCAATGAAAAGGAGCACATGTACAGCATGTACTGTATGCACACACAGTCCCTAACAGAGACACATACAATAATGAAGGTTACACATATTCTTGGATGTCCTGTTAACAGATTAGGTTGTGGTATGGTGTACGGTATGCCACCTAAACTAGTGAGTGTGTTTGAGTGTGTATCAATCAGTATCGTCACTAATGGTTTATTCTCTAACCTCTCTAGTTAACTTACATGTAGTCTATATTCACGACGTTCCACTTCCGGAAATTCTTCCGGATTTAACTCATTTAGGTCGGATATCCGTTGCCTTGGGTTGCCAGATCTCTGCAGGGTAAATCCAGACAGCTAGCTAGACTACCTGTCCAATCTGATTTTTCTGTTGCATGACTAAAAAAACCTTTGAACGTACGCGTTCCACCAAAACAAGTTCCTTCCTGAGGCTATTTTGCAGAGGCGCCATTGCTCCACTCTGCGCTTAGCACCACCCATGACGATTGTGATTGGTTTAAAGAAATGCCAATAAACCAGAGCACATTTTTCTCCCAGAATGCTGTGTGGACTCGCCAGACCCTCCTCCACAGCGCTGTGGAGGAATGTCTAGCAATGCAAGACTAACTTGCACGCAATACTGTAACACTGACTGCAAACATAGCCCAGTAAGGTTTGCTGAATTTAAAAAAAAATGACAACATACATCATCAGTTACAGTTGGAATCACTCATGGTAGATTGGATCATGCCATGACGTGCAAGGCTAAGTGCTCGGTGGCTAACACCAAGCTAATAAAGTTAACATCAGATTATAAGAGGAAGGTTTTGCTGAATTTTAACAAATGAGAATGTATTTCATTAGTTACAGTTCGAATCACTTATAGTTGATTACAGTCAAAATTGTTCTTTCTGAACGTATTCTCGTTATAACATTATTACCAGCATCCATGACTGTCCTCTTTAGCTAATGCCAAGATAATAAAGTTGACTTATTACAACAGATTACAACATGTTGCATGATGTCGTGCCTTAGTGTAGTCTGGGCGCTTAGTGTTTTAAATCAAGATGTACATCAAGACATACAGCTGATTCAAGCCAAACATTTGCTATTATAGATACTAAAAGACTCATCAAAACACATTTTTAGACTTACCATTAGACACAACATAATTGCATGCAAAGTCAATAGAGATATGTGAGGGGGAGCAAGTAAACTTAAACCGAGAGCCAACTACCATCATATGTTACCAGGCTTAAAATGTTTCAACTAAAGCAAAACAAAAGTGCGCTTTTTACAAGGCTTACTTAATCAATTTCATGAATGTAGAGAGACGTGAAGAAAAGGAAGGGAGACTGGAATAACATCTGCACACTCAATTGGCTGTTTGGGACAAAGAAACAGACAGAAATGGTCCAGCAGTCAAATTTCCGAACAAAGCCTTAGTACATTACTTTTTTATATTCATTAACGTCCGTTACAAATGGTAAACAGTACATCATGTTTTTTTAATCCTCCGTGTCCTCCTTGGTTACAAGCAACTGCGTGGTGGAGGGGTGGGGGTGGTGCGCTATCACGGAAGACTGGATGTGCCAGTTTTGTTGTCATTACTTAGAATTCCTCATGGCGGAGGCAGAAACTACACACTATAGCTTTAAGACGTGGGATATGCCTGTATTATTCGGATTTTAGAAGCATTCTTTGGACATGTATACATATTCTTTTGGACATGTATACAGAGTATACGTGCGTCTCAATCAGGGTTTTTACCGCCATTTGCGGCATTTTACGGCTGCTTGCCTGTTCATGGCTTACGGTCAGCTCTGTGCGTTCTATTTTTTACAGTCTGTATGTACGTTGCTATGGTTGTTGAACACAGACCAACCAGCCAACAGTTTGAAAGGCTGCAGTAGAGATGCATGCCCAAAATAAAAGCCCACATCTCTGGTTGGAAGGAGAAACACATTTACTTTTAAACGTTATGAAAGACTTGGATATAAACAGGTTTTTGTATATGCGCAAATATCACAACGGAGACCTTTTCAAGAAGGTTGAGGGAATGAAAGAGGGTGGCTGAGTTTGCACGGTTGAACAAGGCAAACACTGGAATATTGTGTGTGTGAAAACATAGTCATTGATAAAAGGGCATACAAGTAAACAAACAAAAGGAAATGGGATCTAATCTTCACCGTTCAAAGGCAGGTCCAAGCCACAGCCTGCAAAGTGGCTGAGCAATACAGAGCTGATGATGGTGGGTAAACTGCTGTAGTGGTTACGGTCCTGAATGGGGCACCTCATCCTTGACCCTCACTGTCCAGTGAGCTAGAACAGGATAGACCGGTGCTTAGCGTTGCCCCTCTGAATGATGTCAGAAAGCTGTACTGTAGACAACTTTAATCTCTCACTTTGGCAGACAGTGAAAAGAAGCCCCCGGTGGGCTCCAACTATAACTATGAAGATGAAGTCTTATTAAAATTATGCACATGATTGATTGCGAGACAGTCCCGGCTCACCAAAGTAAAAGCCTTTCAAGCCTGGGCAACAGCCTAAAGACAAAATGCTCACTACACAGAGAAAGCAATTTATGTTACACTCTGAAAAGAAGCTTTTACCTTTCTTGATTTGCAGTTAACTTTTAATGACGGGATAATTAAAAAAACAATGTGCTGGTTTTTAAAAAAAAAAATCTTAATTACCTCAATTTTAAATACTGATGATAATGATATTTATTAGAAAAATAGAGTGCATTTTTTTTGTTGTTGCTTTAAATGTTTCCTATAATTTTCTGTCTAGACAACAGACATTAGTAACAGTCCATGATTACTTCAAAAGGAGGAGATATAACAGCATCTAACATAAGAAAACAGGTCAGGGTGTACATAGCCTGAAACTAATTAGCCTAGAAATCTAGACAGACCCTAGCGGCAGCAAATGCTGGAAAAACCAAACTCTAGTCAGGCCAATCACATCGTGTATAGAGTCGGTGGGCGGGCTTAACATAATGATGGCAGAGTTGCGACAGTTCCGTGTGACTTCCCTGCTACTTGAAAACGAAGATGGAGGCTGCTGCTGGCGAACAGCGGTCTTTCAAATCGGCTTTGGCTGCGACTCTGGAAGACTTGGAGTTAAAGCAACACTATGTAACTTTTCCTGCTTCGGTCCCCCTACAGGTTGTCTCATTGGAACTACAGCTTGCGTCGGGTAGCGCGAGCTGTAGCTCCAATGAGACAACCTGTAAGGGGGATCGAAGCTGGAAAAGTTACAAAGTGTTGCTTTAAGCTTTTCTTTGAGAAAAGAACAAAGAACGGCACTGAAGTCATTCTTAAAAAAGGAAGATGTGTTCGGAGTTTTGCCGACTGGATACGGCAAAAGTTAAATCTCTCAACTAGCGTTGCTCTGGTTGGTTGTAGCGCTATCCTGTTGCGTGCAGAGGGAATTTGAAGGACAACCATTTATCCCGCCCCTCGGATTGAGCCCTGCCAATGGTGTGTTCCCAGACCCAACATCTTGATGTGGGTCTGGCTTGTCAGGCTACAAGTTAATACCACGATGGAGTCATTTAGTTATTGTTTCTAAAAAACAGTTAAGAAAATGTTGAATTACTAAGTCATTTGAACTTTTCATTAATTATTTTTAACTTACAAAGTGTGACATAAAAATAAAGGGACACCAGATTCAAGTGTTGTGAAGTAGTTATGATCTGAAGGTATTGTCCAGACTGTAGCAGAACAAGAACAACAAGAATAAATGGTCCAGACTCAATAAGGGAGATGAAGTTAAGATATATTGATTACTCCCCCATTCCCCCTCCCTTAACTTGATTCTTGGAAATGAAATAATGGAAGAGGTTTTTAATGAGAACTAAGCAGAAAATTAAATGAACGTTGACCTTCCAATAATAAGTCCCTATATGGTTTGTCTTGTGGACAATGAGCTATATTTGCTTTCTTTTGCTAGGAGGCTGGAGGTCTCAAGTTTCCGTCTCAGACTTGTTTAGGTTGCATACTGGAGCACGATTGACCTCCAAACTAGTGCTGATGTTACGATATCCAATAATACTGTCAGGGAGAAGAGAGATTCTCAACCAAAAACCAACCGATGTATAACTACCGGTACATTGTCATTGCCAGGGTTGCTACAGTGTCGAAACACTCTTCTTCAAACCACTCTTCATTGAGTTTGACAGTAAAAGAAACTTAGTTGAGATAAGTCGCTGTCAACAGTACCTGGAGGGATTCCACTTGTTTTTGTCGACATTATAACTGGCATTTAGGATACTTTAGCTCTTTCTGAAATCATTCACAATTTCACTGTTCACTCCACAATATGTAGATAATTCTACATAGTATCATACTGTGTAAGAGTGCATCAGATGGCATTTGGGGATTCACAGGTCACTCCTTTCATCAGTCCAAGTCATTTAAATATTCTCCTTTCCCCTTTTTTATTTCTTTTTTTATTTTATTTTATTGGGCTTTTCCACCTTTAATTGACAGGACAGCTAGGTGAGAAAGGGGAGAGAGAGGGGGAAGACATGCAAGAAATTGTCACAGGTCGGATTCAAACCCTGGACCTTCTGCGTCGAGGCATAAGCCTCTCAGTATATGTACACCTGCTCTACACTCTGAACCAACCCCGCCACTCCTTTCCCCTTTCTGTGCAATGCATGAAGGTATTTAGCTCTCAGTTAGTACAGTTGTCCTTAAATGTACCCTTTTTACAATGCATTATGGGCTAAGTATAATCATTTTCACTAGACATTTGGATACACTGCAAAATGGCCATTGGCCACTTATCTACTATTTTAAGCAAACGATTTCAACCATCTTTCCACTATTTTTGGCTTTTTAATCAATTATCATTCACCACTAACTATTTCAACCATTTATTCATTATTTCTAGTGCTCTATTTATACCATGTAGTAATTACTTCTAGCTGACTGTTTCTTCCGTTTTTTCCAGCTCTTTTTTATTTAATTTTCAAATATACAAACATGGCATGGAGCAAACAGGCTTAGGCGAACAGGACATAGTTGACATGGCATGCCAATTCCCCTCACATCCTCCCCCACCCACAGCCCAACCCAGATCAGGTCCGAACACAGACTCATACACGCTCTAGCTGACTATTTCAACTGTTTATCTGTCACTTTTTAGACTTCTCTGCTTGTTGCTTGCTAACTAGTTGTCAAGCACTCTCAGCCGCAACCTGTTTTGTTCAGGTTTTGTTACACCTGACTCAATATGTGGCTATATTTTATAGTCAAATAATTTGTTTAAATTTAGTTGAGCTAGTCCACAATCACTGGGGGATCATGGGAATCCCTTCAGTACAGTACAGTACAGTGAATAGTGACTGGAAAAATTATGTTTATATTTCCTAACAACTTGATTATTTTTGTGCAAATCTTAAGAGAACTACAAGGAATAATATAATTGAATAAGATTCAGCTGAATAGAGTATAGATAAAAATCTAAAATATTTCAATGCAGCTCCTTTTGAAGCTTAACATGGCATAAAAAAGAAGATGCTACTCTCCCTAACCAACATAAAGTGCATTTGTGGGCTAAATTTGCAAGCTGCTGTTCAAAAGCTTTTGGGGGAGATGTATTGATTATCCCTCCTCCGTTAACTTGATTGTGGGAAATTAAATAATGCAATAGCTGTTTAATGAGAACTAAGCAGAAAATTAAATCAACTTTGACCTTACCAGAACTAGTCATAAATGGTTAGTGCTGTGGACAAAGACCCATTTGTTCACTCTTGTTTGGCTATCTTTGTGTCTCTACCGTTTGAATGAGTAAACTGCTGTGACGAATGCAGGAGTGCCAGTGCTCCTCATCCCAGCGATGTATGAGAGGAAGACCAGCAAAAAGGCCGGAAGAGCTCAGGCTTTGATCACATGCAGGTCTGGTCAGTTTTAAACTGACCTGCATCCAGGTCAAGTTCTTGTGTATTAGCTTGAATCCCTCTCAGGCAATATTATGATCATGTGTAATCCCAAATTCCAAATGAATAAATGTTACTAAATGTTACTTTTACTGAAAAATCTCCATCCTGCCCATATTAGTTTTTTCCTTTTTGTTAATATAATCAATATCTAATTATTTTCCGGTTCTTTTATTAGATCATGCTACTCCGCCCGCAGTCTCGGGTAAATTGGGTAATTAGCTGTGCCTGAGTTCAATTTATTTTTTCCATCATTTAGTCGCTGCCAGTTCCAAGTGTGTTACAGAGTTTCTGCCAATTCCTCCAGTGTAGACTACCACGCGCCTCCTCAGGTGCACATGCCAGCCACTTGTTTTCCCCAAATAAGGTTTGCCAAAACTTAACAGCTGCACCATCATCTCAGACCTGGTCCTTTGCAAACTTCACATGTGGGACTTGAATGATCCCCTGAACCCAGAATTGAGCAAGCATGTTTGGTTTTAACCTCCAACCAAGAGGAAGCAACTACATGTCATTCATAAAGGAAATGGTTGCGTTGCATTGTCAGACATATCTTCACAGCGCTGTGGAGTAAAGTCTGGCTACACCACACCTTCTGGGATAGGAAAAAAAAAATACTCTGGATTGTTTGCATTTCTTTAAACCAGTCACAATCGTCCATGCTCCATCACAGCAACGGTAGTTCTACAAAATAGTGTTGAGAAGGAACTTGTTTTGGTGGAACATTTGCAGTTTAAGAACGGCAACAGGCAGAGAGCGGAAGGTGAGGGACATCTCTCAGGCAATTATCCTGGAAATGTACTTCCGTTGATCCAGACTAGCCTATACCTAACAACACGTGGGATGTCAGCCCAGGCTACCAAGAAAAAAAATGTCAATATTGGACGAATCCGCACCTCACGTGTTACATCCGTTTGCCAATGTACAGTACCAGTGCAGGAAGCAGTATCATGGCACAAAGTTAGGATGTAGAGGTCAGGGTGGTGGATGAGCGTGTAGTGCGTCTAACTTTCATGCAGGAGACTGGAATACACTTCCCATAGACCAACATTAACCGTAACCTAAATCTGAGTTTTAGTTCCTTAACCATAGGTTATTTGCCATAACCGCAACCTTTCCCTAACCTTAACCATGCTGTCGTTGCCAAGTCGAGAATGTTAAAAACATTGGCTTCCGTCCTCCTTCCTGTCCTTGAATTTAACCCTGGGTTTTGAAGAATTGTCCAAAATCTGTGTTCTTTTCTGGCAGTAGCATTAGAGATGCAAAGCACAAACCCTGCTCATCCGTCCATCCCTGTATTTACCCCGGTCTCCACCCCCAGTGTCAAGAAAATGACCATAATCCTTTCAACATTGAGGGGCCCTATCTTGCACCCGGCGCAGCGCAAAGCCCGACGCAAGTGTCTTTGCTAGTTTAAGACCGACGCAGAAGTTAATTTCCAATCCAACGCCCACGTCCTGTAAATAGCAAATGCAATTTTGGTGGCATGTTGCCATATATGATCTGCTTGCGTGCTTTCACTTCACGCACGAGCAGATCAGTTTCTTCTCCTGAAAATCTCTCCTTCCCGCTTAGCAAATCCTCCATCATAACAATGCGCCAAGGTACAAACATGCCTGGCTTTTAAAGGGAATGGGAGATGACACTCTGATTTGGTTTATTGTATGTTACGCCCAAAACACACCTATGATTAATTAAGACTCTAAGTACAACCCTTTTGAACCATGCGCCTGGCGCACGGACCCTTTTTTCCACCTTTAAACTAGCAAAAGTGGATTTGTACACTTCCTAAACGCACCTGCGCCAGGTGCTTCACGCCGTGCGCTTAGATCGTTAAAATAGGGTCCTCAGTGTGTAGGATTATTTGAAAAAAACGTGGACAATTATACTTTTATAATGCATTATAAAAAAATAAATAAAGATCCACTCCTGGCATGTTTTACAATTCAGTAAACTAGTTCAACATTCTTAAAAATACATCTACTGCTCCCCTCATTGAAAAATTCTAAACCTATAAATATGCAAATATTTTCAAAGGTTTACTGCAGGTCACGCAATGTCTCCTACTTCAGTTCTCTAAATTACAATTAAGAAAAGGTGTATTTTATAAAGAGGAACTATGCAGTTTTTTTTTAGCTTAATTTACCTTAAAGGTATAGTGGAGTATTTTCTTTTTCTGGGTGGATCATCAAGACTATTGGTCCTCCTAGTTGTCAATCATTCTGGGATATGTTTACGTAAGGCCGTACATGCCGTGACAGGTCAGCGAGCAGACGGCCACGGCGTCCGACCATAGATAGTATATAAAAGCCTCCGACCGCTGTCTCCCCGCTCTCGGCGATAGCTTGTTTGTTGGCCTGTAGATTGCTAAAGTTAGCTATAGAGATGCTTAACGTAAATAGATTTCCACTTACCGGTGGCGAGTCTGCCATAGTGGAAAAAGTGCAAATCTTCTTTTGGAAAGTTGGCTTGTAGAGCCATGCCGACAGCAACTTGTAAACAGAGCGTGCACGAGGAGAACTAGGCTCGTGCATGCTCTCTCGTGCACACGTTTAATAGGCGTTCCCTCTCGGGAGCATTTTTTCAAAAAGTGTAGAGGGCGGTTCTTTTCTAAAATTCGGGAAAATCCTCCATTATACCTTTAACTGAACAGCTTCGGAGTCATTGGAATGGTTATATGACAGGTTGAATGGTGGTCATCTCGCTTCCCCCTAGCGCCTATGAGTGGAAAAACCACCCTTGCAACTTTCAGCCGGCGAGCCGCCGGCCTCAACATCGGGAAGCATCGTATTGTAGGAGGAACAGAGAAAGAGAAAACGGCAGACTGACCGAGCGAGGAGTTTGCAGTTATATCTGTTCCGAAGCTGTAGGGGGAGCTCTATAGAGAAACCTGCAAGCAACCAGAGAAAGAGAAAATTGCCAAAACTGCATAGTGCCCCTTTAAATCCTCCCTGCACACCACTCACTCTCCTCTGCTCCCACCAGAGTCAATATGTATTCATGCGTCACATTTATCCCACTTATGCGATGATAATGCAGGCATGAACTAAAACGAATGTTGCTTTACTGTTTTTTTCCCCCCGTTGTCTGTGAAGTTTTCACAATGACAGATCTCATCTGTGCACCAAAAATGACAATGAAACTTTGTTGTAATTCGTAATTCTGTAATTAAAAATCATGTCCGATCATTTTCATCTCTGTATACTTGAGTGCCACGAGCCAAACTGTGCACATAGATGTGGGCACAGTTTGCAACAGCGCAAATGCCTTAGGGATTAAAGCAACTAGCTGGTGGTTGTGCTGTATGTATTTAGCCCATTACAGACAGTACACTTTACATTACAGCTGACCATTTTCTGAAGCGTACCATACGTTTTGAGATTGATTTCCTACGCTCTAAACAGCCATTGGTCTCAGCTGGTTCCAGCGTGTAATAGAAATCATCTTACACAAACTTAGGTTAACATAATCCATTACACAGAACTTCTATCTACATTTCTGTCTATTCTGTCTATTTAAGTCAAATTTATATATTTATATGGCTCGGGAAAGGGAAGTTTGGCGTCGTCTGCTGGAGCTGCTCCCCCCGCGACCCGACACCGGATAAGCGGACGACGATGGATGGATATATTATCTTTATGGGGTACTGTGTTTGTAAAAAATCTGCATAACATTCATTAATGCAAAAAAATATATATAATTTGCTATCTGGCTGCGATATTCTCATAACATACTGTAACTTTTGAATGTAATGCACCAAAATCTTAGATCTGAGAACATCCTTGAACACACCACCAAGCAAGTGTGTGTGTGTGTGTGTGTGTGTGTGTGTGTGTGTGTGTGTGTGTGTGTGTGTGTGTGTGTGTGTGTGTGTGTGTGCACTCTGAACTACCCAAGGGGGTAAGCCTACCTCCACAGAGCGAAGCTCCTATGGCGCCATTTTGATGCTAACAAGCCATCACCCCCTGTTAGCATCCCATTGACTGCCATTCATTTTGGCATCACTTTGACAGTCAATAACTTTACATCTGAAGTGTTTAAAGACTTTATTTGTCCATTGTTTATTTTTAAAGAAACCCGACAATGTATAAAAGGCTCCATTACCTTGTTTCTCACGTTACGGCTCCGTAGCAGACGTTTTTATAAAAATAGGCTAATGATTGTGTCATAACCACGCAACTTATTCGCAACCTAGCATAGTAGAGGAATGACCATATAGTACAGGAGAAACTCGCAGGCAGTTTGGACTTACATTAGCTGTTTAGTTTAATTACTAACGTTAACTAGCATTTTAGTTAGCAATAATTAGCCTGTGCCTATGTTATCTCCTTACATATACCTACGCTCTCCGTCTCTGCAAGATTGGGAATGATTGAGATTTCTCTTGACACAGCTACCAGAAGACTTACAACTTTCAGACAGTTTACTTATGTCACATCTACTTCCGCAAGCTCAGTGTTCAGCTGCGCAGTAACACTCAGCCATCACCGGAAAAGTGCTTCTAATAGACTTCACTGGTCTCCGTCCAGAGCAACGGGATCTGTTAGTCCATTTCTTTAACGGTCGATGGAACTACCCAGAAGTCATGAGTGCATTCTGACATAAAGCAATCTTACTCCCTCTCTGTCTATCTCTTTATCTCTATTAGCCTCTCTCTCCCCATCTCTGGTTATGTTAATGATCTGATGTGCAGGCAGAGAAGGCACCTGTGCGAGGCTAACGTGAGACGACACCAATCGTTTCATCACAATGGGGAGCCCCAGAGACCAAAAGACTTACTTAAAAGGCGTATTTCAGGGTATTAATTGCTTGACATGGCTCACCCAGGTATGGGAACCCTTTCATATGGCAATAAAAAGACGAGTGGAGAGGGGAAACAACTGTGCTGCGGTTGGCCAAGAGGATCGGCTGAAATATTTCAGTGTGTAACTAGCAGCAAGGTATTTCTCACAAAATCATGTGCCGTGAGTAAAAATAAGTTACAGTAATTGAGTTAACCACCCCTCCTGCGCCATCGCTCTTTTATGGTGTGTCTGGTTCTGTGCGTGAGTGGGAGTAATTTCACGTGACCTGGGGTTTTCGTCCCAAAACTGCACCTTTTTTTGCCTGTTAGAGTTAGTGAACGCAAGGAAAAAATGCAAATGAGAGTCACACACAGATAAAGAAAGATTCAGGGAACTAAACAGACACTATAATGGACCTAAACAGACACTATAATGGTGAGAGAAGCGAACTAAAGGTGTATGAGAATGAAACATTACGACACGTGGTCCCACGACCTGGTATCATATCAGCTAGTTGGAATTGATGGGTTAATACAAAGAATACAAATAAGAAGAGCAGCCTCTCATATGTGCTGTTATAAGACACTACTGTTGAATTTTCTACTGAGTGAATTAAAGCCCAATTCTTTCATTATCATTATCAACACTAACACTAAAGTGAAATGTTTATTCCTAAAGTTCTCACAGTTTTGCCAAATGTATTATTTGAAAAGTTGACTTTTTTTACGAGTCTGCTTTGCTTTTTGTCTAATACAGTATTTTATGTTTCATCATACTGTAAATGTAAGTAATTCCACAAATCATCACTGTCCTGACAAAATGTTAGCCGACATACCCATAATGAAATGACAACGATGCAAGAAGATATGGCAATTTTTTTTTGGAAATGTTTTTGGAATTGTATAACGATATTGTCATTATTAATATTATTACTTGATTGTTCAGAGTCTGTACCCATGCAGAAAGTTGGCGACTAATATAATATAATATAAAAGCTACAGTAATTTCTTCCTCTGCTCACGTCATCAGTCTCAGTGCCTTTGGCTGTACTTTGATTCGGTTTATTTTTGGTATTATCATCCCAATAGAGATTTCAAGGTTGGCTTATTTTAAGTTAGTCTAATGTCATTTTAAATTCAGTCAGACATAATTCAGCCCTACATTTGACATGGGTGCCTCTTTTATTTTTTAAATTTCACATCTAACAGAGTTGTCAAAGTCTTTTTTTTTATAGCTATCAGAAACAAGGGTGCTCTTTATCTAAAGCATACAAACAGGCACATGACACACAGTTGTGAATCTGCAATATTTGAAAATAAATTTCATTATTTCATACATACATTTAATATTATTTGACTTAAGCAACTCTGAGGCCTTATCACCCAGGTACATATGCAGACATTAACACTACGTTTACATCTTAAAGCAGGAGTAGGTGTGTCAGCTTCACTCACCTGTCCGTACCAGTTATATTCCAGCATCGTGACGGCACGTGTGGCGTTCACAACCGCGCAATTAAAAACTGTACTTGTATGCTCTTGCACAATCAAATCCTAATAATCGCGGCCTGTTTCTCTCTTCTCAACACAACTATACAACTCTTCCCTGGGTGGGATTGATGTCATCAGGAGCCAGGCGAAAGCTAAGCCATTACACACACATTTTTGTACACATGCACTGGCAAGCATACTCACACACACCCTTGGCTCTCCTGTTGAATTTTGGCACTCCCAGGGCTTACGACCTGTTGATAATGAACCTGAACCCATTATTTTGAGTCAATGAATTGAAAGAAATAGGGCAAAGAATGAAAGCCACAGGGCCAATTAACAGCATTCTTTGATGTATTACCCTTGCTCGCCACTCAACCAGACCGCTCTGTGCCTTTTTGTCTTTATTCCCTCTGTTATTCATTAATTATTCTGAGCGGGGTCAGAGTTTGTGTGGCTAATTGTGCAGACCGTCTCTCTTTGAGGATGGCAAAAGATTCGCCCAACACTGACACTCCCCCTGACTGTGCCCAGTCACCTTGAATTATGCCAATTATTCCAATTCTTTGATTTCTCTCCCCCCCCCCCCCCCCCCCTTTCCCGTTCTGTTCTATCATTGTACTAAGCTGTGGGTCTTTTCACCCTCCCTCCTGACTTTTCATAGTTCAGTCTCTGTCACTGGATTTTCTCTCACTCACACACACACACACACACACACACACACACAAACAAATACATAGTATTTTGGTGACGATCTTTGATGTTTAAGGGGGAATTATGACAGTTGGGGTCTTCTCAGGTTAAACTCTCACTGATCAGATCTTTGTAGACGTCAGGTACTGTGACATACTGTGCGTCACTCAGCACACACTTACATTTTTTTGAATAAAGCAACTAAAACCATTGAAATAGCCTTATTTGAATGTATTGACACATTACAATGTGTTATAAGAACATAATATACCTTCTTCAGGCAGCATTTAATTCAGTATATATATATATATATATATATATATATATATATATATATATATATATCAATCTCCTCATCTGAGTCTCGTCAAGAAAGAAAATAAATGTTTAACCAAAACTATGCCTTTAACAAGCATAAGTTTGATATTCAAAAAAAAAGCATGGATGATAACACCCTCTACTATTTAGCTAATCACCGCAAATGTATTAATAATTTACACCATTCAAAAAACTACGAATGTTGATCTTCAAACTTGAGTGAAGTCTTGTTTACAAAGTTCCCATAAGGGCTGAAAAGAGTTTGTGCCTCTGGATTTTTCACAGTCTGAGCCAGTTTTAACGGGCCATTGGAAACGCATTACTCAGTTTAGGATGAAGATGAACTATTGTGAGTCACTGTTTTCTACATTTTTAATAAAATATATTGCACTTATCTTTAATATGGGAATAGGCACAGGCTATGAAATGCAAATCTCTTCACTTATACAGTTCATGTTATTCTTGTTTCTGTTTTGTTATCTCCTTTGCTTTTGGTAAAGCTAGATGTGCAGTCTGCCTCAGAAGATACAGGAAACAAAGACATTGCTATTCAGATGTAATCAGATTAGGAAACGTTAAAGAGGCAATCCCTCTTTAACATGATTAGGACAATAGATGGCATTTAATGGTTAAATGATCTCAGATGTCTTTAATCTGAGCCAAGGCTATGGAGGGTTGTATCACAAAAGGTATCTTGAGGCAAACTGCACACCTGTTAAATAAGAAGAAAGAAAAAGAACGGACGAAAAAAAAAGGTTTCTGGTGCAAAATAACATTATTTGATTCATGTGTCATTTTCTTGATTGGAATTAAATTATCAGTGTTATTCTTCTTCTGAGAAAATTACTTTTACAATATATCAAATGACTGACATATGACTAATTTACATTTTGGTCAAAAGACAAACTAAATGAGGTACCAACATTAACAGTGCTGTGAGATATCAGTATCATGAAATAATAAAACTTGTATTATTCTGTTAACTCACTGCTATGACTATCTGCTTTTTCACTTCCAGTAAGATGTCAACTGTCTCTTCAGTCCCTTTGTTATATTTGTCCTTCATGAAAGAAGGGCACGTAAGATCACTGAAAGCCTACGCTAACCTTTTTGTCTCTCAAGTTCTTTTGGATGTGTTTTCTTCAAAGGGTCCCATGTAGTACTTCTGGCTATGGGCAGCTCTCAAAGGTTACGTCCTCAGGCCATGTCTGTGTCACTGACGCCACTGACTAAACACTGTGTCCCTCTCCCTCTCTGACCTTCTTAATTTTGTGTGTGTGTGTGTGTGTGTGTGTGTGTGTGTGTGTGTGTGTGTGTGTGTGTGTGTGTGTGTGTGTGTGTGGCCTTGACTATCATTACTGCTTAGTACAACCCCAAATCAGAAAACACAAATAAAAAAAAAGTAGTGATTTCTAAATGTACTTTGACTTGTATTTAATTGCAGACAATGTGAACGGAAAATATTTCATGTTTTGTCTGGTCAACTTAATTTAATTTGTAAATATACATCCTTTCCTGTCATTCAGACCTGCAACACATTCCAAAAAAGGTTGGGACAGGAGCAATTTAGGACTTGTAATCAGGTAAATTGGTTAAATAATGATATGATTTGAAACAAGTGATGTCAACAGGTGATTGTAATTATGATTTGGTACAAAAGCAGCATCCAAGAAAGGTCTAGTCCTTTAGGAGCAAAGATGGGCCGAGGATCGCCAGTTTGCCAACAAATACGTGAGAAAATTATTGAAATGTTTAAAAACAATGTTCCTCAAAGAAAGATAGGAAGACATTTTCTTATTTCACCTTCAACAGTGCATAACATAATTAAAAGATTCAAGGAATGTGGAGGAATTTCAGTGTGTAAAGGACAAGGGCGCAAGCCTAAGCTGAACATCCGTGATCTCTGAGCCCTCAGGCAGCACTGCATCAAGAATCGTCATTCATCTACAAGCGATATCACCACATGGGCTCAGGACTACTTTGGCAAACCTTTGTCAAGTACCACAATACGTAGTTACATCCACAAATGCCAGTTAAAACTGTACTGTGCCAAAAGGAAGCCCTATGTTAACAGTGTCCAGAAGCGCCGTTGACTTCTCTGGGCTCGGAGGCATCTGGGATGAATCAGTATTTCAAGTATTTTTTGGGAGAAATGGACGCCGTGTGCTCCGGACCAAAGAAGAAAAGGATCATCCAGACTGGTACCAGCAACAAGTCCAAAAGCCAGGGTCTGTCATGGTATGGGGTTGTGTCAGTGCCCTTGGCAAAGGTAACTTGGCACCATTAATGCTGAAAAGTACATAGAGATTTTGGAGCACAATATGCTGCCTTCAAGAAGACATCTTTTCCAGGGACGTCCATGCATATTTCAACAAGATAATGCAAAACCACATTCTGCACACATTACAAAGTCCTGGCTGCGGAGGAAGAGGATACGGGTACTTGACTGGCCTGCCTGCAGTCCCGACCTGTCTCCAATAGAGAATGTGTGGCGCATTTGAAGCGCAAAATGCTACAACGAAGACCCTGTACTGTTGCCCACCTTAAGACTTGTTTGCAGCAAGAATGGGACAAAATTACACCTGAAACACTTCATCACTTGGTGTCTTCAGTCCCTAAACGTCTTTTAAGTGTTGTGAAAAGGAATGGCAACATTACAAAGTGTTAAATGCTTTACTGTTCAAACTTTTTTTGAAATGTGTTGCAAGAACCAAAATAGGAATTTTGTTTTTTTGAAATAAAAACAATAAAAATCATGAGGAACACATTAAATTATGTGCTGTTGTATTGTCTGCAATGAAATACAAGTCAAAGTACATTTAAAAATCACTACTTTCTTTTTTTATTTGTGTTTTCCATACTGTCCCAACTTTTTCTGATTTGGGGTTGTATCACTCAGCACAAGCATTTTTAATGAAGCCACTAAAACCATTAAAATAGCCTTGTTTGAATGAATTGACTCATTACCAGGTGTCATAAGAGCACTTTTATGCCAGGGGCGGATCTACAGGGGGGCAAGGGGGGGCAGCTGACCCCCCGCTGTAGGGCCTTGCCCCCCCCAGCTGCCCCCCTAACTTTGGTGTTCAAAAAACTGTGCTTGTAAAAACAAACTGCCACTATGTCCACACGCTTCTAAAAACATTGAAACAAACAATTAATTCATATAATATTTATAATAATTGTAGATGTTATCTTAGCCCCCTGTCCCTCAAATACTTAGCTACGACCCTGCATCAAATGTGTAGAGCGGCGTTCGCATCGCACAGTCTGGCTCGCACACAGCGAGTCTGCTGCGGTGTGGTGGCCCTGCATCCCGGCAAAGACTGGAGCGACTGAGCTGCCCCCTCCCCATCCCCCCCCCCCCCCCCCCCCCCTCCTGTGCCTCTGAAGGTGAAGTCAGTTTCCCCAGGTGAAGTTTAAACAAACGTTTAATTTAAAGTTACATTTGTAATAAATGTAATGGCGAGTCAGCATGAACAACAGCGCGTCTATTACGTTAGCCAAAAGTCAAATCGCTCGCTCATGACTTGTAAGAGCATTCGGCCCTTTGATTATTGTAGTTTGGATTTTAGTAAAGACAAGAACAGTATAATACCAAATATTACAAACTGGCATATTTGAATTCATAACGTTTACAGAGGGTCGCCGTTTCGGTGGCGTTACGTTACAACACACTACACAGCCCTGCTGAGACCGATCATTTGTATGTCATTAGTTAAGGAGTACTATACAATTCAATTCCTCTCACATATCACGGCAATAAGGCTGCACACATTAAACCAGGTGACATCCTTTACTGTCAAACTGGGAAAACAACAAATACAATGGGAGTAAGAAGGCTAGTCTAAAGACAACTGTTGTGTGCATGTAGTAAATCTCTTCTGATGTTATGTTTGTTAGGCTACTTATTAGCTACAGGGCCCTACAGTGTGATGTAATACAAGGATAACCAGAGCTTTTCACATCTTGACTTTTGCAGGCCAGAGTAGCTGGAGAGATTAGCTGAAGCCTAAAAGTGGGGATATTGTCAGCCAAGAAAATTCTGAGTAGTGCACAGGAGGAAGAGGAGGCAAATGAAGAAGGAGAAGGCAGTAAACTGGAGAGACCAGGCGGGTCAGAGCAGGGGAAGACCACAGAAGGAGATGCAGAAATAAGTGAAAGAGGGAAAGGAAGAATTGACTGTGAGGGATGAAGAGGAGGCTGCAGATTCAGAGAGAGGGACAGAGGCAGGGAGTGATCAGGAGGAGGCAGAGGAAGATGACAGGGAGGAAGAGGCCTGCAGTTACCCCTGGACCATATGGTATGTTTTTATTCTCCTTCCATATCAATTGCAGTACAGTCACTCAGTGACATGACATGTTTTCAGTTTTATAGGGAAGATTTACATATATATATATATATATATATATATATATATATATATATATATTATCTAATGATGTTTTACAGTTTCTCTATCATAGCATTTGTTTGACCTTTTGTTTGATCATAATTACTGATAAAATAAGACATTATGTTCTGTTCTATTTGTCTGTATCAGTAAATATGATCAAGCCATTTAATTCAATTTCAGCTAAATTCAATTTTATTTGTAGTATCAAATCGTAACAAGAGTTCACTCTTCTCAATACACTTTACAAATAGAGTAGGTCTAGACCACACTCTATAATTTACAAAGACCCAACAATTCCCCCAAGAGCAAACATTTGGTGCAACAGTGGCGAGGAAAAACTTCCTCTTGGGCAGAAACCTGAGCCTAGACAGACCCAGGCTCTTGGTGGGTGGTGATCTGCTGCTGCCGGTTGGGACACAGAGACACTGATATAGATATACAGATATGGAGAATTATGATTCATAATAATTATAGCAGTTGGTATGATAAACGGTGGCAATGATAGTCACAATAAAGATAATGGAACTATGACTAGAAATAATAGTTGTAGCAGTTCAGGGCGTAGCAGGGTGTTGCGGGGCATAGTAGGACATAGCAGTGCGTTTAACATATGGGGGTTCTCATGTACCATCTTCCCCTGCCACCCTGCCAAGATCTCTCGCTACCCCTTTGCCACCCCATGTAAAAATTTCTAGATCCGCCACTGTTTTATGCTCCTGCATGGGTGTAAGAACGGGGGCTGTTCTTCAGCCAGCTTTAATATGTTTGTGTATGTTCTTGACAAGAGTTATATAAGAAGGTTAATACCCCTTTCATATCTGCATGCTAAATTAAAACGTATAGCCAGCAGCTGGCTAGCTTAGAAATAGTCCTGCACATAATCACCCATTTAACCACTTACACTTGTTCAGTTTTTACAAACTCAATGAAGTGAACTATGCCTTTTACAAACACATGTTTGATATTTGGGAAAAATAAATAACAACATGGATGATTACACCCTCTAATATTTAGCTAATCACAGCAAATGTATTAATAATTTACACCATTCAGAAAATACAAACGTTGAATCTTTAAACTGTGTGAAGTCTTGTTTGCAAAGTTCGCATAAGGGCTGAAAAGAGTTTGTGCCTCTGGATTTTTCACAGTCTGAGCCAGTTTTAACGGGCCATTGGAAACGCATTACTCAGTTTAGGACAAAAGTGAGTCGCATCACTGTTTCTAGATTTTTAAGAAATATATTGCACTTATCTTCACTATGGGAATAGGTGGAGGATATACTGCCTGTGACGTTTTAATTCAGGTATATGCAGTACATATTCTTCCTGTTTCAGTTGTGTTCTCTTATTTCCTTTCTGTGGAAAAGAAGTAGCAGTGCAAGTCTGCCTCGGAGGTAAATCATGTCTTTCAGCGGGGACATATGGGGAGAGATGTTAACAAAGGACCCTGATAAGATTATGTAGTAACCACAAGCCAAAAACAAGAAGGATTCAATGAGGTGACACCTAGTCTGTTGTTTCCTACTGTCTTATGACTTTAGGACGTATCACTGTAGATCCTATCTTGTGGTTTCTTTCGTACTAGAAAGTTTTTGATGCAAGTCTGTATCCTAGTATAAATAATGAGAAAGTAATTAAGACAGAAAGTGCTGGTTTGGCTTTTTTATATCCCTTAAAAAGTCAAAAAAAAGTTGTATCTATTTGCTGTGCATGCGTTTGTCTATGTTCTGTGTGTATCTACTGTACGAACATTCCTCGTTTGAGAATTCCACAAATGCTTTTAGTCAACATCATGTTTTTTTTTTATTTCCTTTTTGTTCTATTACTCTCTACTGTGATTACGGTGTAGTTACTGTGACTGTATTTGTTCCTACAAAAAAAACAAATACACAAAACCACACTAGGGGTTCCTGAATACCAATCATGTTGTTCTTGTTCCCCCCTCTGAGCTTATCTAGCCTCCAGGGAGACCTCCAGCCCACTCCCTCCCTCTTTTTAAACACAGATCTCCAAACCCAGCAGGAAGCCTCTACTGGTCCCAACACACAGTCCCTGCTCCCTCGCTCCCTGATGCACACTGTCCACTTCCCCAGCCACACACTAACACTACTACTCTCCACACATTGTACCTTTTTTATGCCCCCTTTTGAATCCTATTAGTGCGTGAACTTAGTTTAACTGAAAAAGACTGTCGACTTCACTCAATTAGGCCTAATAGGATTAGGTTGCTGGTATGGGCCTGGAGGTTTAAATAGGAATGGAATTTTGGCAGACACCTGCTCCATCCATTGCATTAATCTTATAAAGGCTATGCAGTATGCAGGGGCCCCTGTGATACCCAGGGTTGAGCGCTTGGTTGGATGAATGGCTGTATTAGTTGCATGGGTTTTTAGCGCTGATGGCATCAGTACCAGAGGAAGTGTGGACGGGTGGTGAAAGGTTGAACGTACAGTAGGTAGCTGCTTAAACGCATGTTGTGGACGAAGGCACTAATTCTACTTTAGTGCACACGGTCGTGACGTTCTGTAATATAAACGTAGACATAGATTTTACGAAAGTCATGACAATATGATCATATCACTGAACTGGTTGTTTTTTGTGGGACCCACAGAATGGTGACTCTTCTACCAAGAATTTAGCTGATCATCTCACGTCAATTTATGAATCTCCCAGTCACACTTCATTCATAGCATATTAACATTTTAAACTGATCATTTAGAGTAAGTACATGAGGAAGTACAGTAGGCTATAGCTGGAAATTGAAGGTGTCAGATATATTTAAAACAATAAATATATCATGCTGCAAATCTCATTTTCAGGTTGAAGCTACAGGTTGTGAACATTTATTTAAAGACCATTTGTTGGGCATTTCCGCCTCCAATGATAGAAAAGCAATGAAAGGTGGAGAGAGAGAAGACATGCAGGAAATCGTCCCAGGCCGGACCCGAACCCCGGACCTTCTGCGTCGAGGCATGAACCGCTGTATATGTGCACCCGCTCTACCAACTGAGCCATCCCGGCCACGGTTGTGAACATTTATTAGTCTGCCGCTAAAAAATGTTGTGTTTCTGCCTTCATAGCCAACAAAAGCTGATAAAAATTCTTTAAGTTTTTAGTCCTCATTTTTTAGACTGCTTTTAATCTTTAATTACCTAAGTTTGAAAGTAAAGTACATTTTGAAAGGTAAACCTAAAAACTAGGGCTGTCAATCGATTAAAAAATGAATCTAAATTAATCGCATACATCATTTTTGCTGTGAAAGTATTTTAAATATTTCAATTCAAATGAATAATCATCATTAGTGACATTAACGTTAAAAAAACTATTTTTATTATTATTTTCATTGTTCAAATATATATATATATATATATATATATATATATATATATATATATATATATATATATATATATATATATATATATATATGACCAAATATGCTGAGGAAATAAATTCAAAAGGGTATTTTACAACAACTACGAATGCACCGCGAGGCTGTAGATTGCCAGCTTCGTTGAACGCACCGTCTCTGTGTTCCGACAACGGCGGAAACAGTCAAACTTTAGCTGTCAGCTTTTTAACAGTGTTTAATCCAGCTACTAGCTAGCAGAAGGCTAACGTTACCTGCTGTTGAGTTGTTAAGCTGTTAACTAGCCAGCAATGTTTCTGTTCTGCGCACTCTGTTCTCTTAATAGGCTACATCCATGGTCTCCCTCCTTCATATTACAGTTGTATAGTGTTTAGAACGGCTCCGGGTGAAAGGTCAATATGGAATTGCGATGAATTTTTTTAACGCACTAATTTTTCTCCGATTAATTAATCGAAATTAACGCGTTGTTTCGACAGCCCTACTAAAAATATTCAACAAGGGATTCGGATTCAATAAGTGGATTTCGGAAAAAAAAATTTGATGTATATAGATCAGAGGCTTACATGTGCTTCCTGTTCAGCCGAAATGGTGTGAATGCCACATAAGTTTCCATTTTCTGCCCGTGATTCATAACACAAGCAGTTATAGCCATACTGTCATATTTAAAATGTTGCCACCCAAGTACGATAAACTGCCATAAAAACTGTAACAAATGCCTAAAGGTGGTCGAGGGGTAGGAAGCCTTAAATGTAAAGAGATTGGGATAGATAAGAGTGTGAGTATAGAGTGCAGGGATTGATGCGTCTTGTGCTCTTAATGCTGATAATTACTCAGTCATTTCTCTTAACACACTGGGAACAATGGCCTTTTTACGTGTCATGTCACTGATCACTTTACTGCTCTTAGTGATCGTATCCAAACAAAACCTAATCGCCTATCCGACCCACCTATGTGAGATATAAAGACGCATTTTGAAATATATTTTAAAGGATTTTATCTTTGTATGAAGCAGTAATGTAAATTAATATGATTTTGCATACAGTACATATGTACATCTTTCTATGAGCATTGCTCCATGTGGCTGAACTAAGTAGCACCTTTCAAGGTTAGGACTAGGGCTATTTGCAAGACTTGTCTGTGGATGACAGACGCAGTCTGTAGCCTGAGAGGGAAGTGTCGCAGGACAGAACGATTATGGAAAGCCACTGGGCTAGAGGTGCATCGCCTGTATCTCAAAGATCTTCGTAATTCTGTTAATACACTTGTGAAGAAAACCCGGACTGCTTACTTTGCTAACTTAATTTCTTCTTTGAAAAAAACAAATCCTAAGATTTTTGTTTGATACTGTTTAACACTGTGTCGCTACCACTCTCCACATTACCCTGTTTCTTCACAGATGATTGTAAGAAGTTCCTTACCTTCTTTGTTGATAAGGTAATGGCTATTAGGTCCAGTATTCACACTGGGACTTGCCCACCCAACACTAGCCCCTCTCAATCTCCTACTGTTCTGCACTCTTTTTAACCTTTAAGTTTACATGATCTGTTGGATTTAATTAGGAATATGAAGCTATCTTTCAACCCCTCTTGATGTGTTACCATCTTCTCTCTTCTTAGAGTTTAGAGTTTTACCAAGCATTGGCCCTGTGATTTGCGTTATTGTAAATTCTTCCTTGTCGACAGGAAGTATCCCTTCCTGTTTTAAGCACGTTAACATTCAACCCGTGGTGATCGATTTTTTTTTTTAGGGCAGTAGCACTTAAGCTGTGAAACGCTCTGCCTCCACCCTTATGGTCTGCTGTTTCTTTGGATCTCTTATAAAAACTAGATAAATACATAGCTTTTTTTTAACTTCATGAATTAGTATGTCATTTTAAATGTGTATCGAGTTTTTAATATGTTATCTTCTCTTGTATGTTTTATGTCATTGTAAAGCACTTTGTGACGTTTATCTGTGAAAAGTGCTTTAAAAATAAATATTACTTACTGACATACTGTAGATGCTAATTGACGTTGGAATTGAGAATTGAGTTGCCAAACACATCAAAAAAACAAATTGCTGAAGTGCAACAAATTTATAACAAGTCAGCATCACTAAGTTTTACAAAAAATATAACATGAACCATCAAAGTTAAAGAAAGCGTGCAGAACAAAAAGAAAGAAAACGTAAGGAAGGCAGATGAAGAACTAAAATTTTAAAAAAACTCAAGCAATTGCATGAGTCATTTTGTCATGGCACGTTGTCATGAGTATGTTTCCACAAATGCCCAAGAGTGTAGTCAATCCTCTTCGTTACTAATCACCATTCTTCCCAGGGGTGTCATACCAAGTCTCATACCAACGCCTCACAATGTCTTTCCCGGAGGTCCCTCCATGTCTCTGGATGCTGTGAATAACTATCTTGGTGGCCTTGGAACCCCCGCCTCCCCACCTTGAGGGATTATGATATGTTTTATGTTTTACAATGTGCAAGTCGGCCCACAGGAGGGCTAAAAAAAGTGACAAAGCAGCGTTCCAAGTATCCAAAGATTGCTCTCAAACATACACACGCGGGCGCTGCGGCCATCTCTGACCTTCTCTCTACTGAAAACCGTGCTACTATAATGCAACAAAAAAAAAAAAGAGGTTTGTGGGTCGGGTTGGGTTTGCGTGGTTGATTAACAGTTCGGATCGGCTCACACACACTAGACGAGTAGACGCAGACGCTGTTGTGTTACACATCGAGCCTCTTATGCTCCCAGAATGCCAGCAATCTTATGAAATGTGCTTGGTTCTGTGATATGTAAACAAAGCCGGCATAACGGCAGACCTTGCCCAATTTCTGTGTGAAAGCGGCTAGTGTTTCCTTTATGCATGTTGATGACAGTTCCGTGCGAAACAACTTTAAAAAAAGCCTCCTTAATTAGCTTTCTAACTACAGTAAATTAAATTTGAGCTTTTATAGGGGTGAACTAAAAAATCAAGTGACTGTTGTCCTTTTAGGGATAACTTTTTCAGGTCAAATAGAAAACACAATTTAAGTCGGAGGCTTCATTTAATTAGTTAATTTCATTTAAAGTAGGCCTCTGCTGTGTAAATCAGACTGCTAGCATGCAGAAAGGCTCCAAAACAGGTTTAGTGCAGTCAACCTGTAATAATAATTAAAAAAAAGTCCTAAACTATTAGCTGCTAGGTAACAATTAGCATTTTTTTAGACTGATCTAATTAGTCAATATACAGTACATCAATCTAACTACTCACTCTTTGCCAACTGTGTGATCTCACAATAGCTACTGTGCTGGAAATGGATTGTAAGTGGATCCAGGCAACACAGTATATCTAAAAAGTAAAATTACCTAATTCAATTTGTGTAATTTATTATACAATTAATTTACAAGTTATGAAGTTATGGTTAACATGCCTACATTTTTTTTTAGAGTTGTTTTAGAGTTTTACATTGGGAGACGTGAACAGCACATGACGATGAGCTGAACCTGAGCCTTGCTGAATTGATAGCATGGCTGGTGATAGCATGTGTGTTTTCCATTGACTTATTTAATGTTTCCAGCACATTGTTCCGTCAATCTGAATCATTACACGGGGACTTCTGTCTGTCTCTATCCCTCCATTCATTCATCCGTGCAGTCCATCGGGCGAACAGCAGCCCAGCCAGCCCAGGCGCTCAGCCAGTCCAGATGGGTGGTCCTCCCAGGCTTTGGCCTGCTAGTGTCCCTGCTGCCCTGACACCCTCCTCTTTTTCTGTGCTCTCTCCGTGTCTCACGCATTCCGCTTGTTTCATGTCTTGGTGTTCTGTTGTGAGACTGAACTGAGTGTGTTAGCACAGTCAAAATGACAGTGGTAAACAAACCACTGCATTTGTCTTTGATTGCCAGCAATGTGTGCAAGCAGAGCAGGCTGAATTTGTGGACATTTCCGCATGGCTTCATTCGCCACTCAACAACACACTAAAGTTATGTTTGTCGCTCTCCACTGTGACTCACAGGCTCTGCCATGGATATTAGACAAACAAACCTTGAGTTGTAGTATTACTCGTAATGCTGTGTATGATAACAGTTCAAGAACACACCAGATTTGAAAGGTACTGCTGGCCTAACACCACACTGTTCGAGTGCATATAGTAGACTCAGAATAGTGTATAACAAGCAATTTTTATCATACAGAACCCACAAAATGTAGAACTGCAATTTTGCTGTGAATCTCCTGAAAAGCCGACGTTCATATATTGAAACACTTGGAACTAAATAGACTAAATAGACACAATTGGAACACATCTGTCATATATTAAGAATCTGGTATACTGTGTTTTGAGCAGGATTTTCATAAATGCTGACATTATTAATATATAATCCAGAATAAGGGGCCTTCCGTGGTTTGAATCTGGGCTGCTGATTGATGTTTTGGGACACTTATTTCTCACTACCTGTAGGGCTAGCTGTGTATGATCAGTTTTGAAAATGTTGCATACAAATGTATCTTTTAAACTGTATTTTGACTGGTTCGCTACAAGTTGTTTCATGTCTTAATACTGATAATGTCCACAATTAACCTATCATTGCATTGTTGCAACATGTTTTATACCCCCCTGCTGTGCGCAACCGAAAATAGTTGGTCAAATTTTTACTTTTTTTTTTTTTTTATATGACATCATGGAGGCAATTATGTTGAGGCAACCTCTCTTCCTCAGGTATTGAAGAAGGCAGCCTGTACCTTGAGGCCAGTATCGACTCACATGCATCCGCAAAGGCACACAAACATGACACACAAGACCAACTTTAACACATGAAAGGCCTCCTACAGAAGACAGAAAACATACTGCAACATTGCTTTGAAGTACATCAGTCATCCATCTAATGTAGGGATGTTTTCTGTTCCTCCTCCTCTGATAGTCTGATTCATATCTCTCTTCCAGGAATTCCCTCTCTAAAGCCCAACAGATACTACTGCCAATCTGCTAGTCATTTGGCTCCTTTCACAATAGGCCCAACGTATTCCAAACATCCAAAATTCAGTCGCACTTTTGCATCAAAGCAAAGCAGGAAAATACATCTGGTTTTTTTAGAGTCCCATATGAGGTCTGCAATCTTCGTGCAATCAAAAAAGAAATGCACATATATGCAAGAGCACATAGATACACATGCATTGAATGGCATACAGTAATTGCAGTGGCCAGTTATGGCTCAGTGATTTCTCAGCACATTGTGTGGGGTTTTCAGATGCCTGGACAATGGTGCTACAATCCCCAGAGACTGAATTCCAAAGAAATGCCCCCTAAAACACAGAGTTCATTCAAATGGTTCCCGTCGTGTGTAACAACAGCAATATAGTTACAATCAGGCTGGTATGTATCAGACTATCAGCGGAAGATAGTTACATGCATGCTGTAAACACACAAAAGCAGCATTTGAGCAGACTAATATCAAAGAAATAGCAAGCCTTACAGTGATCTTCACTGTAACAGCCCTGTTTAATTAACCTTTTCATCCAAAGGCCTCTAAACGACAATGATGAGTAACAATGTGTCATTGATGTTCTTCATAGGCAGGAGGCCTGCTGTGTTTAAGACCTGGTTGGGTTTCAAATATATAAGAGCTGATGCATTTGATTAACTGTTTCTTTTTACCTGACAGTTTAGTGATTATATACCTGTGGTGAAAAGTGGGCCATTAGGAGAAGTGTGTGGATAGGAAAAACTCACATCGATGGTGGATCTCTTGTTTACAGTTGTTTACATTGTGATCCCAGTTCTTTGTCTGGGCACCATATAAATGCAATGTAATGCCTTCCATATATCCCAGTTCTTTGTCTGGGCACCATATAAATGCAATGTAATGCCTTCTTCAATACCTGAGGAAGAGAGGTTGCCTCAACATAACTGCCTCCATGATGTCATTAAAAGAACAAAGGAAGAGCAATATACATAGAAAAACAAAGCCACAATGGATACATAGCAGCTATTTGGAGACCAGTTGATGAATAGAGAAGATAAGGGTACATGCTGATCATACTATCATTATAACAGTGGAAGTGGATCATTATACAGTCCTTTTTTGATCATTGGGTTTTAACACATTAAAGGTATAGTGGAGGATTTTCCCGAATTTTAGAAAAGAACCGCCCTCTCCACTTTTTGAAAAAATGCACATGCACAACACTCTACCTGCTCCCGAGAGGGAACGCCTATTAAACGTGTGCACAAGAGAGCATGCACACGCCTAGTTCTCCTTGTGCACGCTCTGTTTATATGTTTCCAAAAAAAGATTTGCCCTTTTTCCACTATGTCAGACAAGCATCTCTATAGCTAACTTTAGCATGCTACAGGCCAAGAAACAAGCTATCGTCTAGCATCTAAGTTGTGTTTTTTTTTTCATTGCTGGTGCGTTTAGAGCTTTCAAGAAGAGAGTCTTGTGGGATCTGATATTGACTACAAGCCCGTGCCCTGTTCATCCCGACCAAGATCCAGGAGGGGGGGCTAGAGGCCGAGGGAGACGAGGTCAGGGCGGGGGCGCAAGAGCCAGCACCAGCCAAGAGCGGGGAGAAGGCGGTCGGGCTAGAGGCCGCAGAAAGCGAAAACTACCTAGGAACGAGCACGTACGACGGCCTTACGTAAACATATCAGCAGAATGATTGACAACTAGGAGAACCAATAGTCTTGATGATCCACCCGGAAAAAGAAAATCCTCCACTATACCTTTAATATGAATACAAAACATGTGAATAAAACACAAATGCAAATGTGTCTTATATACATGATATAAATGTCTTTCAATTTATCCAATGTTCATGCTTGCCACATGGCCAATCCTTTGGTCAAGAGTGACATATATCAACAACTCTCGACTCCCTTCTTAACTTTTCATCTTGTCACGTCCAAATTCAATTTTTTGTGTCAACTTTGGTTTAGTTGGTTTATGACCAAATACCTGCAAAACTGATGACATTATCATCAAGTACAACCTCAGCTGTACTTTCTGTTTAGTGCTAATTAGCAAATGATAGCATGCTAACACGCTAAACTAAAGATGTTCATCACGGTAAACATTACATGTTAACATTGTCATTCTGAGCCTGTTAGCATGCTGACATTAGCATTTAGCATAAGTACAGCCTCACCAAGCTGCTAGCATGGCTATAGACTTGATACATAATTGAGTCACGAATACTTTGATTCTCATTTATACAGTGTTACCATAATATTCTGTGGTGGCTACCTACCTTCCATGTGTTTTGGGATTGGCACCAAACAGGGATTTGTGCTCTGGTGTAGGCTCCATCATGAGGATGCTGAGAGAGGGAATGATGAACAGTAAGGCTGGGCCGAGGGGGGCAGAACTGAGGCCAGCTGTATGGATGTTGTCCAGACTCATAAAAGCCCTGTCCTTGATCTCTCTGACTAATCTCCCACTGGTTGTCTGGGCCAGAGCACGACTGGAACATTTCTAACAATCCGGAAGTGGATCTAAGCAACAAAAAACAAAGGAAATTAACAATTAGTCAGTACATTAACAAATTATGTAATGGAATTATTATATTATCGTTATTAACTTTAAAAGGTATAAATATAATTCAAATGTATGTGTTATGAATATGTTGAGGAAAGGGTAGAAGGGAGATGGACTGATAAATGTGGGTTCATGCGTGCATTTGCGTCTGTTTATCATCATTAGTAAAATGAAATTGTGTTCCACCAGTTACTTTAGTCTGTTGCCAGATCTTCCTCCACAGCACAGTAGAGGAAGGCCTGGCTAGTCCACACAGCATTCTGAGATGGGAGAAAAACAGGCTCTGGTTTATTGCCATTTCTTTAAACCAATCACAGTCGTCTTGGGCGGTGCTAAGAGACTTACGGAGCAACGGCGCCTCTGCAAAATAGCCTCGGGAAGAAACTTGTTTTGGTGGAACGTGTACGTTCAAAAGTTGTTTTAGTTGTGCAACAGAAAACTCAGATTGGACAGATAGTCTAGCTAGCTGTCTCGATTTACCTTGCAGAGATCTGAGAAAAGGTTAACCATAGTCCTCATAATTGACCGGAGTTTAAAATGTTAACACAAAGATGTCGGATATCTGGCCTAAAATTAGTGAATTTTCATCGGCAACGGAGCAATCGTGGAAGTGGAACGTCATGGATATAGACTACTTTGGACAGCTGTACATTAGAGCTGATTACAATGGTTACCATAGTGGTACTCAATGCTAATCTTGAAAGCTGGACAGTATCTTCTAAAAATATTAAAGGAACATTTTCAGCTACATTAGCACATAGTAGTCACAGGGTTGGATGTCGGTCATGTATGTTCTCTGTAGCCTTATATAGCAGAATCCTTTACTTGCCTTCGAATGATTTATTTAACATTAGTGGATTCCCAAAAAAGGACTTTGCTTTAGCGTCTTTTTTTTAAACTTCCTGGGAGCCTTAATGTCTGCTATCAGATTTGAGAACTTTATTTCTAATAGAAGAATTTTCCTTTCAGTCTTCTGGAAATTATCCACTTTCCTTTCTCTCAAATGTATTCAGTCCAGTGACAGTAGTATCTTGCTGGAGTTTATTTGTGAAATGAATAAATGACCCCCTCATTGGATTTAGTTATATACCTTTTTAATATTTCCATCATGAAGTGAATGGATGGCCAAAGTTGATTGTTGTGTGGTTGAAGTAACAACAGGCAGCATGCCCCAGATCAAAGCATCTCGGAGGCTGTGACTTAACCAGAATCAGTTGATATATACTTAAAAGCCAATTTGATTGGAAAAACATTGCTGCCAACCATACTTGTATATGAATTGTTAATGATATCAACCATTCAGCTAAAAGGGTATTTTCTTGGAATACATTTATAAATTTATTACAGTGGTAGTGCCAGTTTTGTTGTGACATGAATGTCATGCCACTGAATACAATCATGGGCAATAGAGGCTCAAGTCTGAGATAAGGAGCAATAATAATGGAAAATAGGCAGTACAGATATAACGTTGATTGCATGCATCACATGCATTGCTTTGCTCGATCCTTTTAATTAACTCAATAAATTCAGACCTTTCAGTTCTTTTTCAAGCCTACGAAAGATGCATGAAAAGTTGTAGCATTGAGCATCACTGATGCCATAATACAAATTAAAAACATTCCACTTAATTTCTTTGTTTAAGGCTGAAGGTGACGAGCTGGAAAAACGTACCCAGAAGTGGTTACGATGGGGGCGAAATCCTCAATAGCCGATGGCCCCAGAGGGAGCCAAGGGTGCAAGTATGAAGTAAGAAAGTACTTTATATCTAAATTACAAAGTTTGAGTGCAAATTTGCTGTCACTGCCACAGGAGTACTAATGGAGAATACATGTAAAATAGGAGATTCATACATTTGCTACAATGCAGAACTGATTGAACACAAAGAGAATGTGGGTGATTATAATCTCGGAGTCTAGATTGTCTTCTTTCTCCTTCTCTCTCCTTATGTGCGAGGTTAATTGGCAAGGCATACGGCTGCCTGGCTGTCCAAGCATGGTGCAAACAGTGCTTAATTGCCTTTTATTCTTTCGCCAACATTGCAGAATACCTTTGCTGCAGAATTCGGCAGGCAGTTCGAGGCACTGTGTAAAAATGCGTAGATGACGTGGGCATGAGAAAACAGGTTTTTGTAAATGTAGAGATAGGGTTTTGTAGCTGCATTCCTCCAAGAATGCTCATTCGGAACAAGTGGTCTGTCTGTGTGGGATTAGCCCAAGTCTTTGTCTGTGGTTTGTGAGCTTCTCTGTTAGCCCATGAGCAAGGCATCTTTCTCAAATAACAATGAACTGGCCTAACACACGAAGAGTGTTTTATAGGTAATGCCCCTCAACTAGGCTTTTGTCACCCAGCTACTCCTGCTCTAATGCTAACCCATAAAGTGTGTATTTAGCGCAAATGGCTCGGGGTCAGAGATGTAATACATACCTGCAGAAGACCACTTCATTGACGTATGGGTTATTGCTTGACTAATACCCTGTAAAAACATTTCCCAACCTGGGTTTAAGGTCTGTGTGAGCTTTGGAATGAACGGTGAACAAATGTTTTTTTTTTATAATAACTTTAGGTTAAACCACTCACTCGTCATCGTTCATCGTGTAAAACATTGCAGTTTCCCTTGAGTTGACAGTGACAGCCACACACGTAAAGTATATACCCATAACCACCTGTTAACTGCAGATCTCACATTGAACCTGTGTTCGTTGTTTCACATCATACACACAGACAGTGATCACGTCTACAAGCTGTCAACATTCGGGTTATGGTCGGGTTAAGGTCACTATTCGGGTTTCTGACACATTCAGAATAACCCGTTTACATGCGTGAGCAGAGAGAGTTACTCCTGTATACATGGAATTTGTAATCAATTGGCAATATCTCGATGTAAATGGGAAATCAGTACTTTCTGCCGTCAACAAAAGACATTATATTCATGGTTTTCACCACACTAATAAAGAAATTGCCAGATGGCGCATACAGGAAGTTCCTCTACTCAAAAGACCAAGATTCCTTGCAAATAGAACATGCGCAGAACACAAATCAATGTTCCTTTTGATGGGGATATGCCGATACGCGTTTACATGACCAAATATTCGGGTTAGAAAAGGGGTAACCCAGGGGTCATATTCGGGTTTTTAAAAACAGGAATATGAGCATATTCGTGTTTTTGCCGGTGTTTACATGGCCGTGCGCAACCGGGTTACTGCTGATATTCCGGTTTTGAACGGGTTATTGGCTGCTTGTAAACGTAGTCAGTGTTAGAAGAGAGGGATAATATAATGCACTGTTGGTAGCATTGGAAAGAGGCAGCTGCTTTCCAAATTTCATTCAGTGAATTAAAATCCTTTGTGGCTCAATGTGTAAAACTCAATTAAAACACTGTTCTATATATATAACATAACATAATGTCTTAGTGGCATTTGAAATTGTGCCTCATAGATAATCTCATTACCTTAGACACTTTTTAGCACATAACTAATTATTCTAGATCAAGGCCTACACCTTGTTTAGTGTAAATCCCAACCAGGAAGCTTGCCTTCAGAGTGTCAGGTGTCCTCTCCTCCACCTTAATTAGCTCATCTCAGCTAACGTGGCTCACTGTTGATTTGAATGGCCATGTAACGCTACAAACAGTGTGACCGTGATGTGCTGAATTCATGATACCACCACCTTATTATTCCCCTGGTTGTTCAACGAGCGGTACTCCTATTTGAGCCTGTTTGACTGAGAACTGAGATCTGACAGTAGACCTAAAGGCCTCCTGCTGCTCTAAAGATAGAGAAGATATACAAAGCCTCGGAGCCGCTGTGCTGCTCACACTTCTTTACATCTGGCTGCAGGCCTGCTTCACAGTCGCTGTGATCCGATTTGTTAATTTGTCATCAGTGACAAAACTCATTATATTATAGTAAAAAAAACATCTATCTATTGGGTACAGTGTGGGAACTAGCTGCCCAATTCACAGAAAGCCGGAGAGCTGCCAAAACTGGGGACAAGCAGTACTTTCCAACAACATTAAAGCAATAGTCATGAATTTTCCAAGCCACGCTCTTTGAGTGTTAATCAGAAAGTAAAATGTAGAAAGAGTCCCTGGGCTGGTAAAGTTTTTTTTCAGATTTGACATCTGTCCCTCCTCAGCAGCTGGACTAGCTACAGTCAACACACATGCTGTGGCTGTCCAACATTCAGTCTGATCTTATACACGTCCTCTAATGCTTGTGTAGCATTAGTTGCTTTAATAAATCTTTTGAACTTGTCTGGCTATTCATTGATAATTCATAGCGACGACGGTTTGCGATTTGCAAGTTTATTTAATGTATTGCTCAAATACCTAACAAGTGTTTAAACGCTGTTATCATGGAAAAATTTCCACTTTGCATCTTTTCTTCTTTTTTTTTTAGGATTAACCGACTTTTTCATGCTTTTTATCGCATCCAATAATATTTAAAGAAAATTCCTTTAAATTTGCATCTCTATTACTATCTATCTATCTATCTATCTATCTATCTATCTATCTATCTATCTATCTATGTTTATCTGTCTGTCTGTCTGCACACTTACTTAAATCCTAAACCACCCACGTGGAGACAGGAAGTTTGGAGTATCATTGCTGAGGATTTTATGAGTGACTGTGTCACAGATGACTAAATACACACACACATACACACACACACACACACACACACACACACACACACACACCACCGTGTGCCTCATTAAAACCTTTCCCATAGATGTGCTACTTTGTACAGCTCTCCACTCATCATCACCTCCAATCCGCTCAACCCTTGCCTCCCTTTGAGCTCCACTATTTATTTTCATCAAGGCCTCTCTCTCTACCTCTCTTTCTTTCTCTCTCGCTCTCTCTCTCTCTCTCTCCCTCTCATCCACAGTGGGCTTTGTTGCTGGGCTGTCATGTATTGAAGCACCTATTTATTTGCTTTTTTCAGCGCTAATTCTCTCTTATTGTCCCTCCCGGCGTCCCATTGCGTCGGGAACAAGGCCGCCGCGAGAGTTTTGTTCCCTGTGCTCAAGACATGAGTCAGCGAGCCACGATAATGATGAAGTGCTCAGACACACAGGAGATCCAGCCTCTATCACTGATTACACCGGCAAAGTCTTCTTACCATACACCCCTCACACAAGGTCATTATTACAGAGTGTATTCAGTTTGTGTAAAGAGCTTAGGGTCACCATTAAGGGTTGATTTAAACCTGTGTGGTTTAGCTGTCCCTCGACTGTTTGTTCTTATTCCAGTCGCTTAAATATGGCTTTGATATGAACTAACTTGTTGGAGAAGCCATGCAAAATGTGTATGGAATGTTGTTTTTTCTTCATATTTTAATATATCACTTTAGTTTAACTCGTTATTCTAGTTCCATTAAAGCGTTATAAGCTGCACTGAAGAGGTCCAGGGATATTGATAGGATACCTATAATACATTTACAACAGTGCATGTTCAGACACTTCACACTCAAGCTTACCTCTCAACTGTTGCCTCTGCACAGCTGTAACTGCATTAGACTAAGATAATTAGAATTAGAGAATTAACCAAATTAAAAGTCATAACTTACATTAGCCCTTTTTCCATCTGAGTGTGCCTCTCTGGTATATCATATTACAGCAGGTAATCTCGTATATTAGATGATCTTTGAGGCCGAAACAGAATTTTGAATGGGACTGCTTGTGAGTCGCTGGGGATAAGACAGGCAGGTATGTCTGGGAAAAAGCCACACAGTTTACAAGCCCTACAAACTAGAGGAGAGTCAAAACAAATGTTGAGACCTACTGTACATGTGGATATATTGTAATTGTGCCTATAAAACAGACTGGTTCATGATAATGTGTATGATCAGCTTTTATTTCCTTACTAAATATGAAACTGGTGATGATTTGTCATCACATTTAATATAAACAAATAAGATAAATACATGTTTTTGACATTTTTCCCTTGAACTTTGTTATTTTATCTATTGCAGATGCTCACAAGACAAACTTCCATGTTAATTCTTAACATGTTATAGTCTATTAAGTCTCCACAAAGTCTACCGGCGCAAGCAAGTATGACATTCTACAGAGTAACTTATTGCTTTTATATGACCTTAACAATATTCTATAACAGATATTATCTGTACTAACAATACAAATATTTGGTCATTTTCTTCACCTTGAACAAGCTTGCTGTATTACATATAATTTCAAATGTGAGTATCCTGAACTGTAAGATACAGGTCTACATGACAATACATATACCTCTCACCTGTCACATAAATGTGCTGACTGCTAAAATTGCAAGCATGACCAAATGTATCGTAGTCTTTAAGTCCTATTGCATTGTGGGTACCCAGTCTGTACAAACGTAGGAAGGCGGAGGAGAGGGGAGCTTTAATATGCTTATATACAATGTAATTAGGCCTAAACTGTGGAAGAAACGCATGCAGCATGCACGTGGATTGTCACATATAATTCTATGCTGTCCTATTTATGTGTCTCCACTTCACAAGTCAATCAGATCCATTTTGTGACTTCAAAGAGTGGTTTCAGGAAGAGGCTGTAGACCGTGGATGAACATTCACTTTTGCTTTTCATCGGTCAAGGGTGTGCGCCACCGCTGAGAGGAGGTTACCACAGTCTCACTTTGAAGTCAGCCCTCAGAGCAGACTGTGTTTACGTTCTTCCAGCACATTACTCCCTCCCAGCCCACCTCTTCTTCCACACATCTCTCCATCACACTGTTTAAATACTAACTAAACCTTACCTTGATATACTGGCACGACTAATAATATGGTTGACATTATTATTATTATTATTATTAATTTAATCAAAAGCCCAGTTAATTAAGCTTAAATAATAATGGACAGGGCATTATTAAGGAAATGCACTTCTGTGGAAATGGAAATGAAAGCCAAGTTGTCATTTCCAGATTGACCACAAGATGGTGCTGTATGCATCCATTCAACATCTCCTAAAAAGACATTGCTCATACTTGCGTTTCCCTCTTGAAACTTCAACTTACGCCCCTGCAAACTGAAATTAGAAAAAATAATAATAAAATCCACAAACGTTTCAGAAAGCGTGTGTGTGTCATAAACTCTGTTTCTGTATGACATTGCGGACAAGTCATGACTCACCAATTGCAAAACTCTTGGGAGTACCCTGTGCATACATTTAAATGTCAAAGTAACAGTGCACACTTCCATTCTGCTGCACACTACTCCAAGTTTGCACCCCATCCTCTAAACATGCTCCAGCTCTGTGGCACTGCACACATCCATCTCTGCTATTGCACACTACACAGCTAACACACCACTGACACAACCTCACCTAGGCTCATCTTTGATTTAAAAAAAAGACATACAAAGCCCTGAAATCTGTGTTTGAAGTTGTAATAAACCTTTTAAAGTCCTTTATCCCAAAATGAATCCGATGCAATCATCATTTATCTAATACTGGATTATGTGTAACAGACATTTTTTTCAACATTCTTTTAGAAAAACTACTACTTAGTCATCTTGGTTGTGAGTCATCGTCCTGTGAGACCTTTACACACGTCCACCCTATTTGCCCTATATCTCAAACCGCCCACACATTTTTTCTCCCTCCCCAGCTCCGAACCGGCACACGCACAGGTCTGAAAACAACATTCCCGTGATGCAAGATTAGAGAAGTTGGCAGGGGTTTTTCTCTATATATTGTAAATAATATCAGGTGACAAAAAAAGAGGAAGTACCCCATGAGGAACTTTAAACATTTTCCCGCTGTGTCATTCTGATCTTTCAAAGCTGCACTCAGGCAATCATTCAACATGCCCGCGCTAGGACAACATGTCGAAGTGATGCCAGGAATCTAAGGATGCAATGGGACTTTTACAAAGGCAATTTCATGAAATGACTGAGAGGATTAAATGTCTATTGAATGTTTGTTTTTACAGTGAAGGAAAGTAACTAAATAATTTACCTTGCAACTGTACTTAAGTAAAATTTTTAGTTACTTTACCTTTACTTGAGTATTTTCCATTGTCTGCTACTTTTTCTTCTACTCCACCGCATTTCAGAGGGTATTAATATATATATATATATATATATATATATATATATATATATAATATTGTACTTTTTACTCCACTACATGTATTTGATACCTTTAGTGACTTTGCAGATTAAGATTAATGATACAAAATACGATCAACAAAAAAATGATGTTGTCCTATTATGGATAAATATTAGATGATCTATTAGATTATTGTATTATTATTATTATACAATCATTATTGATCCCAAGCTGACCAACAGCATATAGTATATTATTATATATTATATATTATTTATATTTTTTATGCTAATCCTTTTGTACTTTTACTTCAGTAAACTTTTGAATGCAGGACTTTTACTAATGCAACTTCTACTTAAGTTAAGGATCTGAGTACAGAAAACTTGTAATTACATGGCATTGATTTCTAAAACTATCTGAAAAACAGTTGTCAGTGTCAGAAAATAATAATATTTACAACAATTAAAAATATTGACTTTAGATGTCTGGTAACAATAGTTAACATTCACTGCAATCTAATCTAAACCTAGTATGGGTTTACGTAGAACTTTATTTGGCAAAGATTTATAGATGAGCATGCAATTTCTCTGCAATTCTCTGCAATTAATAATTTGCTAGTCCTTTTCTACACAAATCATTCACAATCTTAATATCTACATATCTAAGAATAGGAAATATACTGTATGGATTTAAGAGCCTGATATTCAATAACATTCCAACTTGCCTATAAAGATCTTCCTGTTAAACAGGAAGTTGCTGTGGCCGGGTTGCTCAGTGGTAGAGCAGGCGCACATAAACTGAGAGGTTTATGCCTCGACGCAGAGGTCCATGGTTCGAATCCGATCTGTGACAATTTCCTGCATGTCTTCCCCCTCTTTCTACCCTTTCTCACCTAGCTGTCCTGTCCAAAAATGAAAGGCGGAAAACCCCCAAAAATAATCTTTACAAAAAAAAACGGATGTTGCTTGAGGAGAAGTGAAGGTTTCTATCTCCATCACTATAAATAAATATCAGAAAAGGCAGCTTTTGAAAAGCACACCGCACACTTTAAATTACAGGAGAATATTATTTGCATTTGGAAAAGAATAGAATCTCAAATGAATTACCTTTTTAATTTGAAGTTATAGAAGACAGGTCCCCTTGGTATACTGTGTGTCTGCTTATCTACTATCTGCTTATCTTATCTAAGTCCACCTTCAGATTATCCAAATGAACTTGCCTGTTGGTCTACCTCCTATTGATGTTTAAACATTCCTGGAAGCATGGACTAGTGAAAGGGCCCCAGATTTAAACAACATTGTGTTTCCTCTTTTCTAGCACCCAGGAGCGGGGTGCAAAGGGAAGTTTTTACGTCAACTGCCCCATTTCGGAGACAGAAATAATCACAGATTCAGGCAAGTCATTGTGTTACATAATCACGGGCGCTCATAAATGAATCAAATAACGTTAAAAATAAAAATAAAATAAGTTAGACAAAAAAAAAGCTGTAGTCTTACAATGCTGTCTGATATACCTTTTTTCTGAGATTTTTCTGGAAATTCTCAACCAAATCATGGTACTTACCTGGTAAATTACAGCAGATACTTCAGCTGATAATGCAGCATGCACACTCTGCTATTGTTGTCAAGGTCGATACTAAAAATAAAGGCTTGACTTTCAAGTGTTGAAAATGCTGTTCATCTCATATTCTTGAGACAGTTTGTCTATAACTGATTAGCGCTGCTCAACTTTTACAACAAAACACACAAGTGTTTTCGGTCAGCTTTATGGAACCGTGACATTTCAGTCCAGAGGAAAAGGGGCTCCGATATTGCATTCACGGTCACACTGTAATCTGCATAATGACAATGATGAACAACCCATCAGGGACGATTTGAGAGAAAAAGCCTCCATATTCCCCTTCAGATGCATGTTGATTGTGTTTATTCATGGCAGTTAGGTTGATGAGGGAGCAATATGGAGGAGGTTGGATGGACACTTGTTACGCGTTACCGTTAAAATAGCAGACATCTCTTGACGAAGAACAAACAGCAAAGGCAGACTGAAATCAAGGCGTCTGTGAAAGCTCTCAGGAATGCAAATTCAAAAGCACTTCATTACTTGCTTTTTCCCTGCAATCTTGTGTCTGAGAGACTGAACTAAGTGGTTAATCAAGCCAAAACCCAAACCGTGTCTGAGGGGCCAGAGAGGAGACACCTCTGCTCACAGACAAGGCCATGGCTGTGTGTTCACCATGTATGGAAGTGCATGTGAAAATACACAACAGAGTGTGTGGTTTGGATCCTACGGTGGCCGACAGGGGCACCGTAGGATCTTAGTAGAACAACTTAGTAGAACACATGCAAATAGACAAAACACAAGCAAATTAAGGAAAACGTCTTCATTAATTTGACAACACCTGCTTAGCATTTAGCAAAAACGTGCCGCAAATACACACAACACAACCAAATACATAAACGCGCTGCAAATACAGAAACGATGCAAAATGAAAAGCACACAAACCAGAATAGTAACTCTAGTCTATAGTAGTGAAAAATGTATTTCCCAATGAATTAATCAAATGCCACTTTTAGCTTTTTGTCTACCTGTCTTTCATCTATGTGTCTCACAGAATTACCAGAGTTACTTTCTTTTTTACTTCTCTGCTGTTATGAGAGTTGATATATATCCTAATATGCCCAATGTTGTGTTCACACCAGCCGCGCAATTCTCGTTACGTAGCGTTACTCGCGCGAGTTCCTGCCGCGAATATTCAACATCTTAGTTTAGCATGCTAAGATTTGCTAATTAATACTAAACACAAAGTACAGCTGAGGCTTCCAACAGTCTGGACCAAAGTAGCGGACCAGCCAGCTGCCACTAGCATGGCTAAAAATGTACCACGACTTTACATAACATTAGAGGCATCTGCCAGAAGTTGAGTTGTACCCCTTACTGCGTTGTCGCAAACATTCTCAAAACTTTATACATTTTCTCCAAACATGTACAAGGTCAATAGAGAAGCTACGAGAAGATTACAAGGCTTGATTCTATATGCAGCTGTCCTCTTCCTTGCAAGGAGTAGCTTGAAATTGTTCTGCAACATGGAGTGCAAATAGAACTGGGAAAGAAAGCAAACACTGTACTGATCCAAAGTGTTAAACGCATTAAGGGAATCCAAGAAATTAGCAAAAACTCCAAACATGCTAAAGTGTTAAGTTGGTATAGAGGCTCTTTCACACATACATTCCGTAACATTAACTAAATAAATTGGCTGAACTATTCTGGTAGAGGCAGCAGCTTCACTTGTTTACTTAACCAAGGCTTTAACATGATTTTAGTGCTATGTGACCGTTCGCATGCCAACACCAATGCATTTTACGTCACGATTGTAGTGGTGACGCTCTTCCTCACAAAATATGCCAGTACAAAACATTAGCGGTAATGATACGCTACCTAAATTGCCTTAACTGATTTCCACACATAGCCCTGTGCAGCAAAGTGCCATTAAATTAACAGTATGAGCCAAATCTGTTAAAAGTCTTCGTCGTGAATTGTTTTCTGACATTTTCACTGCAATTTTGAACACGTTCAAAGTTGTATACGGTAGCAAAATATACAAGAATATGTGTGTGCATTCCACTTTATCGTTTTGAGATATATATATATATATATATATATATATACAACTAAATATCATTTTAATTCTTGAATAATCAGTTATTCTTTCGGTTAAAAAAAATTTCAACATAGTGGGAAATGTGCAGCACATCTCAGAAAAACAAAGTGACATCTTCAAATTGCAAATTTTGTTCAACCAATAGACCAGAAATTATTTCATTTCTTATTGTAGAAAACAGAGAAAAACAGCAAATTTTTTGTCATATTCATTGATTATCAAAGTTGCTGCCGATAAATCTTCTCCCGATCGAATTAACTGACTAATTGTTTCATCTTTATATCAATCTAGACGGTCTACCTAATCCAGATATGAGTGGGATTATTGAACATTTTAAAGAACTATTTTCCGTGATGTCTGCAGGGCTCAAATCAGCCTCAGTCATCTCCAGCGTATCCGAGAATGCATTTGACAAATGGCTATGATTTACTTATGACGTAGGGATTTCTCTCCCTCATCTTGTTATTGTTCGATAGACAGAATGTGCGGAATGCGAGTGTGTGAGTGAACTCAGCGGGAGCTGACACTCAACATTAGATTTATGGGTGGAGATTATGACCCAGGGCACTCTGGCAGAAACAGAGAAAAAAAAACAAAAAAACAGCAAAGCCAAGGCCAATTGGAGAGACAAGAGGTGGAGAGAATGGAGCAAAGGCCATGATATGAAATGAGCTGTTTGATCTCCCCAGGACAGGTTAGGTCTTACTGGTGGAGTGTCTGATCTGATGCAGAGCCTAGGAAAGAATGGACTGGACACCACCAGCTGCACTGAGCATTCATTATGGCCGCACATAATGGGAAAAGGGAGACAGTTGCTCACTGCGATCTACTGTATATGTTTACTTGTCACACCACCATTAGGGTATCAATATTTCCCCCTATTCTCTTCAAATTCTTTGAGCAACACACTCTGAAATCTCACCTACATCTACACTCTTTGTCCAAAAGTTTCCTTGAGAGGGAACTCGGTTTTACTTTGGGCCTCTGTTGTATCTTCAAATGCCTGGCCGTTTCCCTTTTCCTTTATTTCAATTGATGCACTCGGTACAGTGAAAAAGGTATCCGCCTGCAGACGCAAAATAAGAGCCTCTGAAATGAACCCCCCCCTCTTTTAGATGGCAATAGTATGTGGCTCTGTCTTCGTCTGGTTTACCTGTGGTTCTTTGATCATGACAGCATTCGACGGTGTTTGATTCCTGGGGTACTTTGACAGTTTGCATGCTGGCAAAAGGCCCTCCAGTGTCTGAAGTTAGATCAGAGGAGACAGGGCCTGCAAAGCAGGCGTCCAGCTGGGAGAAGATCAGAAAAGACACAAACTTTAGCGAGAGCCATTGTGAGGTACACAGCGGCTTCTGGCTCCCATAACTTTTTCCCTTTTGTATGTTTTTTTTCTTCTCCCTCTCTTATCTTCTGCTCAGAGTGTTGAATGGCTCAGTAAAAGGTCTGTGAGGTTTTATCTGATTCTGACCAAAAAAAAAAGACACCTTGTGTTTGTTCCCTCGTTCAGCTGTCTCTTAGGGTGTGTGTGTGTGTGTGTGTGTGTGTGTGTGTGTGTGTGTGTGTGTGTGTGTGTGCGTGCGTGCGTGCGTGCGTGCGTGCGTGCGTGTGTGTGCAAGTGCATGCATCTCCTTTACAGTGTAAGCATAATGCCATGAGGACATTGTTATCTCCTACATTACAGACCAGACAATGAACATACTCAAAGCTTGTTCCTAAAGCATTTTTAATGGATGAAGTTAAATCAAATACTGGATGCGTGCATCAGGTTTTGAACAGTACTGATCAATCATTTCAGTAACTTTAATTACTGGCCATATTAGCTAATGTATGAAATGATGTGATTATTTTACTTTGGGGACTCCGTTGGGTGATAGGAGGAGACAGTCTCACGTTTGGTAAGTGTGGCAATTGTGCCCTCTAGTGGTTCAATGATAAAACCAACAAAAACTTTTTAAAACATGCAAAAGGCAGGTGTTTTTTTGGGGTGTGGTTTAAGTCTGGGGACTATCTTAGGTCCTTGGAAAGTTCAGGGTTCCCCAATCACACAAATGCCATTTATAAGACATATTTAATAAATAGTTTAAAATTTGCTAAATCATGCATACTGCAGGTAATGCATTAAACGTTTTGATCATTATTTACTACTATTTGATATGTGATTTGCACACATTAGCTCCATGGAGATACATATCAATATTGGGAAAAATGCCCTTATCGATTTCAATCATATCTCCCAGCCCTAATTTTTCATGATTCATTCTGCCTTGAAATGGGGTTTTAAGTACTACATTTACCCAGGTATTGCACCTGATTACCATGCATGTGTTACTTAAACTTTGTTTGAATATCTCCATTTAGTGTTACTTTATACACTATACATGTTAAAAGGGAAATACACTTTTTTACTCTTCTTTATCTGCTAGATGTAGATACTGGTGGTTACTTGGCTGATTAAGATTTTACACACAAAACAAATGATTAACACATAAAATATGATGCGCTATTATTGATTTATCCAGCTGTACATTAGGTAGGCCTAATTCAAATTAGTTAAACCGAGAGCAGCTTTTAAGTATCTTAAATTCAAGAAAAAATTAAATTGAATACATGTAGGCTACTTTGAATGCAGGATTTGTACTTCCAGTATAGTAGTTTTAAAATATCTGATACTACTTATTCTACAACTGCTGATAAGCAAAACCACTACATCTCCTCCAGTGTAAATGGTTAAGAATTTGGGCTCACTTAAATTAATTAAAAGGCATAGTTAATCGATCGACGATGCAAGCGTTCTGCTAGTACTGCTCTCTGCATTCGCTTTCTCTACTCGACTGTTACAGCTGCATTGAGAGTCTGCTCGTCCTTTGGAGAAATGGCAACAACAGTGAAACTGAACACCGGTGCACAAATGCCCATTGTGGGACTGGGGACATGGAAGGTGCGTTTATTTTTTTTATCTAACGTTACTATGTTTTGTCCTACTTAGCGTTAACTTTTTTGTCTAGCGTTAGCTAGCTAGATGTGGCAACAGAAAGCACAAATGGAGACCCTTGACGTCGTTAAATCTGACTTTCCTGGGCATACCTGCCTATTATATAGCTAGCTAATTCACCAGTAAGTGTATTTTAGTTTACGAGTAAATGTAGGTTGATATTTAGTTCCAGTTGGTACAACCATGGCTAATCTAAACCTAGCAGGTTTCTAGAAGCATGACCGTCGTGTGCAAATCAGCGGATCAAATTACGCTGTACAAACTCTTAAGCTATTCATTGCACGCAGGCGCTACTTTCATTCAGTGTGACCCACACAATTCAACTGTTGTTATAAACACCAACAATTATGTACGTGTGATACAGCTTGAACAGGCAATTTTACTTTCATTTGTTCACAGGACTGCCCGAGGTTTGGCGTACCTTTAATATTAGCAACGTTGTTATCTGTCATCATCTGAGAAGATTGCCGTTTCCTGCTTTACAGCATATACGATTTTCTTCCATAAAATATCGAATAACCCTTGTCATTAGAATAACAATAACATATGTGATTACTAACTGTGAAACTTAACTAATCGTATGGCCCTTTTCCAAGCCCAAATAGTCCCAATAACTAGCTAAACTGGGGGACAAAATCAGGAACTAAAAACTCCCTTTTAGACATGAGGCAATGGCATTAACTAAACCGTTACTATATTGTACTACCACCGAATCAGTATACCTTGGTGTTGTTATGGCTCACAGTATGTCTGGACCACAGTACAGTAAGTAACCATCTCTGTCTGTGCCAGTCTCCCCCTGGCAAGGTCACAGAGGCGGTGAAAGCAGCCATCTCAGCAGGTTACAGGCTCATTGATGGAGCGTATGTCTACCAGAATGAGGCCGAGGTGGGAGAGGGTGTTGAGGCCATGATCAAGGGTGGCGTGGCCAAACGAGAGGATCTTTTCATTGTTAGCAAGGTGAGTTGTGGGTGCATATGCATGCCCTTATTGTTTCTTCCACAAGCAGGAGCAAGTAGAAACAATGGAACTGTTTATTTACTGTATGCAAAGTGTGTCAATACTGGATTTCTGAACATGCATGCTAGCTAACTTCTCTGTCCCTTTTATGTCATAGCTGTGGTGCACTTTCCACGAGAAGTCCCTGGTGAGGCAAGCCTGTGAGAAGACTCTCAGTGATCTTAAACAAGACTACCTTGATCTCTATCTAGTGCACTGGCCCATGGGTTTCAAGGTAGGCACACTATTATTTCAGCAGTGTGTGTGTGAAAAAACCCGGAGGCTATTAATCCCTTTGTCATTCTACAGGCTGGCAGTGAGCTCTTCCCTTTGGACGGCGCAGGTGAGACGATCGGTGATAGCACTCACTTCCTGGAGACATGGGAGGTGAGTTAAACTGACAAACCACTCGCTAGTATCGAACAAGTAAAAACTTGTTGGGAATTAGCACAACAAAGGTGTGTCCCCGATGTCATCATGTGAAACCAGAATCATTGCATTTTTAAGCTCATATCTGTGTCATCAACATTTTTGAGGAAGTCAGAAAGAAAAGAGACCTTAAAAAACACGGAAAGTTGCCAGAGTTGGAGGGCTTTTAGCTGTGTATTTTTAGACTAGTATAGGCTTACAATGTGATGGCGCAAGACCTAAGATCAGTGATGTGACTATAAGAGTGGAGGCAAATTAGAGCAATGACTTTTTTAAGTGGAACAAGAAGGATTTGGTATGAGCTACAGTCTTCTTGTATGGTCACTTTCCTCAGGGGATGGAAGAGCTGGTGGATGCTGGTTTGGTCAAAGCTATCGGTGTCTCCAACTTCAACAAGGAGCAGATTGAAGCTATTCTCAACAAGCCAGGCCTCAAATACAAGCCAGCCAACAACCAGGTACACAAAGACAAAAAAAACACACATTTTCCCTCATAACCATGGGGGCCAGCTGCTGTTTAAACTTACATATGCAAGCCTTTTTCGATTAAAAAAAAAAACGGGTTTGAGTCGAGGCTGCTGAGCAGCAAGAAAACAGATACTGTACATGTCAAAATGGCTGTTCTTAAAGAGCGAGGGGCCATAATGGCATCATCTGTCTCCTCTTATCAGGCCTGAGAAATGAATGTCTTGGTAATTCGTAATGGGCCACAGCAGCTTCCCCGTAGGCTGAACCATTAGCTGAGGTGACCTTATACTGTTTTTCAGAGCCGCCCTTTACCATCAATGTCTTGTTTTGTTTGGTCTTGTTGTATATTCGATTACAGCAACCTTCTGCTCTTGGTCATCAAACACAGAACCAAGGAGACTCCTATATTGAATAAGAGCAAATGTATCCCTACGAATAAGGTCAAATAAGTACAGTAGGCTCTATCTATAGGCTTATGCTCAATGCAATCACAGAAATGTACTCTTGATTTTTAAACTGTTCTTTGCAAATACAAAAGAAAGCAGAAAGTGATATATTAGAGAACATTGAGTAGTATAGTTTAACCGTGTGTGTATAAAAGCTCGAAGGCTGGACAGTTACACAGTCAAAATGTGATTAAAGCACCACTCCCCGGTTTCTGCAGTGCAGCCCAAGAGTTGTGCGTTTGTCCCTCTAGGTTGAGTGCCACCCGTACCTGACCCAGGAGAAGCTGATCAACTACTGCCACTCCCAGGGCATCTCGGTGACCGCCTACAGCCCCCTGGGCTCCCCGGACAGACCCTGGTCAGTTGTGTCCAAATAACACGAGACAGGACTTACCTATCTATGTCACCACACTGCTACGAAGTGGGTCACATTTGCTTGAATGCTGATTCAGTTTTATGTCTGTCACATCGCTCACATGCACATGTGCTAGTTTCAGCTTGTGACTGTTGTTCCTCTTTGTCTATGTGGTTTGTCTGTGTTTGGCATAGTTTGTCCTGATTTTAGGTATTAAGTAACAACCTTTCGTTTTAATTTTTTTTCTTTTTCTGCAGATATAATTTGGTGTCATTAAAGCTCTTTTTATTAGTCTGAATTTACTTTGAAAACCCCCACAAAGGTGTTGATGGTTTCACCTTTTTCCCAGCTACCTGCCTTTGCAGTAGGGCTGCAACTAACGATTATTTTCATAGTCGATTAATCTGTTGATTTTTTATTTTTTTTTTCCTCGATTAGTTGTTTGGTCTATAAAATGTCAGAAAATGGTGAAAAATGTGGATCAGTGTTTCCCATAGGCCTAAGATGACGTCCTCAAATGCCTCGTTTTGTCCACAACTCAAAGATATTCCGTTTACTGTCACAGAGGAGAGAAGACACTAGAACATGTTCACATTTAAGAAGCTGGAATCAGAGAATTTTTACTTTTGTCTTAAAAAATTACTCAAACCGACGATATAATAATCGATTATAAGAGTTGATAACTAGTCGATTAATCGATTAATCTTTGCAGCTCTACTTTGCAGCACTGTTTGATTGTGGTTAAGTTAATTTAGAGTTAAGCTCTTTTCTGAGGTATTGTCATGATTTTGTCTACCTTTTTGATTGTCTGCGGACATGAATGCGATGTGTTCAGGTTTGGTATATAACACCGGATGGTTGTATTGAACTTGCAGGGCTAAACCAGAAGACCCATCACTGCTGGAAGATCCGAACATTAAAGCCATTGCTGAGAAGCACAAGAAGACGTCAGCTCAGGTACAGCACTGGCTGGAAGAAATCAGTAATGAAATTGAACTAAACAAAGCTTTAAATAGTTATTGCGCGCACACACACACACACACACACACACAAGAAAAAGAATGCTTGTAGCGTGCAAATACCATGCACATGGCCCTCGCTGCTAATACACTTAAAGTTAGGACCTTTGATCACGTTCACACGTTAATACCCTTTCTCCTTTCCTGCCAGGTCCTGATCCGCTTCCAGATCCAGAGGAACGTGATCGTGATCCCCAAGTCGATCACACCTCAACGCATTCAGGAGAATTTCCAGGTAATTAGCTGGGAAATAGTTCAGATGTTTCCTAGGATTAGCCTTTAACATGCCTCGCATACTTAGCCTTTTTGCTCCTGCATGAAGACTGTTGTTTAAATCTTTGCAGGTGTTTGACTTTGAACTAACTGAGGAGGAAATAAAGACTATATTAGGATTTAACAGGAACTGGAGAGTCTGCCCAATGCATTGGTGAGACCGCATATCGTTTTGTTCTTTCCTTTCGGTTAACGTTGTGTAGAAGATGTTGTGTGTCGGGCAGCCTTTTTTTAAATTTCCCTTTTTTCTGTTCTTTTTCTCTCTGTAGGAGCACAAAGCACAAGGACTATCCATTCAGTGCTGAATATTGAAATGAAAAATGCTGATGTAACAGTGGGTGCTGGAGTTTGTTTCTCTACCCTCTACGTTGCTCACTTTCCTGTTCTTTAAAGCAGTGTGGCCTTGCTTCAGATTTTTATTTTCCTATTACATTTATCAACAGAAACATTTACTTACTTTGTTACCGGGTTTGTCTCCGTGAAAACTGGTAACCAGTAATGTAAGATGCTCATTTCATACAAATTAAAGCCATTATAAGATAGGCCGGGTAAACCCTGCCCGATCTGCCGGCGATTTGATTTCTCCCTGCAGCTCAGGCTGGAAACCTGTACGTTTATCTATCCTGCTTACGTTACAAATTTGCAGGAATCAATCACAAACTGGCTTATCCACCTGGCGCACTACTGGCGGCTTTAACACGATGACGATAGAGAAGCGACCAAGCAGCTTTTGGTTTACATTCAACAAGCCGGCCACCGAAGCCCAGCCGCTGCTACGTCACCCGGATCGTTGGTCTGATTGGTTGAAGGACTATCCAATTGCATACAGAGTCATTTGAACTATGCCCGTTGGTCACGCCTCTTGTGCAGAGAAAATACAGAGCAGACTCCCCAGACCAATGCTCAATCTTAAAGGATTGGTGATAGCCAGACTAATGATAAGAATGAGTTTTGCACCAGTATAATTGAGTATGAGTGTCTTTTCCTGACATGGTAATATTCTGTTCTGTTGGCCTGTAGACATACGTTTCTTATCTCGCTTGATTGTTTTTGTTTGCTTTCTCGCCGAGTCTTATAGAGTAAATTCTGCTGTGTTACTTTGTGATCAGTGCGACATTTTTAAGTTACTTAAGAACCTAAATGTGTGCCATTTTTCGAGAATGATTTAAAATGAGTGACAGCACTGAACAGGATTAGCAAAGCATGCATCTTGGTAAGTGTTGCATTTTGAGTTTTACATGTGTGTAGTAGCACATGTATGAGGTAAAACACTGCCAACAGTAAATTCTTATAAAAGATCAAATCAGTATTTAAAAAATCTGTACGTATGTCGAAACGTTTTCATGGCACAAATGTAATCCTACTTCAAAGCACTCCTTGTGCTGTTCCTTCATGTTGTTGGTTTGTGATCAGGTTTGTTTTTACCACTTAAAGGCTTTAGTGGCTTCACACTACAGTTTAACTGCAAAATGAAAAGCATTGTTATCTCTGAGACATTACATTTCACTGAAATTGTGTTTTTATGTGATTTCACGTGACAATGCATTGATTTAATGATTGAAAGGCAGAACTTAATGCCTCGACTTGTCTGATGACAAAGCACTCCCCACTATTACTTGTGAGTCACAGACGGCACTTATCATCATGTGTATTAACCCTGTTACGAAATAGCCGCTTTCACTTCCCGTGTGAACCGTCAAAATAAAGTCCTGTTGGAGACAATAAAACAAGTCGATGCAAGTTTCCTACACAGTTGAGCAGTGGAAAGAAACGCTCGGGCAAGTTGAAGTCAGAAAACCTAATAGTGTGATTGAGGGAATAAACGAATAAGCTTCTGTTCATATGCGTCTATGTGAACAGTGTCTACACTCACAAAAATATAGCCACAATTTTATGTATTGTCATATGTATTGCTCCATTTTTATTTGTAGTCAGGGAAATAAGATTTAGCTTTGATTATCTGACTAGTTGGTGTTTAAAAGTAAGGTTAGCCAGATTTTATGATAAACAGGTGACACATGGTAACATTTTGGTTTAATGTGCCAAAGGTCTCCTCTTCTCACCCTGTGACTTGTAATTTATTTGAAAGTATTCATGTTTATCACAAGGAGCAAGTGTAAATAGCAAAGGGTTTTTGTCCTGGAAGGCAGAAAACTGAGGCTGCCAACAAAAATAAGGATACGCCTAAACAAGCTAGTGTGTTCAATTGTGGGAGGGCAGGAGGACTGAGTTAACTTGGAGAAAAGTTTAGCTGCATATGTCAATATTGTATCAAGTCAAATAGTTCTATCACAAATGTGTGGTGTACTGTTTTGGTTGTCACAAAAAGGATGTGATTCACGTGACAGGCAAAACTAGTGTACTTGTATCACAAATTTAATACAGAAAAGCAATTTAAAGTACTTCACATACACATTAAAAACATTAAGAAAGATGTATTTTGCTCAGCCTGCCTAAAAGCAGAACAACTATTCTCATAAATATAAATGTATTAGTTGTTTTTTTTTCTCCTCAATTCCAGTCCATTCCCCTCTTATTTTTCAATTGGCACCTGCTAGAAGATTTTGGTTTGGTGCATCATGCAAATGTTTGCATCTGATGAACAGTTTGTTAAAAAAAAGAAAAAACTTAATATTTCTGTGGGAATAGGTACTGTTAATTTGGCCACATATCAATGAATTTAATCACTATATCCTAATAAAACAGGATGTAAAAAAAAGATAAGTTTATTCACACAGCCTACGTGTTCAGTACATTCATTGAGTTAATTGTTTCAGTAGCGAGAATTATACAAAAGTGGTTCAGTAGAAGCTAAACATAAAAAGTTAGGCTCTCACATTGGCCGGGTAGCAGTTTGATAACACAGTGTGTAGATTCTGAATGTAAAGAAGGCTTAATAGTTGAAGCAAGGCAGAAACGGTGCAGCATGTTGTGTGATGAGCTAGTATTCTGCATTCAGGGGGTAGTCTTTGTGTGATGAGGCCCTTTAGAGAAAAGAAGAGGAAACATCCATTACTTGCGATAATGATAATGGGTCCAGTAGCCTGGTCTATAACCTACAATTTATTCTATTATTGTCATATTGTTCTCTTTGTCTCCCTGTCTACTTACCATTGTAGTTCGAATGCTCTCTTCTCGGTGAAGCTTAGCATGGTCTTCATGTCGTCTTCACTCAGCTCAAAGTCAAACAACTGAAAGAAGAAGAACAGATAAGCAAAAATGACTTATGCAATGCAAGTATAAAGCACATCATCCAATTTTTTGCCAAATGTAAAAACCTAAATTCCTTTAAGGAAATAGATGTAAGCCTTCACATGAAATGGGTATATATCTTGACAGTGTGTTGACTCAACCTCAACCTCACCTCCTAAATCTACATCTGAAAATGATCCCGTATCAGTACACTAGATTAGTGGATCCAGTTCGGAAATGTTTAGATAAGGCGTTGATGAAATATGGAAAAGGTCATGAGGCTTCTGGGTATTAGTCTATGCTTATTCAGAACCTGGGGGGTGGAGCCTGGTCAGCCCTCAAGAAGACACGGGAAAGGGATCTGGGTATCACACTGGAGAATGAGGAGTGGGACAGAATGTGTAGGAATATTAAAACTGTCACGTGATGTTAGAGTGCGCCTCATTCAGTTCAAGATTAAGCATCGCTGCTATTTGACTCCCTCAAGATAGTTTAGACTCGGTTTGAAAGACACACAAAGTTGTTGGAAATGTAAGACAGAGGACGGCCAATTACTTCATGTCCTATGATCCTGTGATAAGGTCCAGGAATTTGGGACCGGGATACATGATAACCTATGTCAGATTACAGGGACCCAGGTTCCATTCAGCCCAGGATTATTCGTTCTGGGTGATGGGTCAATCCTAAAAGAGATAGATAAGCACATAAAAAGATAGGTCCAGACTAGTTTAATGATAGCCAGACAGATTATTCCTAGAGGATGGAGGAATGAAGGGGTGCCTTCCATCCAGGAGTGGACCTGTGCGATGGCTAGAGTGGCGGCATTTGTAAAAAGAAATGTGTGTTTGCAAGAAACTACAGCGATCAGCTGTTGGAGTATACAAAACCTGCAGGTTTTCCTTGATCCGATGGGGCATTACTGACTTGGCCACAACAATCACATTCCTCTGGATGTGGAACCTGATGAGAACCTGGTGGGAAAACAGCCTTGTGAAAGCATCATTTAGGAATTTTCCTGAACATCTTTGCATGACTATAATTTTGGTGGATCACCACACAATACTAATGTTTAATTTCCCATGGTTAGAGCTCTTTAACAAAAAAAACATCTATCATGTCACAGCTTTCTTCTTGTTGACGTCTGTTATTTACATTTTGAAATGAAGGATTACATCATTTTAGACAAAGCGGTTATGTCCATTTTGGGGGGTTTCCTGTGATATCGGTGTCGATCCACCATTGATGGAATGTAACTAAGTCCATTTACTCAAATACTGTACTTAAGTACAAATTTGAGGTACTTGTACTTTGAGTCTTTTCTTTTCCTGCTACTTTCTACTTCTTTCCACTACATTTCAGAGGGAAATGTACTTTTTACTCCACTACATTAATCTGACAGCTTTACAAATTAAGAACACATTTAGTTTATAAAATACAATGTTTTCTCATAAATTAAACTACCCAACAATATGTAGGCCTACAAGTCCAGCTGAAACGATTAGCCGGTTAAACACTTAATTGATTGACCAGAACTGTTTCCAGTTTCTAAAATGTGAGGATTTTTCTGCATTGAGTACTTTTACTTTAAATACTTTAGGTACATTTTCCTGATAATACTTAGGCTACATAGGTAACATTTCCAATGCAGGACTTTTACTTGTAACAGTATTTTTTACAGTGTGATATTAGTACTTTTACTTAAGTAAAGGATCTGAATATATCTTCCGTCACTGCGACCCACTGACCGAAACGCATCACACAGAAATATCCCCATACAATACAATATCTGTTTTCTTCACCAAATGAATGTGCTCATTTTACACATTGTGCTTCCTTAGTACTAAAAACATACAATATTAAAGTTCATTACGAGTGTTTCCTTACCAAACTTAGTTTTGCATTCCACAATTAACACTAAAAGGACACCTTGAGAGCATAGACCTCTGCCTAGGCATGCCCTATCTCACGATGTTAATGCAGTGTGAATTTTCCCAGTTGGAAATTCATTCTTCCAATTATTCCGACACCACATAGATACAGTACAAACGCCCTCTCTAAAACTAAATGGGTTTTGCCTTGGCCCAACCTTCCGTCAAGTTTCATAAAAATCGCGCTAGTAGTTTTCCCGTAATCCTGCTGCCAACCAACCATAACAAACGGACAATCTGAACCGAAAACACAACCTCCTTGGTGGAGGTAATAATACAAACGTTGGCCTTATTTTTCCAAGAAAAGGGAAGGGAAATAGGTCTTTTCTTTGTTACCTGCGCTGGAGTCTTGTTGTACTTGTTAGCAATAGCCTTGATCCTAGGTTCCTCCAGCAGAGAGGGATCATCAGATGAAGCCCTTTTGTAAATAAGAACAGAAACGAATGACACTTCATATCTTATATCTATAGCTAGACGCTTTTCTGTGAGCGCTGTGTATGATAGGTGACACCGCCTCTCACCAGGGTCTGTCAGGAGAGCCCAGGGGGCTGTAAGCTGTCACTGAGATGCCCTTTGAGTGGCAGTAGTTGATCAGCTTCTCCTGGGTCAGGTACGGGTGGCACTCAATCTGGAGGAGCATGCAACTGCGTTAGCTTTAATTTTCTTCTTTCTGCATTAGGTTGCGGACCGGCAGTCTTGTTTTGTACCTGGTTGGTGGCAGGCTTGTACCTGAGGCCTGGCTTGTTGAGTAGGGCTTCAATCTGGTCTTTGTTGAAGTTGGAGATGCCGATAGCCTTGACCAACCCAGCATCCACCAGCTTTTCCATGGCCTTTGAGACAGTGCACACTGGTTAGTGATGCATCTTGTTTCGCAACCTATTTATATATCCCCGTTTAGCTTGATTTCAGTTGCCAGCTAGTCAGTTGATTTATCACTGTCAATCCTTGCTTTGTAAGTCATTTAAATTACCTCCCAAGTGTCCAAGAAGTTGCTGCCATCAGAAATGAGCTGGCTATGCTCATCAAGTGGAAACAATTTATCCCCTGGCTGCAGTGGCAAAACACAAAGTGAGGTGAAAGTCAAAACATGTTCTTATGTCTGATAATAAGACTTAGCTTACCCTGCTGAAGGTTCAGTGGGTAGGCTAACTTTTATGAAAACAATTTGTTGTCATATTTGCTGAAACTATCACTATATCCTGACAGTACATTAGATAGATCATCTGTGGGGGGGGGAATCACGTTCTTCTGCCTCCCCCTAGTGCTCCTAATGGCATTTGCAAGATTCCACTGCACCCGGAGATAAACAACCAGTCAGAGTCAAGGAGTCTCTATGAGAGCTCGGGAACTGGGCAGCGCTGATCAAATATGAATCAAGTTTCTGTTACTGTATTGCCTATTTCTTGCCTCAGTTTTTTTTTTTAGAGGAATATTTAGTGTATTGTTTAGTTGTAAAATGAGAACGTTGGAGACCGAGCCAGAACCAAGCACCTCGACTGAAATCACTCATTTGCATAAGTATCCAGCCCCTTAATTCAGTACTTCGTTGAAGTCTCTTTTGTAGCAATTACAGCTTTAAGTCTTTTTAAGGTAATTCTCTACAAGCTTTGAACACCTGGATTTTGGAGGTTCATCCCATTCTACCTGACAGATCCTCTCGAGCTCTGTCAGATTTTTATTAGAACTGCCACCTTCAGGTCTCTCCACAGTTTTTTTTTTGGGGGGGGGGGGGGTTAAGCCTGGGTTCTGGATGGGCCACTGTCTGCACTTTAGCACAATGGCCAATATTTGTAATGAAGTAAAGAAAGCAAAAAAAAAAAAAATACAAGTACAAACATGGATGTTGTTGCACATGCGCATTACGCTCGAGGGCGCGCCATATAAGGCACCATTTTCTCTAACAATGTAACCATGTGTGCTTAGCAACCACCCATTATTTATGAACACTTTTGACTTTCATACATTGGCCCAATACTTTATTACACAAGCTGTTTATCGCTAGATTAACACACTATTTTGTGATGTTCCCTTGCTCATAATGGCCGCAAAATATGAATATATTTCCTGATGTAGGTGATTTACTGTGTATAGTGTGCAAAACGTTACCACTGTAACTTAACTGTCAGTTATTTCTCTGATATCAAGTTTACTTTACTAGACAGTTGAACTGGGCTAAAGGTTGTACCTGACCAGAACTTAGTCAGGCTTTTGCTTGATTATATGGCCAGGACAGGACAAACCTTGGCCCCCATTGGGAAATGCATGAGGTAAAGGTCCAGGTAGTCCAGTTTCAGGTCACTGAGCGTCTTCTCGCAGGCTCCCCTCACCAGAGACGGAATGTGGAAGGTGCACCACAACTATGAAAAAGTATAAAGCATACTTTATTGGTCAGTGCATGTTTTTGTGGTTCACATTGGAGGGGAGTGAACAAAAGACCCTGGCTAACATCTTGTACATGTTTTCATGTGTTTGCACAATAATTAGAATTGAATTGTCTACTTTTCCTGTCTCAACACATTTGCAGCATTTTAGAGCCTCTGTGCGTTTATTGACTTTGGCTGTATTACCATACCTTACTGACAATAAATAGGTCTTCCTTCTTTACCACTCCTTGGTCAATCATTGAATGAATTCCAGCCCCGACTTCTTCTTCATTCGTGTACACGTAAGCACCGTCAATGTGCCTGTAACCAGCACTTATTGCCACCTTAACAGCCTCAATGACCTTTCCTGGGTCTGCCTACAGAGGGAGGGTGATACAAAAACAAGGAAATTACACATACAGATAAGCATCAATATATTGAGTAAAATATGTGGCTGTGGCAGCTGAGGTAGTGATTGTCTTTTGTGCCTGGCCTTGTATCATATCACGGAATCACTAGTCTACCTAATGTGTATTTGTGTTATTCTGATGTTTGTACATTTTTCTTTCTTTTGAGCTGCTGTAGCACAGGAATTTCCCCAGTGCGGGATTAATAAAGTCTATCCTATTCTAGAAAATATGAAATGATAAGAAATGAATGTACAGTAAAGGGCATGCTGTCATTGCTGGTATCACTAGTACTACCAGATGTGTTCAGGCAGAGGTTTGTGTGCAGTACAATGTTAATATTTACATTTTGATTAACCCTCTATTAATAATTTGAGATTTATCAGTTTATCGTGGTGCAGTTGCACTACTTAGATATTAGACGTCCCTGTACTTTTCGACCTAGTTTGCAGTAGATTCAGGCAGCAAGGCAGTGGACTCGTAACGTGAAAAACATAGACAATACAGATAATTCAGACCACAGAAGCCCTGAAATGTATGAGGTACCTGAGAGAATAGGAGTAGAGACAAAGTATCAAGTCCATACTGTATATCCATCTGTTTTCTAACCCTTATCTATTATAACTAGTAAATGTTTAGCCTTACCCTCCATGTTCCGAGACCCACAATGGGCACCTTTGCTCCGTTGTTGAGTGTAACGGAAGGTATCATGTCGGATCTTGTGTTGCAGTTCTTGCAGGATAAATCAAAAAGTTTGTGTAAGCAGACTCGTACTACACTGCACTCAGAGAACAGGCAGCCTCTTGTGTGTGAGAGAGAGAGAGAGAGAGTGAGTTTGGGTTAATGAGCAGGCCATACAAAGGCATCTGGAAATATTCCATTGACAGAGAGAGAGGGGCTACCGAGGGGAGAATGAGTCAGCACAAATGGTGGGATTAAATGCAACGATGTGATAGGGCATGAAATCTGTGCAAGGGTTTTTATGAAATTGGAAAATAATTGCTTTCATTAATCCTAAACAGTATTATAAAGAGTCAGGAAACAATATTTAATAAAGATGATGAGTCGCTTGAGCCTGCTTTCTTTCCTTTTTGTCATTTGTTGTGAATTATGTTGTTAAAAACGGGCAGAATACATAGTCATACTGCTTTTTCTACTTTTTCTGGTTTGTTCTTCGTCATCTTTTTCGTTAAAGTGAGTATGTCATTTTTGAAAGAAGAAATAATATTCTTCCTCCTACACATAAGAAGTTTGTTGTAGTATACACTCGGAGGTTTGGCTGCTTCAAGCGTATTTGGTCTGGTATGGTGTAGTCTGGATCAAATTTAAATGGGCGTTTATGTTTGGCCAGGACACTCTTGAAAAAGAGATTTTTAATCTCAATGAGTTTTCATGGTTAAATAAATAAATAAAAATAAAGTACACTTTTAAGATAAGCCGCCGGTTTTTCCCCTTCACAACGAGAACAACCTTCGAGCTAGCAAGCTAATGTTACACGCTGAAAACGGCAAGTTTTGACGAAATATGAATCGTGCAGCAGGGTAGGGTTGCTTGGTTATTTAGGTGAATTGTTGTAAAGATTTACGAGGAATATGTTTACGGCATTTCCATTCTGACTGGGACGTTTTGGGACCAATTGGTGGGATTTCTGTGGACGAAGTACATACGGCGATACACTGGTAAAAGCTAATTATGTTTAACCATGTATCGTGCTAATTTAAATAGCTAACATTACTGTATTGTGTGAACAGTTAACTTCATTTAATATTTTATATGGCGTTTTCTTTTGCGGGGTGCAAATGTTCCACCAAAACAAGTTCCTTCCTGAGACATTAGCCGCTTTCCGACCGGAGGGATTTTTGCAGTTCCTAGAACATAACGTTCCTAGAACCCTTTTTTTTTCTCGTGTTCCGACTGGACCAATTTGGGGATTATTAATTTCCTCCGACCCCCAGTTCCTGTAACTCTTTCAGCTCCTACTTCAGGGCAGGGTCTTTTCCCTTTTCGGGCATGTGGTGGTTAGATGGCTGTGTTATAATAACAAAAGGTAAGTTCCTATGGCCACTTGGCCAGTGGGAATGCAAATGGAAAACCGGTTTTGCGGGAGAGTAGTTAGTAGAATTGTTTAGAAGTGGACTGTTCCTATAACTACGTTCCTGTAACTACTTGGTCGGAAAGAGGCTCATTATGCAGAGCCGACGTCGCTGTGTCCGGAGCTTAGAGCCGCCCAAGACGGTTGTGATTGGTTTAAAGAAATGCAAACAAGCCAGAGCGTTTTTTTCTCCTATCCCATAATATATCTGTGGTGTAGCCGGACCAACCTTACTCCAGTGCACAGCGCTGTGGAGATAGATCTGGTATGGTATGCGCAGCAGCTCATGCCAGCTTGTGTTAGCTAATCATTTTGACTGTTCTAATGCTATACTGTTACATTACGTGTTAGCAGGTTACAGATGCACGTTATTAAAGTAGATAAAATTCCATTAGGCCAATCGGTGAGATGTAATTACCACTTAAAGTTAAAGTCTCGATTTAAAGCCCCTCATAACTTGGTTTCTTTTTGTGAGTATTTATTCATAACATAAAATATCCATGACGAAATGAGGAACAATCAAAGTTGACATTCTGAGAAAGAAAAAAAAAAGTTCTTTTATTTATTTAGTTATTAAGAGTTTGTGCATGAGCATACACAGAAGAGAAAAGACCCTGTATAATGGTCAAGCATGTCGGATCCGAGTTAATTACTGATCTCAGTTAGGGAAAACCAGCTTAACAGATATTTTATTTTATTTTAGATTAGATAATGAAACAACGAGTTCACAAGGGCTCTCAAGTGGATCACCACTAGCATTGAGCCACCATACAGTATGATTTAACACATAAACTCATTCTCAACACATGAACTTGTATTTATATAGCGCCTTTCAAGAAACCCAAGAACACTATAACTTACATTTAGGCCCCTAGTTACTTTGTTATATGCTAATTGAGCATAGTTATGATGTAGCGCTGTTCTGGACTTTTGCTACAGTTGGTCTATTTAACTGTAGTATGTCACTGCCATGAGGGACGGGGAGACTCTCACCAGTAATAGTTATCCTCTAGCCTACCTACAAGTTGAGAGGCTTGTTATATGCTGCGTTCATTGACATTTCCATTCATCTGTTTGGAGTCAGATCTCATGAGCAATCAGCTGGATTGCTTTAAAGCGAGAAAAAAAAAAAAAAAAGTCCTCCACTTGGTCATGTGCCGTTTAAATGCTTCTTGAGATGGATGGAACTCAATAAAATAAATGCTAAGCGCATAGTTAATTGATAAAATTGTTATTTATTTACCCTTTAACATTGATATGGATGGCAAAGACTGAGTAATAGGGCCGTAACTCGTATGTGGTAGAAATCAAGCAAGCTTCTTTTTTTTTTTTTTTTTTTTTTTTTTTTTAAACAAATATTGATGTCTTGTGACAGTGTGCTCTCTACTGGCGTTTATCTTGAACAATAGCTGGTTACATGTATAGGAAGGAACACTTGTGGCCGTGGACATCTCATTGGGTTCACATGACACTTCAAGTTTTTGTTGTGGCTTGGTTCAGAAGGATCAGTTCAACAGTTCCTTCCTTTAGTTTTTTTTCTGTTTTTCCTTTCAGTTTGCAAGTTTAATTGCAGATTTTCTTTGTCATGAATTGTAAACTGGGAAGCAGCTAAGAATATATAAAAATGGGTGTTGAAAATAAATAAATTTATAAAATAAACGATATATATTAACTGAAACATTTGCTCTTGAAACTTTTTATTCATTCTCCAAGCATTATGCAACCAGTCAACATTCAGGCCACTCAGTGCACACACAAACACGCGCACACACACACACACACACACACACGCACACACACACACAAAGTGCAGACATAGGACAATGACGTTAACACAACACTGTCTATGAAAGAGGCAACATGAAGAGCAAAGGTGCTAAATATTGCACATTGTGATCAGTTCAGAAAACTTTTCAGTCCGTTTAGCTTCACTGGTAGATGACTCATCAAAACAACAGCTGAGAGAGTACACAATCTTTGCCTGTGGCTAAGTTTACCAGCATTTGTCATGGGACTGATTTGAATTTCCTACCCTGACTGAGCGAAGGTAGATGCAACTCTGTAGGTCGGGTTACTAAAACGAGGTAACAGTTGATAATAGCCAACATCGCAGGATGTGGAGCTTCATTTTCACAGAAATATTTGATGCAGGTGCTATGAATTGACATGTCATTTTTGCCAATCTTTAGGATAATTAATAAAAACCAAAAAGAGAAAAAGTACATGTTCAGAGTACACTATGCTTAGACGAGCCTGGTTTTACATGCAAAAGGTTTATGTTGTGGAGAGCACGATAATAGTATGGCCTGAATAGCTGCAGAATGAATGTCCCTGTGGAGTTTTAATATATCTTATTGCCTCATTGCTTTAAAAAGGAAATCATTTTAAATTCCAATTATCTTTTAACCTTAGGCCATACCTGAGTCTTGTATAGATTGCACCATGATAAGTAAACATAATGCACCTTGAAAGCTAAATACGGTGCTATGAGCATCTGGTCACCTTGGATAATTGTTCCTGGAGGAAATTACATACAGAAAATTACAAAAGCCACACGAAAACCATTCTCTATTCCACCAAGGGATATATTGGCATTAAATTCCGAAACCACAATTTAAAAAAAAAAAAGAAAAACAGCAATGTCCTAAGTGGCTGCCCTCTGTAGAGCGCCATTTTCTGCTGGTCTCAGGAGCAGTCTGTGAAGGTAGTCACCATGTTGCCCCTACGCTGGGTCACTGTCCTGCAGTGCTGCTTCCCAGAGCCATGGTATCTGCCGTCAGTCCTGGAACTGTGTGTGTTAAAGGAGAACATCTTCTCCAAGTCCTCAAACATGTCATCAAAGAGTCCTCCACCGAAGCCCCCCTGCTGAAACTGTCTCTTCTGTCTGTTCAAACTAGCCTCCCGATGGGCCTGAAAGTGGCTGTCAAACTGTCTCTTCTGGCGGGCTTGATTTTGGGAGTGGAAGTGGTGTTGGTGTCGCTGACCAAAAGTGTCAAAGTCTTTGAAAATGTCATCAAAGTTGAAGGACTGGTAGTGCTGCTTGAAGTTGTAGTCTCCTCCTCCTCGTCCTCCTCCTCCTCCTCCTCGTCCTCGGCCCTCCCCTGGTGACGGGCCGTGGCCAAACTGGTCGTAGTCTCGCCTCCTCTTATCATCTGATAACGTCTCGTATGCTGGCAGAGTCAAAGATACTTTACATCACTCATTGTGTTGGTTGCTATGACACTGCTGCTCAAAAGTTTGGGAGTTTACATTTTAGGTTCAGTCTTGAGCAATATAGTGATATTGCTATTTGTTTATTGTAAAACAAGAGAAAAATATTGTCCTATTGGAAATGACCTATATATAATTTCAAATACCGTAGATCTTAATAACACTAGTAAGGCACCTGTCGTAGACAACAGATTAAATGGTTGACCTTTCCGGTGCCATTTTCTTTAATAATGCCCATTAAAGAAGAGAGATCCATGTGTAATAAATAAAATTAAAAAAACGTTCACAAATATACTATATGTTATCTAACCTAACTAACCATGGCCATTTCCAATGGAACTGTCAATGACATTTCCTAGTCTACCTATACCTATTCTATACATTCATTATAATTTCAAAGACTTCAGTATTTTCCCATTGCCCTGGAACGGCATACTGTCTGTAGTGACTTGCTTACCTTCCGCTATCTCCCTGAACTTGGCTTCGGCGTCTGGACTCTTGTTGCGGTCAGGATGGTACTTCAGGGCCAGCTTATGGAAGGCCTTCTTGATCAGGCGTTCGGTTGCATCTTTAGGCACCCCCAGTATGTCGTAGTAGTCCCTCTTGGCCAGGATGAACTCTGAGATCAGCAGGATATGCACTGCTAGCAGCAACACCGACTGCGCTGTGGCCATTCTGCTGGTTTTGGCACCTTTGCGGCTGTGAATAGAACAGTTTGACAGCCCGCGTCAACGACGTTTCACACACCCTCGACACGCAGCAAGACTTTGAAAACGGTTTCAAACTTTAAGATTTAGGTACGAACTATTCAAAGAACATTCAGAATATAGGTTCTATTACGTTACTTTGCTAACTAGTTTCAACAGAGTTGGCCTCAAGAAAACGACAACTCACTGTTTTGAGTGGAATAAGAGATAAACTCGAACCTGCTCCGCCTTAAGAAAGCTTGTTAATGATACTCTGTTGTTTGTTCTCAGTTGAAGATAAACCACCCACGACAAACAACGTTAATACGTATTGGAAAAAAAAGGATTACCTGGAGACGAGGTGACAAACAGCCCGAGGATAGCGCTATCAGCCGCCAACAGCTCCAGCTGATGCGAAACGAAAGCTAGCTAGTGGACCAGCTACATTCCTGAGCTGTAAAACCACGACTCGCAACACTATTGGTCCATTTCTTAAAACCGTGACTCGGATCACTGCTATTGGTGGAAACAGTGCGCACGTGGAGAATGGGGACAGTCCGAAAATAATACAAGCGAAACAACATAGTACACTGCGTCAACTTCCGTCTTCGCTTTTCTCTGTTATTTTTGGCATGGTTGAGGTTCGAGACCTAAACATATATTCAGACCAGTACATTATATTATATAGTTTATATTTTTACTGTCTTAAATTATATTTTCAGGTAATAGGTGATGAATACTTAGGTTAGACATGCACGCATTCTTTTATTAGATCATTTCCTCCGCTTAGTTGTTCAACTACTTGTCATCTTAATAAAACGTTAACTATCTTGCTGAAATAAACGTCATATCCGCTATGAGAAATACAACCCGGAAGGGACAGTTTACGAGCTTCTCTTAATACATCATCCGTGGGCTAGTTCTGCTGGTTTGTGTTTTCAGAAAATTTAGCAACAAACGTGTCTCTGCAAAGCGTTTTCATGTAGTTTCACGGTAGATATGCCACGGTACTGCGCTGTAAAAGTTTGCACAAACCGCGGGGGAACTGCATCTAGGCAAGACAAGAGAATTAGCTTCTACCCGTATGTTGTCTGTTTTCTTTTGAGTTTAAATGGATGTTGTAGTCAAAGATAATATTAGTTATAGAAGCGGTACGAACTTAACAATAACGTCATGTCAGTACTATATAATGTGCATCGTAATTACCTGGTTGTAATGGTACAGTACAGGGGGAAACTGAGGCTGTTGGAGGGAATGTGCGTTATAATAACGTTAGAAATGATGCAGATATGCAGTGACAACTGATACTTATGTTTCCCTCTCTCCCTCCCAAAAGGTTCCCCTTGCAAGACAAGTCAAGGCTCCAGAAATGGGTAGACAACATGAAGCGGGAGGAGTGGACCCCGAGTCGACATCAGTACCTGTGCAGTGAGCATTTTAAAGAGGACTGCTTTGATATTCGATGGGGCATCCGCTACCTGAAGAACACAGCCATCCCAACCCTATTTCCCTCCATTGAGGATGTATGTATCAGTCTTGTTTTCCTGTCTCAACATCCATCGGTTCTAACATTAAAGTGCTCATATTATGCTTTTTTCGCTTTTCCCCTTTCCTTTATTGTGTTATATATATATTTTTGTGCATGTTATAGGTTTACAAAGTGAAAAAGACCAAAGTCCACCCCAAATGGACTTACCATCTCCAACAGAAAACACTGTTCACAAACTGCTCCAAACAGCTCGATCGTAGTCCAGCCTTTACTTCCGTGACAAACGTGCGTCACTTTGTAACACACGTTATAATGCTCGCCTAGCTGCTAGCATGGCACTCCCTCATGCTCTGCAACTGACTAGCTAGCAGTACTTTCTGCACATGACTCCCAACAAAGATGGTACAGAAGTGAGATGCCTCACTCTGTAGCTAAAACAGAGAGCTCAACACACAGAGTGAAAAGAGGAGCCGCAGCAATGTGCAGTACAACAAAAAATATGTGTTTTCTGAAAATTAAACCACATAAACCTATTCTGGTGCAACCTCTAAATACAATTCTGAACCTGAAAATGAGCATAATATGAGCACTTTAAGTAAGGGCTTGCCGGACATCACAAAAATTAGTTACAAACCAAGTTTTTGGCATTAAACATTTTCGGTAAGAGGAAAATTGCATACCATAAGTTCTTTATTTTGTAATCTTTTGCAATGCCTGTGACCAGACTTATTTTCTTTCATTTCAGGATGGAGAGAAAAAAGTTACCACCATTAAACAAAGCCCCAAGGCCAAACCCAGAACTTTAGACATTGACATTGAGCCCACAGGATTTGACTCGCCTCTCGGCAAGAGGCCGCTCATTTTGGGCAGAACGTGCAAAAAGGTGCAGTCGAGTTCAACCAACAGCTTTGTTTGCGAACGCACAGAGATGATATTTGAACCACCTCTGGCGTCGGACACTGGCATCTCCTGTCATTCACATCTCTCATCAGAGATACGGACTGCTGCTCGTGAGGTACCAGGCGACTGCGGTATGCCGACAGCGTCTTGCATCGCACTGTCCCCATGCAATGGAGAAAAGGCTGACTCGATTGTTACCGTTTTGTGCTGCGAGTCAGTGGGCCCTTTCTCGGATGGAGAGAACGTGGATGCAGCTGCCCTCCAGGCAGCGATGGGCCAGGATTTTAGCTGCGTCCCTGTGGAATTGGTAATGGACGAACCCACAGCCTCTTTTTTGGAGGATAGGGGACCCAGTGAGGGAGAGCACATTTATGCTTACGAGCACTCGTACTGCAGACCGGACACTGACAGAGATCAGCTTTGGCATAGGATCTTGAGTTTGCACGCAAAGATCTTGGGACTGGATCGCAGGGAGGAGAGCACCTTGGCCAAAATCCGTGCTCTGGAGACTGAGGTAGCCCTCCTGAAAAGAGATGGTGCTGTTTTTAAAGAGAAGCAGAAACTTTTAGAAGATGATATATCATCCATGTTGCTCTGATTTGACAAGCTACGGACTCTTGTAACGAGACTGCTGGCGTGCGTGGATTTTAACTGTTACCATTGAGTCACTTTTGCCAATATGTTGCACATGCTCGCTCCCATACATAAAGCACATCAGCACACACTGTCTTGTTAACTCGGTGTCCTGCAACATTGCTCTCATATCCATATTACAATAGGCCTTTTTCACTGCGGACATTTTGAAATGTCACAGTAGGAAAAGCACAAGTCTTTAAAAAGTAAAATGAATGAGGACTCAATTTCATTCAGCTACTTTTGTGCGTACTGCCACGCTGCCATTGCTTATCGTGCTTTTCCCACTATTTTAGGTTTATTTATTTTGATTAGCACAATGCACATGAATCAACATTTCTGTAAATGCGCCAGTGTTAGCCAGACGGCTGATTTTCAACTGTAGTCCTAGTTAACCTAGCATTCAACTAGTCTGGTCTTTACATATGACAAGTAAAAACGTCTGCTGTATAAAAAAAAAGGCCTGTTGTATATGTTGTTGTCCACACTGTGGCACTGTATCTTCACAGGAAGTCTTTCAAAGCTCCACCGAAGCATCGATTTTCCTGCAGCTTGTTGCTGTGCGTTACTGATACACATCTGAGATTTGATATTATGTTTTTACATGATTGTGATCAATACATGATCCTTAACTTATTAATGGCTCACCATCAACCTTTCTTAACTTTTTTAAGATTTGTTATGGGCATTTCAGCCTTTAATGGTAGACTGATAGATGAGGGGGGCGGGGGGGAGACATGCAGGAAATCGTCCAGGTCGTTCTCGAACCCTGGACCTTCTGCGTCAAGGCATACACCTCTATATATGTGCGCCTGCTCTACCAACTGAGCTAACCCGGCCACACCATGAATCATTTTATACTATATACAACGGCCAAAAAATGATTTCCTCTGCTCTGGTATTTTATTTTGACTGGAACAGCTACCGCTTGCTGTGTTAACACGCATGAAATCAATTATTTCGACTGTGTTAGAAACAAAACACCATTCGCGCGTTTGTCGTCGTTGAATCACTAGAAATCAAGTCCATGTAAGCAGAGCCACATTTGATTTCTGTGCTGTGTTTGAATGCCAGTTCTAGCCTCTAGTCATTCCGTGTAATCTCCTGCAAGTCCACAAAATTCTGCTTTACGGAGAAAAAATCAGTGATGGATTTACTTTGAATGTAGAATAAAGTGTATTGTAAATGTGTTTCTTAAAGCATGTGCTTTCCAGGAGGCTGAGTTTGTGTCCACTGTGTCCCTGGTGATTGTTTTAAACAGCCACAATGACATGAACATGAACCAGCTGCAAGATTTATCTCCCATTTTTCCACCCTTGGGCTCCGAATTAGGCATCATAATTTTTTGGCCAAGTGAGATACCTAATCCTGTTTAAAGCAGCTTTCCAGAATGAAATGCGCCATAGGCTGTCTCTGCATTGTAGCAGGCCTGGCCACAGAATCTGTGCAACAGTGTAGAGTGGATTGTGACCATTATAAAACATTGTATTTTTAATCCACATCTGTCTGTGGTTGTGACAAAATAAAACAAAATAAAAAACCACCTGTTACACTTTTAATTGAGCATAACGTTGCATCACTGCATCACATCAAGACTTTAATCATTGATAATGTAGGCTTAAAATGCAGTAGACATTCATAATGGTCTTTAATGTGATGGAGAGGCAACTGAGAGGCTCCATTGGTTTCAAATTAACCTAATTGATTGCACATATGAAATAGTTTGTGAAGAGCAATTTCAAATGACTCCGAGGGTTTTTCATTATGTGAGGAGGTTACATAATGACATATTTTCCTGGCAAAGAATGACACGAGCCCCGGCAAGGATTGAGAGAATGATTCTCAAAATTAGTTACAAATTGTAATAATCCTGCTGCTCTGCATCTCGGCAGGACAACAAAACGGCATCGCAGTGCATTTGTCCCCTAATCATCCCAGTGCGTTAGTCCACTAGTGCACTGGGAAGATTAGGGGACGAATGCACCACTAATGCACTTTGATGATGATGTTGTGTCTCTTTGCAAGGACCAAATCCTATAGAAATATAAGTGCATGTTTTGAATATGGTGGAGTAATTTTACTTTGTTTGACTATGCGCACTATTAACAAAGCTATTCACTGCCAGGGAAATGCAAATGACCATCAATAAAAAAGGACTAAGGAATAAAATGTTCACAATAAACCAACAAAAGCAACCAATACGTAAAAGACTGGTCAGTAAGGATAAAATGAGCAAGAGATTATTAAGCCAGAAGGCCTTTTGATGAAAGCGTTTTGAAAAATGAAAAAAAATTTAATCTAATTTTTCCTCAGTTTATCTGTTTAGGTAGTGCTATGACAAATTCCAACAGGTGCAAATATCAGGATCAGTATTTTTCGATGTTATCAGACAAAAAGGCAGTTATACAAGCAGAACGAAGAAATGCAAATAGCTTATGTGTGCAGTTTACATTTTAATTACATAAGAAATATTTACAGAACATTCAAAATAAGTGAAATATGTCCATGGATGATGTATAGCATGGCATTATGTTTATTTTTATGTTTTTTTCAGGTTTATTTTGAAAAATGTATGTCCTCCAGCACTGAATGAAAGAAGGTCATTGTGCTCTGTGAAGGTGTTAATGCCGGTGGAAAAGATGCTGCCATATTTAATATGCATTAGCTTGTTTCACTGATTCAAACTTTTAAGTGTTTTTCATGCATGCTGGATGTTTTATTTTTCACAACACTGAAACATTGTTGTAAGATGCCAGCAGAATTTCAAGCTAATTCTCATGTACAGCAATCCTGACACTAATCCAGTTATTAGATTCATACACAACAACTACATAGATTTAAACACATGATCCATGATGCAGTTAATCTGGACTTCGTCAGGCTCTGGATTGTATCAACTGACATAATCCTTTATATCAAGGGTCTGTAACTATTGTTTTTTTTTTCTTCTTTTTTTTTTAGCTATAGTAGATATATATCCAAGGGTTGGTGCAGCTGTTGAGGCTGGCCAACAGCATGATGATGGCAAACACTGGACCTGAGAGAGAAAGAAAGAAAGAAATATAGAGAAATGTGTAAACAAACTCTTAAAAAGAAAGGACTAGGTGGCAGCAGATCTCCAAACTTTCTGAGGTGCACAATTGACGACTAGCTTGACATGTGGGCCTCTGGTGACGTTAAATACATTGTTACAGGCATCTTTGGTCCTCAAAGGATGTGGACCTGCTACACATCATTTGGACAAACCTTTAGTAGGCGCACTGCTGGGGCTCCATGCAGACCACAACTGGACAACAAAGAACGGGCTCCAACACACTGTGTATGTCATTATAATAACAAAAGTCATTTTCACAGTCTTAAGCATCGCGTTGGACACACCCTTCGTGCCCGCGCGCCCTGTCTGCAGCGCCTTTCTCTTCATGTTGAAGTAGATTGTCGTGCATATTCTCATTTGGCAATAGAGCACGATGGCTGCAGGCAGGGCAAACACTGACAGGGTGACCCAGGTGATGTAAACCCTGCTCCCCCACGGTTCAATAAACGTAGCCCAGCAGTCGTACTGGTTCTCCTCCACCTCCAGGAGAGAGAAGATGGAGATCTGAGGAGAGCTGAAGGCGAGAGAGATCAGCCACGCTGCGCCTATAGAGAAGTATCTCCTAAACGAGCCCTTCAAGAAGGAAACCATTGGCTTACAAACCGCACGGTACCGGTCTATGGTCATAGCCACTATCATGTACGTGGAGGCAAACATCCCCACCACCTGCAAGTATTTTACGGACCGGCACAGGAAGTCCGTGCCTCGGAACCTGTGCGTAATTTCCATGAGAAACTGCGGTAGGACTTGGAAAAAAGCGACCACCAGATCTGCCAAGCACAGATGCAAGAGGAACAGATGGGTTTTTGTGTTTCTTTTTCGCTTCTTCCAAAGTGTGTGCAAGAAGAAAAGATTGCCACATGTTGCAAGCACGAAAACCAAGCCCAAAATTCCAGCTCTGATGAGCGCCAAACGTCCATACACTTCTCCATCCTCATCTGTTGCCTTTTCTGAGCTGTTGTAGCTGCCGGAACCCATTCAATTTCTGATGTTCCCCGTGTGTAACTTGTGGGTTCAATTAACGTTTCCGTACATTATCTAGGGGTTGGATTATTGGATTATTGCAATGTTGACGCACTGCTGGCATTTCGACATTTTCCTCCTTTGCGCGCGTGTAGCAAGTGACTGTGGTGGCTGTGAGATGGGAAAGTCATCGACTTGGAGGGGTGAGGGGGGGTCAGCCTACTCAGTGACGACTGATTGTAGGTGCATGTCATAAGCCTGACATTGACAAACATATTATATAAGACACTCCCACATGTATTTTGTTATCGTCAAACTCATAATCTCAAAATGTACGGTGAAATACAAATGCATTCCCTCGTGAACTTATCATTATTAATATCTAACTCATCTTCAAAAGGTGTTTTTTAATGCCAAGTGCTGAAGCATCTGTTATAGATTACACTTCAACTCAGTTTTTCAGATCCAGAGAATGATTTAATCAAAAGTGTATTCCTCATTTCTGTAATAAACCACATCATGCTCCGTGAGTTTTCATAAATATTATTTTTTGTAGTGTAATATTCTGCTAAATAATAAGCTTGCCACATGATCACAATCTATTCACCGCTCATGATCCTAATTTAATATCAATTTAATAAACGTCCTGCATCTTATTTGTTGTTAGTCTTAGCGGGGAAACTGAGCAAAGAGCAACTGAAATAACTGTGAAAACAAAAAAAATTACACCATAGTTTTCTTCATTGCTATTATTAGGGGTTGGCTTGATAATTGCACTAGGAGTTAAAAGCTCTGACATTTCGATTGGGAAGGCAGTGGAGTGTGGAGCCCATCAGGTGTGAAGGCCATGCATTTCAACATTCAGAAAGGGTTATTTTGAATATAACCTGAAAATCAAAAGGATTAAGGCTGTCAATAGTCGACTGCTCAAGTAGGAATGAGCAGACGCTGGTCGTTTGATCAGATAATCACAGAACCTTCTTGGCTACAAATCGTGTTAAACATTGAGTCACCCAAACCTGACTGCTCAGATATGAGTTGAAGGCTGTCAAGCACACAAATAACGTTTATTTACACCTAAAGTTGCATAATGAAATACTGTATGAATGAAAGAGGTACTTAAGTGATTTTGATTTGTTTATTGCACTTTTATAAAGTTACTGGGCATGCAAGAGACATGCTTAACCCTTGTGTGTTGTTCGGGTCTGTGGGACCCGTTTTCAGTGTTTGCTCAAAGAATAATTATGCTATTTATCATTTCTTCTAACTCAAACTTATTGGCCTTGGCTCATTTTCTGTGACGAACATAAAAAATAACTTATTTTCAATGACTGCACACGGTACACCCCCCTCCTACACATAACTATTACATAATGTGTTCGGGTCTACTGGACCCGAGTGTATTTAATTGTAGGTGCTATGGAACTGTGTTGTCTTTCTGCACCTGCTATTCCCACACAAAGTTAGAACATTGTTACATTTCAAGCACTTTCACCTGTTCTGATTAAGTTCTAAGAAATAAGCACCAATAATGATCCAAAATCTTTTTATACCTTTTTATAATTGAATAATTGAAATGAAACGAAAATGATCATATGATCATACATGTGATCTCACAGGGGTAAATGGCAAATAACCATAAATGTTGTATATAGCATTGGTAATTGAGCTAAAGTAAACATCTGGTAAGTATTTTTACATAAATTGGTATGGCTGTATTGATTTAATAGCCTAATAATGTGGTGGGTCCACCAGACCCAGGAACATTGGCTATGTAACAAAATGGGTTAAAAAAGCAGCAGAAGCCAAGATTTCCTGACTTTTTATCTTATCTTTTATCTTTTTTATCTTCTTCTTTACTACAGTCCCCATAATGCAACTCAAATGCTTCTTTCATCATATCCTGGTGGTCTTTTTAATGCCCCTATCTTTCTGTAACTGTATGCCCCCCAGTTTGTAACTATAACACAGGTTTTCTGTCAAATGTTTGTCCCAAGCCTGATTAACATGTAAGATGACCCTTATGATGTCATCAGGTCATAGTACAACAGCGTTCATAGGCTCTCAAATATGAGTAAACTGACCTTTATGCGTAAAATCGGTGGAATGTTCCTTTTAAGCACCACTCCATACACCATACAGAAAATATCCACTTTTTGTCAAAGTATATCCTCATTTCTTTTCTCAATACTGTTTTTTTAAGTGTCCATTACTGTGTAGCATAATGGAAAGACCTTTCACATAATGTGTCAGTAGTTACCAGTGGATGGCAGGGACATACAATACAATCACAATGTATTATGTAACTATCATGTCCCCACCACTTCACCCATGACAAATGTAATATAATACTTACTACGTACTTTCTAGGTCTACGTGTTCATATTCCACAATAAAAAGGTGGTGTGGGCGCGAAGCATAAAAAAGAGGACAATGTTTTAATGTCACTCATCCAGCCTCTATCATACCCCCCTAAAAGCTGTTAGTTCTTAACATATTAGAGTTCATATTGTTTTTGAAAGAGCTGCAGGTATTGCTTCCTATCAATTGCACTTGCCATTAGCTATGAGTCACCACTGATACTAATAGAGAAATATGGCTATGCAACAGTGCCTCTCAAAAGAAGTGACTTTCAAGTGAATTGCTCGAGGCTGATGGCTGTTTCATTTCTCACCATGTGAACAAAATCCTTTTGAAAAGGCACCTTCACATGTATTAACCTTTACCAGGGCAGCCATAGTAGACTTATAATTACAATTGCCAACAGACACATCAATCTTCAGCAATTGTCACATAGCAAACCAAACTCTGGCCCACTCAAGCTAAGTGATGTTATAAGGCAGCTCTTGCTGGCTTGACTGCAAAAGTCTCAGCATGAGACCATTGAGAACAATGTGAAAAACAAAATTGTGCATTGGCTCATAATAACTTCTATGTCATCCCGGTGACCTAAAAGCCATGTACACAGTGTACGTGTGCATGTTATTGGAGAAAGAGCCAGTTGCATTGCATTAGGTATTGATAGAACTTGGGATTGAACATGGATTTCATGAATGATATATTTTAGTGCAAAGAAGCATTGTCAACATGAGCTGTTACTATTTCTATATTTCGTTTTCGTTTTATTCCAAATAAGTTTTGTCGACACGTTGTGGCATAAATAAAGAATTGCACTGTACAGGCCATGATGTATTAAGAGGCCCACACATCAAAGTCACTGCGTCACATCCGTGATCTTGTGATATCGCGAGAATCCATCTGCCGTGCAGGTAATCAACACATTCGTCCTGCTGAATGAAATATTTTGACAACATATTTAACCGTCTTTGTTTCGTATGGTAAGAAGACGTTTGTTTATTTTCTGACATTACGTAACATTCGTCAAACTGACAATGTACACTCTATTAATTAGCAAAGTTAGGCCAACAGCAGCTATGGTAACGCTAGCTAACTAACGTTATATATATTTGACAACTGTTTGCCTAGCAAGCCAGCTTTCAAACATCATGAGGTATTCATGTTTTTAAAAAGGGTTAGCTAACGTTAACTAGCTAGCTATATATCTAACACAAACGACTACGGTGCAATACACCCATGTTTTGGTGTCTTGAATGTGTGTTTTGACCTTAAATCTAACGTTATTTTAACTTAGCTAGCTAACGATTCGCGTTAGCTAGTCACTATGAGGGCCAACAAAACGCACAAGTCATACTAGAGAATCATAACGTTACTGTAAATTATAGGCTGTCTAACGTTCTATCTTCTAGAGTTAGCTAGCTAACAGCAGAACTGTTTACTGGCTAACAGTTTAAGCTAGCTAATGTTTTGTTATTTCGAAGTGAATTGATACCATATAAATATCAGGGCAACGGGAAATCCAAAGCATTATATGGGATTTAATGTCAACTCGAGCAAGTTGGGTGTAACTTCTGGTAGTATTTCTAGATCCAGAAATCTTCTTCTGGGTTGGTCGGCGGTTCAAAGGTGGATCGCTGATCGGAGCAAAGTCTTGCTCTCAATAACATCCGCGAGCCACTTCTCTCTGAACGTGGTCCTGCCTGGTGTGTGCACCAGCATGTTTGACTCCACTATGAAGTGCACCTCAACGGGCAGAGTTTTTGGTTTGACTTTAGATATGTCCACGACGAAATAGACGCTAGCTGTCCCCTGAATCGGCTTCCGCGACGTCGGGGTACTGAAGCGGGCCTCGTAGTGATAAAAGGTATGATGCTCCTCCTCGGTTGAGTAGAGGAAGTCCAGACTGTAAAGCCAGCAGGGCTGTAACTCCCAGGTTTGAATATACTCCCCAATCTGCTTTCCCCCCACTTCGACTGTAAAGTCTTTTCCAGCAACCCAGTTATTATTCCTCATCTCACTGTCAGGAGAGCCATCCAGCTGCTCCTTCGTGACAGTGTGGCGGTGTCTCTCCAGCAACGTTTTCACAAGCTGAGCTGACTCTGTCCTGAAATCCAGATTTAATGACTCTCGGTCCTCTTCCATCTTGTCTTTGTCACAATGAACAGCACACAGGTCGCCTGGGAACTGGATGATTTAGCTTGCTAAGTTGTTAGCATGTGAAAGCTGTTATCTGTTTTTGTTGCTGTAACGGTTTCCATGGCTACCAGGATAGGTGAGGTGGCAAATGGAGCCCTCTGTTGACCACTTTCCATTTTAATATGCTCACTGTCTGTTTGTTTTTAATATATTGTTTGTTGTCTTTTTTTAGGAAACATTAGAACAAGCAGCACAATTGCTAATTTCCCTCCTAAAATGGAATTTCTACCAAAACCTGCTAATGGCAGGTAGTCTGCCAGAATGCTGCGTCGTTTAACACAGACATGAAGCATCATCCAATTGCCTGATTAACTTCAAGTTCTCCGCTGCTGTTCCGAGTGAGCCAGAAAACGCATGTCGCGAATCAGGACCACACTTGATAGTGTCACCAAGGCAGTAGGCAGCACAGACCTCATCTCCAAGTTCTCCCGCTTTAAGCCTGGCAGTGCCACAGTCGACAGCAGCCATGCAGAAAAAGCTCTGGTCACAGCCGAGACCTTAAGCTCTACCAACACAGCTACAGCCTCACCACCTAAATCCACCATGAAAGAAGAAGAAGAAGGCGAGAGGAACACAGGCGAAGAAGAGTCCGATATGCATCGGCAGCAAGTTCCAGAAAATCCTTTTGTTGCCACAAAGAAATCCACGTCAAGTTTAGCTTCAGCAGCGAATGCATCTGCATCTAGCTCTTCCTCGACTTTGGCAAAACAAACTAAGCTGTTTCACCCAGCATCTTTGTCCACCAACATGGATGAGACCTACAAAACTCTGGCTCAGCACATCAATAGTTACTTTGGCTCCAGCACACAAGAAGGAGAAGAAGGAGACAACAGGCCACTGCAGCAGCAGCAGCAGCAGCACAGAGAAGTGGATGATCCTGTTTCTCAGCCCACTCTCAGCACCGTTGCTCGCACAACTAGGGACCACATTCCTGTGTTGTCCTCAGTGGCAGAGGCTAAAAGTATTGAAGCACCCGCTACCTCTCCTCCCCCTCCCTCTCCATCAGATAAGCTCAGTCCTCCAGCAGCGTCGCCCTCCTCTGACATCCCTGCAACTGAAAGTGCAGCTCAGTCCATCCCTGTGCCTGCTACCTCCCCTAAGAAAGGCTTCACCCACTATCTTTCTTACCCTCGGCCCAGCGTTCAGGCGTTTGTCGGCAGCTACATTGCACCCCTGGTCCCCAAATTCAGAGGTGATTCCAAAAGCATTGCAGCTGAAAAAAGCAAGCCTTCAGCAGTAGCTGTGGAAGAGCCCACTGTGGACAAGGCAGGAAAGAAGACAGATAGTGAAGAGGAGAAAAAGGATACAGTGAACCAACAGCTGTTGACTCAAAGAGAGAAGGTGAGGCGCTTATTATGTCTCTAATGAATGTTCAAAGCTTAGGGCAGTACACAAATCAAAATGGCAAACAATCACTTCTATGATTTCACTTGGTATGTTATTTAGGTCAAATGTGTTGGAGGTTTTATATTTGTCAGATGGTCCTGATGGTTTGTCCATGGTGTGTATTTGTCATGCAGATAATAGCCAGGGTGAGTTTAGACCAAAGGACCAGAGCCCTGGTGAAAGGCCTGCACAGAGTCACCGATGTCAAGCTCCTCACCAGTCGAGTGGAGGAGCTCATCCGTCACCTTCTGGAGTTCCCCGAGACGCGAGGTGTAGCTGTCAAGGTTAGTTTGTACCACTGTTAGAATTGTTTTTATATGTACCCTGCCGTTCAGTTAAATGTCAGATGTGTTGCACAGTCCTCCAAGCATTTTTTGTAAATGGGACATTTTAGTATGTTTGGGTATAACTGCGACCTTTAGGAGAGCGTGCTGCCCTGTCTGCTGCGATTGCGCCAGGCCAGAGACCTGCCTCTTCAGGGTGCTGTGAGAGAAGCTCTGGCCCTGATTGGCTACACTGAACCAGTGAAAGGCAGAGGAATTCGGGTCCTGGCCATAGACGGAGGCGGAACAAGGTAAAGCTATACTGGGAGGGGAAAAGTAATTTAAAAATAAAAGAATATGTATCCTCCAAAAAATCTAAAATAAATATTTTCATTACATAGGAGTCTACCTACTTTTACATTTGCTGTTTTTATAAGCAATGTATGAGCAGCAGTAACTTATGTGGCCAAGGAATAGAGTGCCACCTACAGAATTTAAAATGTACCAACTAAAAAACAGTCACAGCGCTGGCTACAGTATCATTGCAGTCCAACTGTACAAGACCACCTACATATGTTTATTGTAGTGGATCAAATATAATAGTTGCATTTTTGTCAGTCTAGGTTTGTAAACCTGTGCCTTTGTTACAGGGGACTGCTGGCCCTGCAGACTCTCCATAAACTGCAGAACCTGACTGGTAAACGAGTCCACCAGCTGTTCGACTACATCTGTGGAGTCAGTACAGGTATGTTATCATTACTGTTTAGTGTTAGTCTTTTTTTTTTTCTCTCTCTTACTTCTTCTCTAACACTGACCCCACATGGGAATTTATGTAAACACTGATATTCCTTGCTCACTGGCACATCACACCTGTTCCCCTCTACTTTAGGTGCTATTTTGGCCTTCATGTTGGGAATTTTTCAGATCCCCTTAGAGGAGTGCGAGGAGATGTACAGGAAGCTGGGTTCGGATGTCTTCAAGCAGAACGTCATCGTTGGAACCGTAAAGATGGGCTGGAGCCATGCTTTCTATGATAGTGAAATATGGGAAAACATACTAAAGTTAGTCTCTTTCTAGTCTTTCCATTCCTTTACAACCCTCATTAATCCCTGATATTAAAGACACTGGGGTAGTCTATAGATAGTATATAGAGTTGCCTGTATCTTTAATCTGTTTTTGTATTTTCTTTAGGGAACGTATGGGTGAGGGGCGTATGATTGAGAGTGCTAGGGACCCACACTGCCCCAAAGTAAGCAACATGTCTTTTCAGCTCTACACTGTGTAGATAAACACTTAATGTGTGCGTGGATGTAGCAGCAATTGCTATTTTTTAGCTCTTTAAAATAAGAAATTAAAAAAAAAGTATCCCATGTATAACAAAGCACTCAGGAATCCCATGTATAACAAAGCACTCAGGAAAACACCAGCTTGTTGACGTGCTGTAAAAATATGAATGACTTGCATGTTCCTCTGTAAGTCTTCCCTTTGTGTGTCCACCAGGTGTCAGCAGTGAGCACCATTGTGAACAGGGGATTACCTCTGAAGGCCTACGCGTTTAGGAACTACAGACTCATGCCAGGAGTGAGATCCCACTACCTTGGAGACTGCAACCACAAAATGTGGCAGGCTATCAGGGCCTCGTCTGCCGCCCCAGGCTACTTCCAGGAATTTGTCCTGGGAAAAGACCTCCATCAGGTACAGCACTGAACTGAGAGAACTGGGCAGAAGTTTAGTTCATTTGAGTTCAGTTATCTGAATTTAAATATTGAAGTTTGAAAAGGGAGGTTGATAACAACACAGGTTGCACAATAGACGAAAGCGTTGGGTGTTGCCACATGTCATTTTGTCCAAAAATGCAGCAACATGATCAATAATGTAAATTTGAAGGAAAATCATCTCCATTAACATTGGCGCCGATGGTAATATTAATCTAAGAAGGCACGTTTCTCTGAGAGCCCTAGTTTAGTGTGAGAGGGCAATTTCCTTGAAATCTTACCAATCAATACACTTACGCAATGGCACTGCATTGCCCAGGGACAAAAGCACAGCGCATTGCACTGCATTCTGTGCTTGCTTGTGTGTACACATCAAGGGTACGTGTGTAGATTCGTTTCACTCTTCCAAACCGTAACCTTGAAGGCAGCCCCTTCGTCGGTTCATCCTCTCCTCCGGCTGTCAAGAGTCTAAGAGAGAAAGTGAACAGAATGAGATTGAGGTAGAGAGAGATTCCTTGGACCCGGCCTACGCCCCCTAAACATCAAAAGCCTCGTCCTTTGCTTTTTATGACTTAAAGCCTGCCTTCCTTTGATACGTTCTGAATGCAGTAGTGTCTCACCGGAAACCGGGTCCTACTGAATAATGTTTAGGAAGACAATACTGCTTCTCCTGGAGACTAGTCTACTGGATAAATAATCTGATAATGTGTGTGTTAAAATATCAGAAATCACTATTGGATGATGTTTGAATCTGATACTGTATGCGGCTGCACAGTGTTGTGATAAAATGCCATTTTAGTGGTTTTCCATTTCTGACTAATGACAGAGTGCATGGTAATGGATGCTAGCTCTTTTTTCTTAAGGTTCAAGAATTAGATTCGGTAGGAGGTTATTGAATGAAAATCAGGCTGTTGTGGCATCTGATAAATGACTACAGCGTTTGTAGCATTGATGTATTGTATTTTTTTTGTTGGGATTATTAGGCCAGGAATCTTTAGATGGTCTTTATGGGCAGCAATTATGCTCAAGGCTTAGCTTCATTTAAATAACCTACTTAGGCAAATTAGCCTTGTTCCTGCTTCTAACAAGTATTTCTCTCCCCTGCCATTTCCTAATGCGAGAGTCCTGGTAGCCAGCCCTTTACAATGTCTTACTCAATAACAGATCCTAATCTCCAATGCCACTCTGCATGCTCACGGACCTAAGCTTAGATTCTCCTCTGGATTTAAAGTGAAAACAAATGGCCTACTAGTCATTTGCCCGAGCCCAAGCTTTTTCAGTTCCTAATTTAGCAAAGCAGCTAAATGTAACCGCAACCTCTAACCCCAAAAACGTGTGTGATTTTTGCTACTAATGTATTAACAAGACAGAAATCTCACATTTTAAATTAGCATGGTAAATAACAAGCTGATCTTTTCTGAGCATGATCAGTCTCCAACTGAAAGAAAATTAGCTGAAAAGATATCTGTTACCCATGGACTGGGATGGGATAAGAGCAGGTACAGAAAGTGTGTGTGTGTCTGTGTGTGTGTCTGTGTCTCTGTTCCACATTCCAGTGTTTCATCGACAGTTTGAGCTACCGTTGCCACCCACCGGTCTCACTCCTACTCTAGTTTTCAGCACTAGCAGCGGTATTTCTCAGGGGAATTCTGCCATTGCAGGGCATCAGAAAAACATAGATACACACATAAACGGAGTACAGAAAGACACATTCACACACTCAATGTCGAGGTCAAAATGTAAATGTTTCTCCTTCTCATAGCAAACATAGCAGTCCTTTCCCTGCATGAGGATGCTGCCTTTTAGCAGCATCTTCTTTGTGTGTTGTGATTGGATGCAGGCTAAATATCATTCAGTTAGGTCAGACCCCAGGGTGAGAGGTTGAGGGTCAGAGCTGAGGCGCAGCTGTGTTATTAACCTGCTGTTTCAAGAGTGCGACCTGTGTTCCACTGTTTCGATATCTTGAAACACCTAAAAGGTTAACAGCTTTATAATGAGGATGCTAGGAATGATATGTTTTAGGCTGTACTTGTCCCATAATAATACCAGGGCGGCAGAGTGGACAAGTCATCCATAGGCAGACATTTGAATTCAAAAAGAGGTTCCTAGAACCAAATATTAAGCTTATTCAGGTATTTCTGAACTAGTTTAGGTCAAGAAATACAGTTGAATTAATAGTGAAAGCAGTTATGAAAAGATATAAGGCATATACTGGTAGAGTTCTGTCATGTTTTTCATCACCCCGTTGTAAATGGGTAAGTCTGTATGTGTGGTTGTTTGCTTTATCCCAGAAGGAGCGGATTTAAACATTTTGGATGCTTTTCTACTGCCCACCCCTATGTACTGTAGAGACGTGGAAATGGCCTTTACCCCTGCTCTGCGGGGGGGGGGGGTCCGACCTCTTGTGTGCCACACTCTCCATCTCTATTAATCCGAGCCAAAAGCCCTTTGGTGGTTGGATATGGTCCAAAACTTGACTCGGAAAGACTGTGAAAGAGTATTTAGCACTAAATCGGTCCAGGCATCCATTCAGCTTGATTGTCCTCTCTCTGCCATTGTTGGCACCATTTAGATCAGCAACTCTTTCATGAAGCCAGTAAGGTCATTTAGAGAAAAAGCACGTAATTTGGGATTAGCTTCTAAATGGAGTCGGTCAAGATTAGAATCCTCAAACGCAATATGTTGAACAACAAAGCTAAATTCAGGTTCAGAATTCCAGACCAAATTACAAAAAAAAGACTTATTTAGATGCAGATAGCTGTTAAAAAGACAGCTTTTCCTACTTGTTTACTTCCTGAATAAACAGAGCGGTTTGCCAGCGCAGCACATCTCTGGCCAGGGAGCTTCTTTTCTTCCTCTGCCTAAAGCTGTGTAGCTCTGGGACAGCTTGTCCACTTCACCTCATTTGTCCCCTACAGGCTGTCACATCAAATATATTGAAATTAGAGGCACATTCTATACATACAAAGTGTCCTATATGCGCATTAACCTTGCTTATTAAGCATATTTGACTGATTTAAATGCTGAAGGCGACTTAAAAGTTTTAGAATCCTTCAACCGTTGGTGGTTTAAAAAGCAAATGTTCCGCCCTGCTTCAGTTGCAGCAGAAATGGGACCTAGACATGCTACATGCTACAGTTGGTTTACTTTAAGGGAAATTGGCAGATTCTTTAAATTTTCTTGGAGGTTCTCCTTCTTTTTAATCATTTCACTTCCCATGTGTCCTCCCCTTTAGGACGGGGGACTCCTGATCAACAACCCCACAGCGTTGGCCATCCATGAGTGCAAGTGTCTGTGGCCTAACACACCGCTGCAGTGCGTGTTGTCTCTGGGCACCGGGCGGTACGAGGCAGCGGGCAAGAACAGCACGACCTACACGAGCCTCAAGACCAAGCTCACCCACGTCATCAGCAGTGCCACAGATACCGAGGGTAAGGCCACGCAAAAATTTAGTTTGCATGTGTTTGGCGTCCAACACACATTCATTTATAAACCACAGATCATAGAGGCCGTGCAGTCACCGGCACTGTGATTTCTCTGTTTCAGTACAGACTCTTGAAATATAAACCGAAAGAGGAAATGCCTGGAACTAGGGTCTGACTTAGCTAAAGGCTCCCAATCCATCCATTTATATATTTTTTTTTATTTTTTATTTTTTAGAGGTGCACACCATGCTGGACGCACTCCTGCCCCCTGACACGTACTTCCGCTTCAACCCCTACATGAGCGAGGACATCCCGTTGAACGAGAGCCGCGCCGAGAAGCTGAACTTCCTCAAGGGCGAGGGGGAGCGCTACCTGGAGCGCAACGAGGCCAAGCTGAGGAAGGTGGCTAGCGTGCTCGGCCAGGAGAAGAGCGCCATCCAGAGACTGGCAGAGTGGGCCAAGCTCAAGGCCGAAATGTACGAGGGTCTCCCCTTCGTCTCCAAGCTGTAGTTATTGGTTTGGCAACAGTGTGACCACAAGTGAGTTTTTAAGGTAAGAAGACCTGATAGATTAGGGGGCAGTCTGGACACATTTGTTAAGCATTTTGGGAGGCAATTTGGAATTATATACCAAATGATTTTTTTTCAAGTTTTGATCACCATTTACCACAACACTAGACAATTACAACTATGATTATTCATTTAAAAAAAAAAAAAAGACAATACAGTAAATAATAGTGTGAAAATTTCAAATCTGATGTAATTTGTTCTTTGTGGGACAGAATGTGTCTATGATGAAGCCGGAATAATGTATGAATATGACTGATGAAATAAATCACTTGAGTGATCAGGGAAAGGCTGGCTAAAAGTGTCAGTTGACAGAACGCACAAAGATGGTAATGTGGCACCGACACATGACCATAATATAAAGAATAAATGGTAATATGATAACTGTAGTTATTTTAAAAAAAGAAAAGAAAAAAAAGTGATATTTATTTGCATTTTCAGTAACTTGAAAACAAGATGTATTTAACATATGTACTGTATGTTGCAAAGTGAAAACATAAACACGACTGCCTATTTCTAACACTGTACAGAAGAAGGAACTAATGCACTTTGTAAAATAGAGTTCTTAACCATGAAAATGTAAATAATATTTGAAATAATTATAAATGATTAGAGTGCTCTTGCTAGAATTTAAGAATAAGACAAAAGAAATACTGCTGATTCTTAATTTCACTGTGCTGTATATGCACTTACAGACACTTAGATATCTGTTCCTATACTAATGGTAACGTTTTAGAATGCAATGACTGTTTTCCTCTTGGTACAAAGCATGTTCTCCATTGTGGCCCATTACTCAGTTTGACGCTTTTGCCTTTAACCTTGCTCTAGTCTGAATTCCTCAGCCCTGGCTGTCGGGTCGCACACTTTCTAAATTTGACACACTTTTTACATTGTGAGAATCCATGTTGGCCTGATTCCTGCCTTCAGTAGTTGGTGGAATGCGAAAAGGAAAAAAAAAATGTCATGAAAAATAAAATTTACCTTTTCAAAACCGTTGACCATTTTTTTTTTTTTTTTACCTCTGTATGATTTTGTTTTTAATTCTGCTTATAACATTTTTGGATTGGAAAAAGAATCCACAGGAATGTATGTCATGTTATTTATCTGCTTCTACATTCTGCTGACACTTAACACAAACGCATCACAAAGAGCCCCACAATAGAGTTGTCACAAAGGAATGCTAAGTGTCTTCATATGATGAATTGCCTGTTTTTCCCCAATCGCACACATTGATTTTCTGCTTTATTGTTTTGATCCCATTGAAGATCCACTGAAATTCCATAGCATCATTCCTCCCAGTCACACCGTTGTTACCCCAATCAACGTAAACAATACGCCACGAGGGAGCATAACTACGAACCTTTGCAACAATGACTGATGTCAGAAAGATATAGAATAATACGTCAGGCGTTGCACTTATGACTGATGCCTCACTCCTGGATTCAAACTATCAAAGTTGTAACTGGCTTGACTGATAGATTGATGGCCCATTTTTGTTCCCCCAATGCTAGCTTGAGCTTCACCCAAACGTGGTCTGATTTATGGCTGAGCTGCCTACGCTTGGCCTTTCTCTAGCAAGGTCTTTTGGGTAGGTAAACACTGACACCGGGGTGACAGATCCTGCAAGAGTGGCTAGGTTGAAAGCTGGCAACATAGTAGATAATGTGTTTCTGAGACCAATGGGTGCATAGAAGTCTAAGTGTCCTGTTACTAAGGACTTCTTGGGGGCTAATTGGACACTGGATTAATATATTTCAGTTTAGCTGCATGGAGGCTCCTCTTGGAACCAAAGCAGGTGCTCCAGATGTGCGAGTAGGCAAACAAAATCCAAAAGAAAGGAAATTACATTTTTGAATTTGACTTGTTGGAACACACTTTCCTTTTTAAAAGGGACACAAAACAAATTCACTTCCCCATGCCAACAGCAGATTGTTTCAGTCTACTTTGAAATATCATATTTCTCCTCACCTACATTGTTTTGGGTTGGCATAAGATGGCAGATACTTCTAAAGTGAATACTTGACAGCATTGCCATGTAAAGCTGAAACTTTCTGAATGTCTAGATACCACATAAGAGTAATTGATATGAGCGAACAAACCCTTTTAAAGATGAAGAAAGTACAGAATGGCCTGGCAGACGGTGTGTAAGGTTAAGCGGTATTTGTCACAATTGCATAGTTTTAAGCCAAATTACTTTTGTATTATATTCCTAGAACACAACACTTTGTTCTTGTGTTTTGTTACACAGCTGGAATTGACTTTTGCCCGGCTCAATTTTCAGGCCAGATTTATGCTGAGCTGAAAACCTTTAATACATAGGTGTAATTGTTGCCGTGAAATTCTACTGTCAAACACAGCCCAAAAATATTACTTAAGTCTCCTGTCCAGCTGTGTGGAGAGACTGAGTGTCTTTGACAAGCACAATCAAGACAGACAAATGAGGTGAACATGAGATTAACTCTCTCTCTGGCGATGTTCATCCTGCTGGCAATTTCCTTGAGTGTGAAAGGCCAAAGTGCCAAGGTAAGATGGAGTCTGCCTGCCAGGCTGTGTTTACATGAAGGAGTGGGAAATGTGTGTGTATGTATATATATATATATATATATATATATATATATATATATATATATATATATAGTTCATACCACAGCAATTTTAGTTGTTTGTTGTGGCGGGAGATGTCTCTCCTCCTCCTCAAGCAGAATTGGATTGTCTGGTTTTATGGTGTTCCTTAGCAACCGTTTATAGTTCCCTTCTTGTTTACAATCTTCTCAATGTATGTGTGCCCACGTTTGCCTAAAATTGTCCCTGATGTGTTACATGTGTTATGCAATCGACCTCTTTTATTTTGTCTCTGTAAGCGGGTTTTGTGACAGTTGGCATTATGCGCAAAAAAGTGAGCACATGTAAGTTTGCCATTAATATTTTTACTCTTGTTTTCAAGCTCCTTCATTTGGCACACACCGTTTAGTAGCTTAACGTGTGCCAGGATGTCCCTGTCTGTGCCATCTTATACAAAAAGTGAAGCATGCAAGAAGTTTTTATAAGTTATCTCACCGTGGCTCTGCTTTGTTTTTAAATGTGCTGCATTGTCAGAACCTTACATAATAGCCTGGAAAGGCACATACAGTATATATAAAAACGGTTGTGTAACAAGAGCCACCCCTAAACAGGTGATTATAATCTATGAGGATACAGTAGCTCCAGTGATCCAAGTAATCCAGCAAATAAGTCCTTCAGGGGTTGTGTGTGTGTGTGTGTGTGTGTGTGTGTGTGTGTGTGTGTGTGTGTGTGTGTGTGTGTGAGAAGCCCACACAGGCTTCATGCATAACATCTGGCATCGCAGAAGATAAAATCAACCAAGGGACTTGAGGAAACCTCCTGTTAAGTCACTTCTCTGCTTTTTCTCCCTGCTGATCCCCATCTTCTTACCACATCATCTCAGAATATGTAGACCCCAGCTGCTCTCTGACTCTGTTAGGAAGGCTGTTGGTAAGACGATAACAGAACGGAAGGCGGTACCTGGAAGCTGTCACTGAGACATTGTCGTGCAATAATATATCCTGGCCTGTATAAACTGGTTTTAAAGTACACAGTGCCCCAGAGACGGCTTGGCGTAGATCCTTAAAATGTAAAATGATACTGAAACATGTTGAGTGTTGTGTCTTTGAACAGTTCGCTTCAGCTCATTATTGGTTAAACAGTACTGTATGATGAACGTATGGAACAGAGAGACAATAGACAAAGTTGCAGAAATGGTCATGGAAATAATATAGCGCCTGGGAGTATTACACAGTCCGCAGCAGTATGTCTGTAATGTTCTTCTGAAAAAAAAAAAAAAAAGAACTGGCAGAACACACACACACACACACCATATTTGTCCAACACTCCTGCATGAATATCAAACAAACTGTCTGTGCCTGCAGTGGAAACCCAAATCTTCTAGATCAACATTAAGATGTTAATTTAACATTTTCTAAGTCACACCCATGGAAAACAATTTCACATTTAAATCAGTGAGCCGGTGTTTGTTAGGTCTTTCAGGGAGTGTTGTGTATGCATACATACAGACACACCCAACACATTTTTTTTTTATCATCTCATATTATGTTTTTGTGAGAAAAGCTCTATTTGTCTTGGTCCCAGACTCCAGCCTTCCCCCAGGACTTGTCACCATCACTCGTTCTAACGGTAAATAACTCCGTTGTGAATGCTAATGCCCCTCGGCCTGGATGAGCGTTACGTGCTTTTATCAAGTGAAGAAACTGTACATGCATACCCTTTTATTTTGCCCCACGGTGCTGATGACCTGAGCGTGCTTTACAGTGAGCTAAACGTGAATAAGCAGCGGCAGTAAGCCTTTCCTAAAAAAATGATGATGAAGATATGCTGATTAAACGGATGTCCAGTAAATTCTTCTCATCGCTCATTTGACTGGCAGACAAGAAGAGTGAGAGACTGGTATTGATGGATGTTGATGACAAAGTCTTAATGTGTGTGAGACGTGCTTGGTCTGTCCCAGATTGGTATTGGTGGGTCAGTAATGCTGGTGTAATGTGCAGTGGGGCGTTTGACACAATGTCTATGTCTGCCACCTGTCCTGTGTTGCTGGCAGAGAAACACCTGTGTGTCACTGCAGTTCACAGCCAGCGTCCCAAACCCTTAGGCCCCCAGGGTGCCCCAGAAAAGTAGATCATTTAAGTATCACTACATTTGTTATACTTGCACACCGATCTGCACGAAGTGTTTCCCAAATACAGTCCACCAAGATACCAGAAGAGCTAGTGATTAAATTGCTAAATGATAATATTTTAAAATCTGCCAATCCAATAATAAATATTAGAAGGAAAGTATAAAATGATCCCAGCAAATTAGGAGAAGAAAAACCTGGTTAATGGGCTACATAAGAAATAGATTAAAAGATAGGCCTACTACAAAGACAACTTTCTGATGATTACCACATATGTTAAAGGCTACATGGGATTTTATCTCCGGAATATAAAGAGCTTATATTGGATACAATAAGGCACACTAATAGATCTCTGCAGGGTTATTGTTTATTTCACACATATCTGTCTGCAGGTCCCACTTCAGCCGCTCATTAAAACGGGGTCGCTGTAGCTGCGACTTTGTTTTCTTCTTTTTCTTCTTTCTGCACCGGATTGGCACCGGCTGACAGATATTAGAGGTGAAAATAAAGAGCTCTCACTCTGATATATTCTCCATCTACTAGAAGTCACGTGTAGAGATCTTCCAATGCAGCCATGCACATTAGACAAATATTAATGTAATTATATGGGGGTCCTCAGAGTCAATGCAGGATGATGATAATTTGGATGCCCCCATGAATCCCCCCATGAATCCAACATAGTATTAGCAAATATAAATCCACACTGCTTATGGCCTATAGGTAACGTAGTCACTAAGGTAGCCACCCACAGATACAGTTAATCCTAAGGATTCACTGTGCCACATGTATGTGTAACATTAAAACATGATTTATAAGATAATGCCAACAATTATTAGGCTATTTTACTGTAAAAAAAAAAAAAGGTATGTAATGCCTTAGGCCATCCTACACGTTATTGTAGGCCCAGTTCAATATGCAACTTCATTTTAGACAATATATGTAGTAGGGCGTCCCTGATCTGTCTCTCTTTAGGTTAAGGGTCCTTGGTTAAAAAACGTGGAAGACCCCTGCTGTATGAAATAGGGCACGACGACGCCCACTTATGTCGAATGGGTCTGAAAGGTGGGGCAGGTTTTTCGCTCGTGAGTGCTTCGTCTTCTCGAAAGCATAGACGATCTTTGTCGTTGCTGGTTTTTGACAGCGGCGGGGGAGCGGGTGAGGAGAGCGGAGGATCCGTGTGGACCACAGCTTGCTGCTGCAGCGGCCGAGTGGGGGGGACGGACTAACACTGGCCGGGCACAGTCCCTCAGACACACACACACACACACACACCTCATCATTTTCTACAGCGTCAACACACACTCACTGCCGGGGGAGGAATCAGGAGCCCGGGCTGCATCAGACGGTGAGTTTGAACATGCCTCTCTTTTCCTTTTTCTTTCTTTTTTCCAAAGATGGAGATCGCATTTTTTTCTTCCCATTATGTCTTCAGTATGAACATACCGGTATTTCGCTTGAGAATAATGGTGCAGTGGATGTGTCAAGTCGGTGCATTTTCATTTGCACCAGCATCCCGGTGCTGCTGCTGCTTGACTAGGATAACCAGGTGCAAATAATATAGCAATATGGATGCTGTTTGTCGTGTTTTTTTTTTATTTTTTATTTCAAAATCTGGATTCTGTTGAGCGTCAAAGGCAGACCATTTCAGTTTCACCGCACTGCATGCACTGCATCTTGAAGAGCAACGATGAAAGCAAGCAGAGGGAGGGAAAGCAATGTGTTGATCGGCTGTTGAACTGAATGAATGCATTGAGCGGTGGTTGCTGCAGCACCATCACCAGCAGCACCAGCAGCAGCAGCAGCAGCAGCAGCAGCAGCAGCAGCAGCAGCAGCGTTTGTGCTTATTGTTGCTGCCGCCGGCCGGTGCAGGCGAGCCCACAGGCTGAGCGGATTATTTGATGTCTGCCAGTGATGCTGCCAGATGTAGCTCAGCTCCTCTAGCTGTCAATCCAAGGGTTTTGACTTCAACACGGGCAGCACATAAGGCCTAGCTTGCAGATGTCAGATGTAGAGATATGAATAGTCAGCAGGTGTCTATTGATCCGTATTGTCTATAGGGGGTGGGTGGGCAACAGCCTCCTATTCTTTCATTATTGATCACCATTTTTCATTGATGTTTCCATTAAATAAATGAAATGGTTCCATGAAGGAAAGTTACGTGATATTTGTACGTTTTTTTTTGCCCTTTTGAAATATTGTCTGATAGAGGGGAAATGTCTCTTTCTACATGTCTCCAAATGACAGAAAGGAGTGGAATACATTCAAGATCTACTCAGTTGGAGTTGATATTGGATTGGTTACAGTCAAAGATGATTCATCGTGTTGGATTTGAAAACCCATTTGTAAAGGAATTCTAAGCCTGACTTTAGGCATTTACAGTCAGTATTTGTGCTGAGAGGATTATTCAATTAATCGATTAATCATTTCAGTTCATTTTCAAGCAAAATGGCAAAACGCTGTCTGGTTTTTAGTGTCTTAAATGTGATGATTTGCTGCTTTTCCTTGTCAAATGAAATGTGATAGTAATAGGGTCAGTTAGACTATATTCAGACATTTTATTGACAAAATGATGAACTAATTGCAGGCAATGTCAAGATATAAGCTGTAGGCCTATGCATGCTGATATGAATGGATGGGTGTCCCTTATGACTGCATCACATTCTGTACTAAAGGTTTATATTGTTTTCGCATTGTGATTTAAAGAAATGAAGTGATATGCAGATTTGTCCTGTTGCTCAGTAACAGATAATCGATAAACATGCTCTTGGTTTAATTCCCTTTGGGGCTCATGTCATCACGTTACAGGGATGTTTGCAGAACATGTGTTTGATTGGTCACAACAGATGCTTGGTAATATTGCTTGCAGTGTACAGTATGTGACCGGTGTGTATAACACCTGACTGCACAAAAATCTATAAGTAGGAAGAATGATTGTGATGGTAATAAGAATCCCACTATCTGTGTGGAATTGAAAGTGCGAGTTGTGCAGTCAGTATCCGTTGTTGTAACACTATGTGATACAATATGACATGAGTGTTCACTGTGAACCTCAACCATACTTCATGCAAATAGGTCCCTATATTACTTAGTTTTGTATTTAGTTGTGATCAGTTTGCTGTAAATGGGAAGCCTTCTGTTGTGTCGTGCAAACCTGAAGCTGCACTAGAACGCTAATATCAGCCCGATAACCTACATTCTGAAAGTTGCAGTCAGCACTCCATACTGTATTCTTGTATTCGGGAGTATAGGAAGTGTTAAGACAAGAGAGGAGGCATGTCATACTCTCACTGTTCTCTATGTTTTCTTCTCTATAAAACATTCAACCTTTTGGATGAGGCTCTCTGCAGTACCAGTTGTGTTGTGACCTTTTGTTTCTGAATCGCAATTACCGGAAAATGAGGCTAGATTTGACACTAATAGGCCCTTTCCACAGAAGACCTTGTGATATGTCACACAAGGAACAGCACAGATGTAAACAATCAAATGAAATGATGGGTGAATTCCATTAAGACACTTGGATATAGAGCGGAGCCGACGTTAATGTTATTAGTAACACCTGTGCTTTTCCTACTATAACGAGTCAAAATGTCGGCTGGGAAAAGGGCCTATTGTCGTAATGTTCAAGCATACATGTCAAGTATAAAAAAAAAAATCCTAATTCATTTAAATGTATCTTGGCTACTAATCAATGAGTGTGATTACCGTGGGAGTACATCTCATTTTGAAAATGAAACGCATGCAATGCTGTGGCATGTCATGGCATGGCTGGCAGGTATGGCACCACGATCACCACGATCAAACCCCCCCCCCAAAAAAAAGAGACATTACCTCAGTCTCTTGTGACAACTCCCCAGGTTTGTCAGTGCAGAGCCAGCACTGAGCCATTACTCATGGCAGGTGCAGTGTCATCGTCACTCTCCTGCTCTCCCATTTATCTACGGCCCATTAGACGCACATCAGTTGACGGAGCTTATGGTGGGTTCTCATTCTTATTCTGTCGCCTTAAGTGATGACACAATTTCCGGACATGAAAATGCACAATATTGCTTTCAGGCTGTTTGGGGATTAGGGTTTCATTTCACAAAGAAACTGTATAAAACTCTATGCATCCATTCGCAGGAAAAGCCTATATTAATTAATTTAATAAGATTCAGTATATTTTATGATGACATTTTGATTGGGTAGTTATTTTTCTTTCTAAAAATATTTTGAAAGGGAAGGAAACCTCTTTTGTATATATTGTGGATCTGATACATTGACATGCAATCAGTTAGTCTGCCCATTATTTTCTTGATTAATTGATTAATGGTTTGGTCTGTAAAATTTCAGCAAATAGTGAATACTGCTCGTCAGAAATGCCTACGGTGACGCCTTCAAATTGCTTGTTTTGTCCGACCAACAGTTAAAAAAAATCCCAAAACTTTAAGTTTACAATTATATAAAAGCAGAAAAAAAAATGTGAGTGTTTCTGCTATTAAAAAAAGACATAAGCAATTAGTTGAGTATCTATCTAAGTAGTTGTGTTGAATGTCTAATCAATTAATTGTTTCAGCTCTACTATCAAAAAGTACTGTAAAGTAGTGGAAAATGCCTGTCACAAGTTCTGAAAACCAAAGGTGATGACCTTTTTATACCATGTTTTGTCTGGACCTACAGTCTAAAACAGAAAGATATTACATTTACAGTGATATTTAATAGAGAAAAACAGCAAATTCTCCTTTGAGAACCTGGGACCAGGTTTCTTGACTAACTGACTAATGACTTAACCTTAACATAGGCACATCTGCCTGGAAAAAATACATTTCACGAAAGTGCAGTGCGGATTTTGGTTTGGCTCGTATCCCGCACCATGCCTGATATACTGAGGAAATGCTGTGAGGAAATCTGTTTGAACATCTGCATTTTCCCAGCTGCATAGGTGTTGCATATGTTTTGTGTATTTGTAACACTGTCTGCATGCTGCAATTAGAGTATGGTCTTGATTCTCAGTCCCTGCACTGCCTCAGGCACTGCTGCAGCTAGGAAACAATGCAACTTTTTAAAATCCATCCCTAGAGGTTGTTAAGCTACATAAGCAACCAGCAATGAAGTATGCAGGACGGTGCACGTGTTAATAAAGTCATCCTGGGTTTTTGTCCTAAAGCTCTGGCTCACGTCTATAAGACCAGCCAAATGTATACAATTGGCATCATCGACTCTTTTGTATGCTTTGGGTTAATAGCATCAGCACCCTGCAGCGATGATGGTGGGTTAGGGGGATGGAGGTACATAAACACCCCCACACTCTTGGCTCACAGCTGGACATGTTTGGGTGGCTGTTTTCATTAAGGGACCAGGACACATTAAATTAGCATGACTGGCTGGAGATTGATGAATTGGAAAATGGGGCAAAATTAAAGCCAGGTCTGGAGTGTGGCACTCTGCTGCTGCTGCTGCTGCTGGTGGAAAATGTGTAAGCGAGCAGATGCTGTTGTTCTCTCTGCCTTCCATAAAAGACAGATGGTTTTTTTGTTGTGTCTTTTTTTGGAAGATGATGTTTTCACATGGAGATGGGAGAAACCCCTGTTTTCTTTCACAATGAAGGACTATGAGAAGTAGCTTATTTCCACTATACCTGTAGAGGCTACATGTAGTTTGTACACTTAAGCTGACACAATTACATGACTGACATTTATAGACAATCTTATAGACAAAATGACACATCACATTAATTGATAATTAAAATAATCATCAGTTGCAACCCGACACTAAACACCTTATACAGTATCTCAGTATAAGAGTTTACCGTTTTATTGTATAATATGTTTTCAGTCATCAATTGAGGTTTATACACCAAGAGAGGAGGAAAAGGAAATACAAGGAAAGAGTAAAGGAAAGAAAAGTGGATGGAATTGAGAGGAGAGCAAAGGAGAGAAGAGAAAATGGAAAGAGAGGACAGAAGAGGAGAGGATGGAAAAATGAAAGGGAAGGAGAGGAGGAGAAGAGGATAGGTGAGAGGATAGAAGAGGATGGAAAGGGGAGGAGATGAAGGGGAAGGAAATGGAAGGATAGGAGTGTAGAGAAAATGAAATGAGAGGAGAAGGGAGAAATAGGAGAGGAAAGGGAAAGAGAGGAGAGGAGAAAAATAGTAAGAAAACCGGTGAATGACTAAGGAAAAGTAAAGGTATAGCTGCAGCGAGGAGTGGAGTAAAGAGAAACGGAGAGGAGCGACGTGCTGCTGTGGTCACCAGCTGCGACTGGCTGCATCTGAAGTAAAGCAAGAGAATGGAGATTAATAAAAGGAGACATAACATGCCACTTCTATACACACACACACACACACACACACACACACACACACACACACACACACACACACACACACACACACACACACACACACACACACACACACACACACACACACACACACACACACACACACACATACAGTACACACACATACTCTTAATAGGTCAATAATTAATACATACATGTTGTTAGTGTCCCATCAGGCTCTTTTGAATAGGACGCTGCTTGTGGGCCGAAGATGCCTTGTTTGTGTGGATCAGGTGGGCAGCAGATGGGAGAGTGGGTGAGAGCAAAGGAGTTGCCAGACTGGTAGTAGCGGTGTGAAACATACCAGCAATATTTGATTGTTGAAAATAACGATTTACTTTTACATGATTTACTGAGGCACATGCAGGCGAAGATTATTTGTTTTCAACATGGCAGGCGATTCCTGTCATGTTACTCGTACTCATAGCTTAAGAAACATTTGAAAAAGATTTGACATTTGACCATGTTGCCACACAAGCGTATATATCCTCTTTGTTTTACCAGTGTTAAGGGAAACGAAGGAGGAATGTTCAAACCCCAGTGGTTGGAGCTTAATTCATTGTACAGTAGGCTTAAAAATAATGTTACACCCCCCATCCACCGGAATCTTTGTCACAGCTCTAAAATGATTAGTGAGGATTTGGGTCAAAGAAGCCATTAAAAAGCTCCTCTTATCACACCAAACATCCAATTGGTTCAAGGCACCAGCATCACATGACGGGTGGGAGCCAACCAGCCTTAAGAATGATCATTAAAGATGTTTTTACAGGGCATAATTGAATATGTCAGCTATGGATGATTGTATTCTATGGAGAACTGCAATAGCACTTTATGTGGGTGGATAAAAACAGATTTCTTTTAGCCTTTCCTCATAGGTAGACATGTTTTTACCCCCAGCCATGAGGAGAGATTAGTTTGATGGGAAATTTATCTTGGAGCCTTTACACATGATTTGTAGAGTGTGTAATTATGTATTGCTTTTTAAGGCATTTCATTGGCCCAAAGCAGACAGTGATCATGCCACACAGGATCCCCAAATTCTCCCTGTGGCAAGACTATTTCTGGTGTAATTTGCAGAATATTGTGCTACATTTCACCATGTGTATTGATAGTATGTCTCTCCATAGTAAAAGTTGCTCTCAGCAGCATTTTGTGAATTGTGGTCTTCTCGTGGGATTAAGAGGAACTCCTTGTAGTAAAAAAATACTTTGTGAGTGTGGCCTCAGTTGTTCAGAGGACACTATACTGAGCATCTGCTAATCGCCAATTTGTGCATGGTGCGGCTCCAGTTCAATGGAGCGCCCATGTGTCCTCGATCCTACTCGTCTGACCCCAGAGAGAAGGCCTTTCTGAGGCCAGCCCGCCATCAATAAGTACCCTCTGGTCGTACTGAAAGAATGCCTTTGTAGAAAAAGATAAACTGTCCAGCGAAGAGAAGGGGTAGGGTGGAGAACAGAAGCAGTCCTCAGTGTGTGTACAAGTCATCTATCAGCTTAAGATGTTACAGTTAACTGATAAACAAATGAATGGCAGACAGATCCCCATCTTTATGGGACTTGAAGAGAGAACGGGAGAGTTGAGTAACATCAGTCTTGTTGAACATGCTTTGTTTAGTCCTGTTCATTTAATTTAAACTGCATAATTGACATGCCCACACTGTGTGGAAATCCCCACACACTGCCCATGTACATGCAGTACAGTGCTGCTCCACAGAATTAGGGTGACATTTTCAATGTGTTGTGTAAAGAGATGAGATGTACACATTTTACAAGTTAAAGATAGGCCAGACTGTGACATAACACCCAACTGCCATGCTGTATTAGAAGCTCAGAATAAAAAAAATATAGCCATTGCATACACAGGAAAGGGTAAATATTAACTTATTGACCAAAAGTGAAATCTTTTTGAATCTGCAATATAGTTAGTGAGGTTTTTTTGGGCTATGTATATGCAGTAATGAAGAGCCATCCTTAATTACTGTACTGCATCACTTGTGTGTGTGGTGAGCCAAACTCACAGTGTATATATATAGGATTTTGGCAGCCAGAATTACAGTAAAACCATCATTTTTCGGTTCATTGATTTCAAAGCCAGTTTGATGATAATTTGCCCTTCAGTTGTAAACAGCACACAAACCCATGTTAATGTACTTTGAGCACATGTCAACAGACCAGGATGCAGTCCAGGCTTCGGGTGCTATGACTTACTGTTAGAATAAGTCACTTCCTGTTTGTTCTTGCTCAGCATCATTTGATGCTTCTGGATGCTGGCCCAAAAAGGTCAATGGCGTTTCCCATCAGTGATAATGCCCCACCCTGCCACTCTAGCCACTCTGTCCTCTCTGTATATCTCTTTCACCCCTAAAACTGCTGAGCTGTCTGTTTTTTTTTGGGCTGCCAGATACTCTGCATTGTCCTATCAGAGCCAGGCTGCTTCAGTCACCTTGCCTTTTTGCACCCTGACGTAATGCACCGGCAGCTTTCCGTTGTAGCACTTTAGCTCATTGCAGTTGGATGTGAGATATGAGACACTTCATTTGAAGATTTCAGCTTTGCATGAAACAAACTTTCAGTAATTTTCTCTCTGAAACTCTGTGGCTGGTACTGATCAAAAGGAGGAACAGATTCTGACCAGGCCATTTGCTTCCAAATTAGCTGCTACCTCTGCTTTCCTCGTGTCTGTTCTGTGGGGAAGAGATAACCCTGATGCCCCTGCTCAGACTGCTAAGATACACAGTGATTATAATCACACAGCTAGATTGAAATCAGACACATTACCTGCTCCGTATATACAGATATGTAGGGCCTTAGAGGATTTTAGTTTTAACATGTAAATTCACTTATCATCAACAGGAAGGAAGAACATTAGTCATTATCTTGTCAACCATATGATATTACTTGTTTTGTCGTTCTTCATCTAATAGCAATATGATAACCTTGGTCACAGCCTTTTGCGTTGTTCTTTAATGGAAATGCCATGGACACAAGCTTGTTGTTACATAAAAATGATGTTATCAAATATGACATTTGAACGCATATACATTCTGTAAATTGTAATTACTTCCATGCCTGGGAGGGCTGCACACGGCTTTGCGCTACGCCTGTTTGCCCAGCCCCCCCCCCCCCCCCAGTGTCCTCCCAGCCTTTTCCCACCATACACACTGCTGCTATTGACCATCAACCCACTCCATCTCTCCTCCACTCTCCGCTCTGATACTGATGACTCACAAAGCCCATTTAACCTTTACCCAGCGCTCGGTTGCCACCCCACTGGCTGCAAGCAGCAAATTTCACATTTTGTATTTTCTGCTCGTTTTTATGGAATTATTGGAGAATGTGGCTGTTGGCTGTGTGTGTGCGCTGTTGACGTTTTGTTCTTTTTTTTCAACTTGAGGCAGTCCATGTTTGTCTGATATACCTCTTAAACCCTAACATAATTTTGCCAACAAATATAGATGCAAATAAAAAGAACAAAAAACTGGCTCAAAGACCACTGGTATTGATGACTGCAATGTATCAGTGTGTCCTTTCTAAAGCACAGGAAACCCCTTCACTTTGTTATATATTCATTCAAACCAGTCATCCATTAAGGCTATGTGATATATTACCTGCCAGATATTCACTCTACAAAAGGCCCATTAATAAGTGGAAGAGCAGCTCCTTTTCCAAAATGGGTGTCACATACTTTTCCCACGCTGGTTTCCTCCGTGTACACACTCAACATAAAGAGGTAGCACAAGCTATCAGGTGTCCAGGGAGTGTCCCACAACTGTTGGATCACATTAACTGTCACTTGGTCAACGATGATACAGTTGTTTGTGTCTGTGTGAGTTACTTAATTAACTGTTTTTTTTTTTAAGAGTCTCATAATATACCAGTTTATCAATCTATCTGTACACACATCAGTACTTGACTGATAAAGCCTGTGAAGTAGGATGTGTGGTTTCCAGTCGGGGATTGGTCCAGCTGGGTCCGACCTCTCCCACTTCCTGTTTTGGAGCTCTAAGGACACTGGTTGGAGCGGCACTTAGCATCACCGTCCAATCTGGGAGGAGCAATCAAGCTCACCTGTTGATATACTGCATATAGTGTGGCAAATTGTCACTCAAGGCGGCTGTGATTCCACTTGACCCGCTCGCCAACATGCCATTAGTTATGTTCTGCCTTGTCAAATGTTAAATACTATTTGTGTGCAGAAATTGCGGTACTTGTGAGACTGGCCGGGCTTTAGATCCATTAACTGATAACGACTGTCACACCCTTTTTCCCATGTAGTTTGTGTACCTTATTTTGTTGATTCACTTTAAACGTTCTGTTACCAATAAATAACTTTACTTTTACCAGAAACACCTGCTTTTATGTTTCTTCGATCCCTTTCACCTCCTGAGCTGGGTCGTAACATTCATTGTATATTTTAATGTTAAATAAAGCAGAGCCTTGATGCAGTTCTAAAGCATTTTGTGGCTTCCCAGCTCTCTTTTATCTTCTTATTAATTCATTATTTATTCACACATCAATCTTTATCATCTGATGATTTCAGGGAAAACTGGACTATACAAAAATGCATGAAATATTTCAAGGAGAAACAGTCAGGCAGGCTACAGTCTGACACTGCATTCACGCAAACATTCCAAAGTTTTACAGGTTCCAGCTTATCAAATTTAAATATTTACTGTATTTTTTAACCATCTATAATATCCAATTACTATTTTTGGGGTTTGGACTGTCAGACAAATCAAGCAATAATAATAATAATTTAATAATGAAAATAGTCTTTTTGTCTTTCGGTACATTATTGACCATTGTTCCTTTTTAAAAATGCAGTTTTCCTGTATTTGGCATACTGTGTGCTATTTGAGTATTTAAGTCTGGCCTCATGACAATTCTACAGTGTATATAAAAAAAAAAAAGGATGTAGAGGAATGCAGTTCACAATTCCAAAGCTACCTACTATACATAATTAAAAATTTTGCAATTCTTCAGACATTGAATTAACATCTGAGCACACCAGAACAACTTTAAACTGCTGTTTAATGTTTTACGGAATTATAATATATTTTTTGTATGTGTGTGTATGTGTGTATATATATATATATATATATATATATATATATATATATATATATATATATATATATATATATATATATATGGTGCTACAAGCTACCCAGGAAGATTGACTGTATGGTTGACTGTAGGTGAATAATTGATATCATCTCACATATGCAAAACTATGTCTCTTTTCTTCTTGCTTAGAAGCACTGTGACTGCTTTGGTGTATCAAAGCCAGGCCACAAAATACTATACTGAGTGATGAATTATTGAGCGCTCTGCTGCTCTTGTCACTTGCACTCACAATCTTAAATGTAGCGGGGTCGAATTTTGGATGATTGGGGATATACTGTCCTCTGTCAGAGAAACGGCAGAGGGACACGGTCTCCAAATCAGATTTAGGATTTGGTTGTGGTTGTTCCATCCTCAGCAAGTGTCAGCATACAGGGATGTATTGATTGATTGAGATTATTGATCCCTGGATTAGGCACGGGGACCCGTAGGACATCATCAGTGTAGCTGAAAGCAGAGACTGCTCTTCTGAGACAGCTGATCTTTCACAAGCTCATTAACTCGGGCTGGAGTGGGTTAACTCGGTTTATCTTGGTTAGCCAAATTCCCAGCAGTCAGATGGGCATTTTGTTAGACGGAGCCTCCTCTAGCCAAAAGGAGGGGGATTTAGTTCTCACTACAACCAAAAAAGATTTTCATGGCCAGTAGGGCTGCACAATATATCGTGTTTTTTTTCATCGCAGTATCAACTGGCGCAATATACACCTCGCGAAAGGCTGCGACGTATCGCAATAGACACAAAACAGATTTTGGTTTTGTTAGTTGAAAGAAATGATCAGCAGAAAACTGAACATTAAAATGTCAGTCTTTTTTAAGTGGTGCCATTTATATTCAATATAATGTTAAATGTGTTCAATAAAAGAATGTTGTAAATGATTTACTTGTATTTTAGCAGAATGCAGAAAACCGAAAGCAGCAGAACTGGGTTCACTTTAATATCTGTTTATTTATCGTGAGTAATATCGCTATCGCGATATTCAACAACATTATCGCGTATTGCATGTTTTCCTCATGTCATGCAGCCCTAATGGCCAGTCATATTGTAATGCACAAGAGGCATATAGCTCACTACCTCCTTTCTTTTTGCTGAGTCTGATTTCTCCTCCACATCATCTTTAGTGTTGCAAATGCAAACATAATGTACCAAGTGGGACAATAAAGATGTACTTAAATGAACAATGATCAGTTCTATCGGTGTCATAATGCAAATACTTCTCAAACAAGGCTAATAAATGTAATGGAGGATGAATTTGCACACGAGTTGTGGACCGTCCCATTATAAATTGGCTGCTTTTCTGGGAGGGACACTCATCAGCTCAGGCAGCATCTGTTTTTAGAGTACCAAAGTGCTGACTGGGGCCTTTGTATAGAGATAGCCACTCTTTTACAGCTGGGTCCGTGCTGTCTGGCCCGCCACGAGACCAACAAGGCTGTACAGCCCTGTGGGCACCAGTGAATAGCGTTTGCCTGTGTGTTTGTGTGCAACGAGAGATTGAGTGATAGCAAGCTGCTTGGGTCTGCTACTTTGGTTCGTCCATTACTGAGCCAATACGCTTTACTGTACATGTGAAGCTGCAGACATTAGCTAACATAGACATTTTATAGTTTACAGGAAGGACAGATCTCTACCTCTACACTTTCCCCTACACTAATCAACATGGTTTCTGCATCAAAAGCTGCTTTAAAATATAGACTTTATTTGAGGTTGAATTAATTTCAGCCCATTTTAAATAAAACATGTTTTTGTGATCTAGTTTTCAAGCTTGTTATATACTTTAGGCGTTGTGATTTAACTAATGTAAGACACCGGATGTTCTTGAATGTACTCTTCAGAGATAAAGAAAGGAAGAGGTGTTTTAGAGGGATGTTTATAGTTATTTGAGGAATTGTCAGAGATTGGCAGGTGTGAAAGTAACCATCTCCTGAAATATTGATTTCTTCTGCTCCAAAAGCCACATAAGGGTGTCAAAGGATAGACATAAGCAGTCCTCCTCGCTTCTAAGATTGGTGTCAAATAATGAGGTTTTTGGGACACACACAGAGTGGTTCCTCAATGGATTTTCATTGTCAGACATTTTTATACATAAGGGTTTTTAATAGCAAGAGTGTGATATTAGCATATTGTAAACCTGCGACTATGGTCTATGGTCTGTTTTGTTCACTGGGTTGACTGCTGGTCAGTGTTGTGTGTCATTGTACATTTGTTTAAGGAGAAGCAGGGCAAATGTGGTAAGCAAATATAGTAGTAGTTCATGTATTGTGAGAATCCATATGTATGAATTGCAATATATAGATGCACGTTTGTCCAATTCATGCCACGGGCAGTGCGCAGACACTGCAGCTAGGAAGCAACGACATCACTGCATTACTGAACCATGACAGCATCCGAATAAGTGGGACCAAGCTCTGGCATTTTTGCTGCTCAGGTGAGGTTGTCAATCATGGCTATCACATATTTCAGAATGGCCTCAGAAACATTTGCATGTGGATTCTGTTGCTTTTTAAGACTGTTTTTTTTGTTAGCCCACAAAATTCAGGCTCCGTAGCTCTCAATTAACAAAGTCGAGAGCTACAGAGGCGAATGCAGCACAACGGGCTGTTGAGTGTTTATTTGACCGCAAGGGGCCAAATACAAATACAGCACTTATAAATGTGAGAAAAGCAAAGCACACGAGCACATTCATTCAGCGAACATGAGAGCCCTGGCTACTCCTGCTTAATGCTGCTGTTTAGGCAGCGCTCTGGTTTGTCTGCTCGTAGCTCTTAAGTCTTTTTTCAGAAGTGGACTGTTGATGTCAAGTCTAACCGGTCTAGTGCAGTGTGTGTTTTAGAGCTTTCACATTCAATCTAGTGGAACTGCTGAGTGGAGTGTAATTAGTCACTTTGCATTAGCCCTGCACATGCACAGACACACAGATGATCACATCTCTCTCCAATCATGCACACACCCTACATATTAGTTTTTCCACTGTTGTCACTGTTATGTTGTGCCCGAACTGCTCATGCTGTCCCAGCTGAAACGTGTGTGTGTGTGTGTGTTTGTTTTTTTGATGACGATCATTGCAACTATTCCAAACCTATCCCCTACAAAATAGACACTTCAAACAAAGGCTCTGGGCCTGTGTCCAGCAGGCCTGTTCTGAAATCCATCCATGTACAGTGGAGAGAGTCATACTGCACGTGGAAAAATCAGGCCGGTAATCCCAAATGGCTGGGGTTCACCTTGGGTTAATCTGTGTGACGGTGCAATGGTCATCAAGCTCCATCAAAATCCGGAGTTGGGACTGATATGAAATATCATGATCGATGTACTGTCAGCAGGATCGTGCGTAGCCTGATCCATACACACAGAAACCTTGAGGGAGGCATACTTGAAAATGAAATGCAAGATAAAACACCACATTTTCTAAAAATAGCTAATCCAGTAATGTCATCAACTGCCACCGCTCAGCTCCAGTTTTGATCTTCCTTCAAAAGAGTCTTGTGTCGCACGGTTGCTGCAGGATATACCAAATGCTGCACAGCTGTGAGGCACTTTGTTTGTGTGGTGTGAGACTAGCAGAAGAGTATCAGTATGATAAAGCTACAATCTGGCGTAGCTCTCCACGAAGTGGCTTTGTTTAACCATTAAAAAAAAAAGTAGTGATATCCCGTTTACAGTAATCTCACTTGGTTACAGCTTCAATGCCAAACAGAATGCAGCAAGTTTAATATCTACACTTCACTGTCACAGTAAGCCGGTGGTGTCTGGGCAGCCTTTGTGTGAGCTTGTCGCTTCCTCATCACAGTAAGCCTGAGAACAAGGTTTTTGTGAGGAGTCGTACATTAATGAGATCACATAGAGAAATCCCTCTCCAATGCTGTTACTAATAGCAGGAGGCCTCAGTCCTCTGTTCCTCTTCTCCTGCCTTTCTCTGCGTTAGGTAGAAGATATGCAGTCAATATTAGATGTCTCCCAGGCATCCTATAGGCCTAGGTCTATATCCTCCACTGTTTGCCCACCCTTGTCAACAGCCCCTTTGTTCCTTACACTCTCATTTCCATGTTTCCATTTCTCATTGCCCTCCATTCATTTTCACTCTACATCTGTCTCCATCTTTGTCTTTCTCTTGCCTCCCATTTGTGCTGTTCCTTTAGATAAGATGGTCTCTAGGGTGCTGGTTGCATTGGCATTTTTCCAACGTGTTTATGACATGTCATGTGGCCAAGATCTGCTCAGTTGAGCACTCTGGTTGTTATTCTGCTTGACTCTCTCCATGGTGATGCTAGTTACAGCCTGTCAGATCTCGATATATCTGGTTTCTTTAGCAATATTTGTTTATCTTGAAAGATTTTTCCAGGCTGAAGGAAATACTCTTGATTTAATTGATAAATAAGTACAATGACAACTAAGTCTTATCCAATTTGTCTTAACGAATTCTCACATTTGTGTGTCTGTCTGCCTGTGGTCTGCTCTCTAACACTGACAGATCCTATCTTGATTGTTGCACAATGGCCTCAAGGCCACATACTACTACTGTTACATTATGATGGCTGAATTAGCATTAGGTGTACTGTTTACATTAGGTTTTTAAACCCTGGGCTGTTCTTGTCAAGCTTCTGCAATTATGGCAGTACATGGCCACTTAAAAAGGCTGCATTGGGATTTCTGCTACATTATGCTTTGGGAAAGTGTTTCTTAGTATCAGCAACACAAAGAAGGAATTCTGTACTAAAAAGACTGTAACTTTCTAAAATACTCACGCAGATTAGTTTAGAAATTAAACTCTACGCCAGGCCTCTCTCTCACTGTGACTGATTTAATGGAGCCGACCAACATACGGCGAGGTTTTTCATCTGCATTGATGGTAGCCAAAATGCCCGTCTTTTTCAGTCAGCTTACAAATCATGTTTTATTCTGTTTTTTTGTCTGTTGCTACAGACCTCCCACTCTTCTGTTCATTCCTGTCATTCTCATGTTTCCTGTCTACTTCACTCTCACTTTAATACAGTCCCTATCTGTTGGGCCTGTAAAATGACTCTGATGATTGCATCCAATCCCCAGAGAGCTCTCATACCTGGACACTTTTGCAATATGCTCCCCTAAGGCTGCAGAAAGCTTAGCAGGATCAGCAGCAGAGGAATGCTTCTTCCTACTGTTCTTTAATCTTGATTTATCTTTCTTGCTCTTACCATCTCTGTGTGTATGTGTGACATTCTTGATGATTCCATCGCGTGCATTGTGTGGTCTCGAGTGAGAACAGTGGGGAAGGGAGAATTGTCCCCTTAACCTCTGGAGGGAAGAAAAAAAACTTTCAGCCAGCAGTAAATCTCTCTGATTAAACCCAGCTCCCTCTGACTGCTCTTTTTGTGTGCGACTGAACTGTGTGTGTTGTCTGTCATCCGAAGGATGCTCGCAGACTGTTAAAATTAAAAAAAAAATTTGAATAGCCATGGTAACCAACCCCCCTCATCTCAGTCTCCATGTTCAACACACACACACACACACACACACACACACACACACACACACACACACACACACACACACACACACACACACACACACACACACACACACACACACACACACATATACAAACATTACAAGGGAATGTGTGGGTTTTCCGTGGATACTTCTAAAGCAGCTATAAAGGCCATCCTGACACAGGCTTGTGGCATTTTTCAATCTAGCCTTACCTCTAGAAAGATCATGCGATTTTAACATTTTATACTTTTGTTTGCCATTCGTGTAAACACTCTAAACTGTAAATTATGCTTCTGTCTTTTGTGGGGTGCCTCAGGGGTCAATTCTGGGTCCCCTTTCATTTACTCTATATGCGCCGCCCCTGAGGCAACTCATGCATTTACATAATATGAATTTTCAATGCAATTGTATGTCCCGATAAAGCCTTGTACCACCAATGTGAAGTGACCACATCACTCCATTACAGTTTTATGTGCCAGGGGATTTTGTAAATGGCAGTGTCTGTATACGACCCAATGAAACGGTGCACTAAACCCAACCATCTTAATTAGATCATTTGTCTTTTTCTGTGACTATAGGTACATGAAGACAGATGTGCATGTGCACAGAACACACACATACTCACAGGGAGATTAATAAATAACCCCAAGGCCTACACCAAAATATCATCAAGTATCACACACGCAGATGGTATGTCTGATACTTGATTAACAGACGTTCAGGCTCCAGACAAAGTCATCGCTGCCCAGGTGCTACTGCTTCCATAGATGACTGCCAAGTCACTGTGGCTACATGTCTCACAAGCGTTAATGTACTTTAGATCACGTTGCTTGGCAATGTGACAAACGTTTTTTCTTACCTTGAAAGTGAAAGGCAAATGCAAATGCCTTCAACCTCTTCCCTTTGTTGGTTAGCTGCTGATACCCTATATTTGTTTAAAAAGCAAATGTGTTGCTTTTGTGTTTTCTGTTGTTTGCACTGGCCAGCTCCAGGGCAACTGGTGTCTGGAACGTCTTCTCAAGAGGGAGAAAGTCGGTCTTCATTCATGGCAGCCTAGGCACTGGGCTTTAAGCAATACGGACTATTTTACACGGTTTCCCTCCTGGGGGGAAAGAATGGGCACAGAAAAAAGGACGGATCCATTCGGATGGCTGCTTACAGCTACTTTTTAGAGTTACAAGGCTTCAACTCTACAATTTACAAAAGGAAAACAAAAGCATTTTTCTTAACAATAATAGCAATAAAACCATACGCTACAGTAGACAGCAGTGAAGAAATTTCTATTGCATATACTGTTAGCAGTATCTGCCATTTCTGTTAATATTGTGGCTGTTAACTTTTTGCTTCCTGCTTCTTACAGTGCAGACGCTTTGCTGCTTGCTCCTGCCTCTGCTTGCATATTTCTGCTGATAATCTTGCTTTTCCTCTGAGAGAAACTATGAGCAGCGGCTCTTGGATACTTATAAATCACTGGACTATACACTTTTTGTAGACATAGTAGGCTATTGCCATATTTAATCATTTTTCTTCGTGAGCGTGGCCTACCAATAGCTCAAGCCTGTACTGCAGTGACTGGAAACTTGATACTTAGCTAAAGCTAATTAGCAGCAAGATGCCTCCCTTCTCCGTGGATGACTACTACAAACTCCTTCAGAAGATTGCTGTTCTGGAAACCAAAATTCATCGGTTAGAAGTAAACGTGGAGGTGAACACATCATGTGGGAATGACACCACTTTACCATGGACCCAAAACAATGGACAAAAGCATGCTAACACACGGCTAATTAGCACCAACAAGGCTACAAAGAAACAGGAGGACTGTGAAGCGGATAATAAATCAACAAGTGGTAGTCCTCCCGGGAACTCTTTCGGTGCAAAGCCTAAGAGTAAATCTTCCTGGGAAATGGGAGGACGACTAACAGGCAGGGCACAGCGCCCTGAGATTTGTGATATGACCGGCTGGCCTGCATTACCATCCAGGCAGAGCGCCTCTTCAACCCCTGTACTTAGTAGGACACAGCCGTGGACAGCTGCAAAAGGGAGAATTAGCAACAAAATGCCTCCCCAACAACCAAGTCTGCAAGTTGATAACAGATTTGCTACACTGCAGCAGGACCCTGGACCTTCATCTGACCTGGATTGTGTCTCATCGTCACACAGCAGGGTAAGGACTGAGAGCAATTCAAAAAGTAAAAAGCTACAGGGAAAGCTAACGACTGGGCCTCAAACTCTGATTGTAGGTGACTCTGCTGTAAAAGATGTAAAAAGCAGAAAAAACACCAAAATACTCTGTTTTCCCAAAGAAATGGTGTCTGACTTGGCCAACAGAATCCCAGATATCGTGGCAGCACACCCAACTGTGAATAACATTATACTGCATATAGGGTCACATGATGTTGTAAAGCAACAGTCTGAAGTGCTGAAAAAGGACTTCATGGATCTACTGAAAACAGTCAGCTCCCTAAATTCGAGGGTGTTTATCAGTGGACCTCTACCGCCAGTCAGAAGAGGAGTTGAGAGATTCAGCAGACTGTTGGCACTGAGCACATGGCTTTCAACTGCGTGTACCGCTCATTCTCTGCAGTTCATTGACAATTTTGACATGTTCTGGGAGCGCAGACATCTTTTTAAGAAAGATGGAATTTTCCTTAACAAACCAGGAGTAAAGCTGTTCACCTCTAACCAACTTTACTTTCTGCGCCACACATCAGCTCCCTTGGCCAAGGACACGAGACAAGAGGAATCAAAACAAGAGGAAGACATAACAAAACAGGGCAGTAATCAACCACAGCCCCCGCCTGAGCAAAGATTTGACCATGGAAGACCACAGAGCAGAGATGAGAAATCTCAATCCCCCTCTTCACCCGTCCAACTCCCCTCAAACCCCTTCACCAACCCTGACGCCTTTGAGGATCCATACACCCCGCCCACGCCATCGCTCTCTCCACTCACCTTTTCCCCTCCTTCCCCCTGCCCCATGTTGGATTTCACTGACCAGATGAAGCGACTGGTAGTTGAAGGAACCAAATTTATCCCCCTTCCTTCTCCCATCATTTGCCCCCGGCCAAAAGTAGATACTGGAATCAAACTTACCCCCCTTCGTTCTCCCATCATTGGCCCCCAGCCAAAAGTTAAACGGCAGGCACCACTGCCCACCCAAGGACGGCAGCTAACTCCTCCTCCCCAGACTGATAAGTATACTTGTGTACAAAATGCAGCAAGCTTTGTCTGATATGGGCCGGGTCCAGGCTGCACGCCTAGTGGCACTCATGACTTTTTTCAGGACAAGCCCGGGCCCTGTGTATTAAAGGGATACTTCACCGATTTAGCATTCAGCATTGTATCAGTAGAAACCCGGTAGTATTTCTGAATGACCGTGCGTCCCTCCCTCATATCCCCCTGAGACAGGAGATATCTGCATTGGGGGGTCCGGAAAAAATCTTCCGATGACGCAAAATGACGATTTTTGCGTCATCGGAAGATTTTTTGGCCAGAGCAAAAGACTACAACCAGTAGTAGGACCTACTTCCGCATGTTTTAAACCCGCCCATCGCCCGAAGCTAGCCGATCTCGGCCGGAAAAAAACGAAATGTCAGCCATCTTGAATCCTCGCTAAACAGGGCTCTGCTCTATCTTCTCAGCAGCAAACTTTTACAACAATTATGTGCATTCAAACTACCGCACGTGTACCACCGGGATACATCGCTACACGGCAGAGAATATGCAGGAAACGTTATTACAGACGGAATAATCGGCCCACTATGAGAGCTTCGCCTGCACCGAGACCAGCACGGGGACCGGGGCGGACTCGCTCGTAGCCGGGTAGGGGACATCTTCGTCGGCTAGGTGGGAAGCTAGCGCTAGCCGGGGGAAAGGCACATCCAGAGCGAGCTAACGCTAGCCGGCCACCTGTCCCATCAATCCTGCTTGCAAGTGTCCGTTCATTAAACAACAAACTGGACTACATCCAACTTCAACGATGCTCCCAACGCGAGTTCAGAAACTGCTGTGTTTTGTGCTTTTGTGGGAAAGCAACAGTGAACCGGACTGTCCAGCCGAACAACAGTGAACCGGACTGTCCAGCTACCAGGCCTGCTAGCCTTCCGACAATCCGAGCTAGAGATGCTCTGTATGAAGGTGAGCTGTGTTAACACGGACTGGTGCAGAAATGGGGTGATTTGTATCCAACTAACTGCTAACCGCTGGAGTTTGTGACTGTTACATGGCGACCATTCGACATCCCACGCTAATTCACGGCTGTGTTTATACTCGGTGTTTACAGCCCACCAAGCCGGGGGAAAGGCACATCCAGAGCGAGCTAACGCTAGCCGGCCACCTGTCCCATCAATCCTGCTTGCAAGTGTCCGTTCATTAAACAACAAACTGGACTACATCCAACTTCAACGATGCTCCCAACGCGAGTTCAGAAACTGCTGTGTTTTGTGCTTTTGTGGGAAAGCAACAGTGAACCGGACTGTCCAGCCGAACAACAGTGAACCGGACTGTCCAGCTACCAGGCCTGCTAGCCTTCCGACAATCCGAGCTAGAGATGCTCTGTATGAAGGTGAGCTGTGTTAACACGGACTGGTGCAGAAATGGGGTGATTTGTATCCAACTAACTGCTAACCGCTGGAGTTTGTGACTGTTACATGGCGACCATTCGACATCCCACGCTAATTCACGGCTGTGTTTATACTCGGTGTTTACAGCCCACCAAGCCGGGGGAAAGGCACATCCAGAGCGAGCTAACGCTAGCCGGCCACCTGTCCCATCAATCCTGCTTGCAAGTGTCCGTTCATTAAACAACAAACTGGACTACATCGAACTTCAACGATGCTCCCAACGCGAGTTCAGAAACTGCTGTGTTTTGTGCTTTCGTGGGAAAGCAACAGTGAACCGGACTGTCCAGCCGAACAACAGTGAACCGGACTGTCCAGCTACCAGGCCTGCTAGCCTTCCGACAATCCGAGCTAGAGATGCTCTGTATGAAGGTGAGCTGTGTTAACACGGACTGGTGCAGAAATGGGGTGATTTGTATCCAACTAACTGCTAACCGCTGGAGGTTGTGACTGTTACATGGCGACCATTCGACATCCCACGCTAATTCACGGATGTGTTTATACTCGGTGTTTACAGCCCACCAAGCCTAATGCTGGTATGCTTAGCTGAACTTTACGGAGCCTATAATGTGTGTGTGCACGGTAAATGTAGCCTGTTTCGTATGTCGTTATTATATAATGTAGTTTTTATATATTTTAAATGTGTATTTATATATTTTAAATTGACTCGAGCCACGATGAAACGTTGTTTTGTGTATATGGTTGAAATAACAATAAAACACATTGAGTTGAGTCGAATGCCTCACTGTCTGTCTGTCAAGCGGTAGGCGTGGCTTGGGAGTGGACTCAAAGCAGCGAAGCGAAGTGCATTCTGGGATTTGGTGTCTTTCATCCATATGAGCCAAAAACACATTTTCTGGCTTTTCTCGGCCTAGAAGGCACCAATTAAATTTTTTTTTTCACATTTCTGCTACATAGGTGACCCAATTTAAAGATATATTAGGCTTTCCAGCGGTGAAGTATCCCTTTAAATCCTTCCTCAATTTATGTTGTGATAGGTAATAGAAAAAGAACGATAAATCCGCTAAGTAAGAACAAGCACTTATCAGCAAACCTCGCAAATTTAGCATTCATTCCTCGTCAGCCAACGCCTGTACCAAAAATTGAGACCGATAAATATTTGAACACACTAACACTAGCCTTACTAAACGTCAGGTCTTTGGCAGGAAAATCATTTTTAATCAATGATTTTATTATAAAGCACAATCTTGATTTTATGTTTTTAACTGAAACCTGGTTGGACCATAATAACAGTGGTGCTGTTCTCATTGAGTCAGCTCCCCCTAACTTCAGTTTTATGAGTGAGCATAGAGTGAATAAGAAAGGAGGTGGAGTAGCCATTTTGTATAATGACTCATTCCATTGTACTCAAATATCTTATGGAAATTTTGCTTCTTTTGAGTATGTGACTCTTCAGCTAAAGTCCACCCCCCGAGCCATATTTCTAAATATCTACAGACCACCGAAATACTGTGCAGCTTTCTTCGATGACTTTACTGAACTGCTATCTATAATCTGTATTAACTTTGACTGTGTAATTATTGCTGGTGATTTTAACATTCATGTGGACAACCTGCAGGATAGAGGGACCAAAGAACTGTGTTGTGTTTTTGAGAACTATGGACTGACTCAGCATGTGACGGAACCCACACACAACAAGGGTCACACTCTGGACTTGATTATCTCCAAGGGTTTGAACATTTCCAAGGTTGTGGTGACTGACGTTGCTCTCTCTGATCATTCATGTGTTTTCTTTAACGGCACTATCTCGGTACACAAAAGTGTCCAAACTAAGGTAATCAGAAAACGGTATATCACTGAAAACACCAGTGAAACATTCATTCAGCTTTTCTCCTCCACACCCGCCCTCACTGGGGTCTCAGTCAATGAGCTTATAGATAATTTCAATTTTAAAATTACAAATGTTATTGATGCCATTGCTCCCACTAAGGTCAAAGCTGTCTGTAGTAAGAAAAGATCTCCATGGAGAAATGTCATACGGGTAAGAACAGAAAAATCAGAGTGTCGAAAAGCTGAACGTAGGTGGCGAAAAACTAATCTCCAGGTCCACTATAACACCTACAAAGAAAGACTTCACATTTATAATTTGGAACTGAGGAATGCTAGGTGGTCCTTCTTCTCTGACATTATCGCCAGAAACAATAATAATTCACGTGCTCTGTTTGCTACTGTTGATAGGTTAACAAACCCTCCAGTACCAGTAGCATCTGAACTTTTATCTACCAAGGCCTGCAATGATTTTGCCTCATTTTTTGAAGACAAAATTCAGAAAATTAGACTAACTGTCAGTGCCTCCATATCAAGTAAGGGATATGTGTTGCCACACTGTCCAGGCAAAACAAATTCCAATATCACACAATTTCATATGATCAACCATAAAAACCTGGAGGACATTATACAACATCTGAAAACCTCCTCCTGTTGCCTTGATATTCTACCAACAGGCCTTTTCAAAAATGTTTCAAATTGTATGTCTTCTGATCTTTTACAGATTGTAAACACGTCTCTACTCTCAGGTATCTTCCCAAAGGCCCTGAAAACTGCAGTCATCAAGCCACTTTTAAAAAAGAACAATCTAGACACGGCATTACTGAGCAACTATAGGCCGATATCTAACCTTCCATTCTTAAGTAAAATCATTGAAAAAGCGTTTTTTCAACAACTCAACCTTTTCTTATCACTAAACAATGGTTTTGATGCCTTCCAGTCAGGTTTTCGACCACACCACAGCACTGAGACAGCTCTTGTTAAAGTATTTAATGATATCCACTTAAACACAGATAGTGGCAAAACTGCAGTCTTAGTATTACTTGATCTCAGTGCTGCATTTGACACGGTCGACCATGACATATTACTACACCGATTAGAAAACTGGGTTGGCCTTTCTGGCTCAGTCCTAAACTGGTTTAAATCCTATTTAAAGAATAGGGACTACTTTGTATCTATAGGTAATTATACATCTGAGCATACAAATATGACATGCGGAGTTCCCCAAGGCTCCGTTCTGGGGCCTCTTCTGTTTAACATCTATATGCTTCCACTGGCTCAGATTATGGAAAACAACAAAATATGTTACCACAGTTATGCGGACGACACACAAATTTACATAACCTTATCGCCAGGAGACTATAGTCCTATACAAACACTGACTAAGTGCATTGAACAAATTAATGACTGGATGTGCCAGAACTTTCTTAAATTAAATGAAGAAAAAACTGAGGTGGTTGTTTTTGGAGCAAAAGAGGAACGATTAAAAGTCAGCGCTCAGCTTCAAACGACAATGTTAAAAACAACAGACAAAGCCAGAAATCTTGGTGTAATTATGGACTCAGACCTGAATTTCAACAGCCACATTAAGACAATTACAAAGTCATCCTATTACCACCTTAAGAATATATCAAGGGTAAAGGGACTTATGTCTCAGCAGGACTTGGAAAAACTTGTCCATGCTTTTATCTTCAGTAGACTGGACTACTGTAACGGGGTCTTTACAGGTCTCCCTAAAAAATCAATCAGACAGCTGCAGCTGATTCAGAACGCTGCTGCTCGAGTCCTCACTAAGACCAAGAAAGTGGATCACATCACTCCAGTTCTGAAGTCTTTACACTGGCTTCCTGTGCCTCAGAGAGTTGATTTCAAAATCCTTCTGCTAGTTTATAAATCATTAAACGGTTTAGGTCCAAAATACATTTCTGACCTGCTAGTCAACTACGAACCACCCAGACCTCTCAGATCGTCTGGGACAGGTCTGCTTTCTGTCCCCAGGGTCAGAACTAAACAGGGAGAAGCAGCATTTAGTTTCTATGCTCCACATATCTGGAACCAACTTCCAGAAAATTGCAGGTCCGCTGCAACTCTCAGTTCTTTTAAATCAAGGCTGAAGACCTTTCTTTTTGATGTTGCTTTTGGTTAAATGACTATCCATTTCTTATACTTTCGTTGCTTATTTTATCTGCTTTTATATTTGTAACTGTTTTTAACTGCTCTTTAATGTTTCATTTCTTATACTGCACTGTAACTTTTATTCTTGTATTTTGATTGTCTTCATGTAAAGCACTTTGAATTGCCCTGTTGCTGAAAAGTGCTATACAAATAAAGCTGCCTTGCCTTGCCTTGCCTTTAATGTTTTTTGGTGAATTCCAAGTATATTTCCCCTCCTTAAATGGATTTCAAGCAACTTAGAATTAGATTTTGGTCACTAAGAGTAATTTTAGCCCATGTTGAAACAATTGTCTGCTCTGTGTATGGGTTTGTGAGGATGTGTATTAACCCTTTAATGGTGAGGTGACATAGAGGTTGCTTTAATTTACTACTGTGTGTGTGTGTGTGTGTGTGTGTGTGTGTGTGTGTGTGTGTGTGTGTGTCGTAATCCCCTAGACTGAGGGGCCTACACACACACACACACACACACACACACACACACACACACACACACACACACACACACACACACACACACACACACACACACACACACACACACACACACACACACACACACCCATGCACCCACATTTCTATTCATGCCTCGGGTCAGTTATTTTATCTCAGCCTGCAAAATCCTTCCCACCCCATGTACCATGTACACATGCAGCGTACTGGTTCCCAGTGGATCCATAAACCTGGGCAGCTAATTGAAACACGAGATAGATAGTTAATCTGAGAGGTTTTGCACCGGGCTTTGGGACATACAGCTTTAGTAATCAGACATAGCGACCTCACTGAAGTTGGTATAAGGACATTCAGAGATTCCCTGGCCTTTATCACCAGGGAATGTTTAAATATTCACAGAGCTTTAATTTCTCATTCACACTGTTGTCATAAAGATATTTTAGGGAGATTTAGGGAGCAAATTAGATCTATTTTTGCTTCATGAATTTTTCTGAAGGCTCATCAAACAGATTCAGAACACTTACTCTACATAAACTGTGGAATAGGCTACTTTAAAATACAACGCGTGTCAGGCGCTCTCTCCAAATACACTTAATCGCTTTCTTGCCAAGAGTTAGATGAGAAGATTTGATCCCACTATCATGTCTGTCTGTTAAATATTCGCAGCCAGTTAGCTTAGCTTGAAAACTGGACACAGGGAGAAACAGCTTTTCAGTCTTTATTCAAAGCTAAGCTAACCACTTCCTTCCTGTATCTTGTAGAGCAGTATGAATCTTACTATCTAACTGCAAGAAAGTGAACAAGCTTGGGGTCAGGCCTGCTAGTTTTTCTTTTCTGCCACCTCACAGCTCTCCTCTCTTTTTTCCTACTCTATGTATCTCTTTCCACCCCCCTCTCCTGCACTCTAATGATGAAGCGCTTTTAGATTTGAACATTAATAATGTATGTTTCTGATTCCCACTTGCCCTTCATTTTTTCATGTGCTCTCTCTCTCTCTCTCTCTCTCTTTTTCTCTCCCATCATCCTCGCTCTGCCTCTCCTGCCGGGGTCTACTGATGTCTCGGTGCATCCCTGTCTCTGTTCGTTAACATCTCCCCCCCCCCCCCCCCCCCCTTCATCGCTGCACTCTCTGGTCTCAGTTGACTCAGTCCAATTTTTGATTCAGTTCAGTCCTGGTTACTAAATTCATTCAATTCAACATGGTACATTTACACTTTCATGTCAACTTAATTAGGTTTGGTTTGATTCCAGTGTGCTGATGTTAGACATTGACAAATAATCCTTGTTTTCCTGTTTGCCTCTCTCTTTCTCCATCCATCCTTCTGTTTCCGTGGTAATGGGTCATGGCTTGGGGTTGGGTTGGGTCGCTGGCGTTCCTCCAATCTCTCTCTTACTCAGTGACAGAAGCTACTCACCCATGCCATAGCGGGGAGTTCAAAGACCCCTTCCTCATCCTTTACAATACCCGATGAGTTCAAACAGTTCGACCTAGGATTATTAAAGGCTACTCGCATAATAAGTCGTTCTCTGAGCTAACTACAGTTTTAATGGCCTCACGTCTAAATTGCCCGGTGTTCTTTGTCTGTCACATTTGTTTTGCTAATGTGAGATGAATGGAAGGTCCCTCCGGAGATTATGATAATGCATTCATGGTCACGAAGGGATGCCTGTTGGCGGGAGGTGGTGGTGATGAGGAGGGGGGGGAGGGGGGGCACTGTGTCATTTGTGTGTATCCCCCACTGGAGGTAAAAGTAATACAAATGACTGGATACATTTTGGTTATTGATTGAAGGTCCTCGTGTTCAGCAAGACACATTCATTTACTGGGTATTCCCTGGAGAGCGAGGAGGATGTGCCCATGTATTCATGTTGTGCTGCGTGTGTGACACCGGCCCGTATTGATGAATGGATTCAAGTCTGTTAGCTTTGAGAACCAAATATGTCCCTTTGTCTCAATTATATTTGGCTGTGTTCATTAGACACATCTTTTGTCAACCATGGACTTCAGTTCTCTATGAAGAGTTTTACATGCTGCACCTTCGTACCAACAGTCTGCCCAATATCACCGGCGACAATAGTCGTAGCACAGTTTTTATGATTGTATGCAGAATAAGATTATATCGTGTGGTGTCATGAGTCTACACTGTTTAAGAACTGGTTAGTCCAAAGGGCTTATTTTGGGTGAAAAACAGCCCCATTAATGGGTGATGTCCTTCTCATTGTCACAGGTTTGAACCACTTCCTGAAGACAGACAGCGGCTGAGATTAAATCCTCACAGGTAAGTCAGATATTGCAAATGAATGTACTTTCTCTGCTTTCCTGTTGTATCTGTTATGTGGCTCTTGGTGACCCTTGGTGTTTTGTGATGTTATTCTCTGCTCCTACATGCTGTGTACACACTGATGTTACTGGATGTGTGAATCGGCGTCTCTCCTGAACACCCAAACCTGTTCTAGTTTTTGATCACAATTTTTGCTAATGACCTGTCTGGCTGTGTGCATGTGTCCCAGTGATATGGGCTGTTGTGTCCTGTGTTCAGTATCACCCTGAGGGGATTACTGTACTTTGGCTTGGATTCATATATGCACTAAATGGATGTACATTAGTGTGGCTGTCACTGACAGCACTACAAACATATTTGTGTTTGGAAAGGCACTGGAAAGGCATTTGATCTTCTTTTTTTTTTTTTAAACCATGGCTGTACTTCAAATATGAAAGATCAGTATGGATGGAAAGTGCTGAGTGTTAAGGCGTGTCTTACAGCTGGCAATGACTGATTCATACTACCTGGCTGTGCGCTCTTGGTATCTACAGGTATTTACCCAGCAAAGTACAGTAGCTTCATGCTGTTGCAAACTTCCTGTAGCTGTGATCTAGGTGAGTTCTTTTTAAGGTGTTAGGTCTTTTGTTGCCTTGTAGATGATAAAAACAAAATAAGTACAGTTATAGAGCTTCAGATATGAACTCCTAAGGGAAGTGAAAGAATATTAGTGAGTAGATGTGGTGTCAGTTTGGGCTCATGTTTAAAAGACTGTTCTGTTAGTGGAAGAGTTAAAGGTCAATCCCTAATTCAGCGTGCTGCTAAAAGCTATGCAATTTTTTTGGGAACACAATGAAATGTAAACATACAAAAAGCCTTAAGCGTCAATTAAAAACAACAGCACTGAAAATAACAAAATGTCCATGCCCAGAAAGGTGACAGGACAATATGAATACCCAGCATGTATTTTGGACGAGGACTTTGTTTGAACGCGACTGAAGAAATAGGAGCCACATGTCCTGGCGTCACCTGCTGCTCACCTGCTGACACATGACACACTCGTGTGAATATACTGGACACACCACACACAAAACAGAGAGAACACAGATGCTATTTCACACACGCAGGCATAATGCATGAAATAAAACGGCACAATTTTTACTTTATTATTTCCAAAAAAAAAACAATATAGTCGTTTTCCAGCGGTTTCAACATTATTGGCTTTGCAAATGTTGTATGAGGAAAGAAATGCACCTGACTCACTTGTTAGGCCTTATGGATACACACAATGCATTCTGAAGAGTAACACTGAATGTTAAGTTTTTGTTTTTTAATAAGAAAACTCTATAGATAACAGGCCAGCAGTATACAGCATGCTGTATAAGCCTCGTGGAAAAAACCCATAAAACTAAAATATGAAATATAACTAAATATTTGTCAGTAGGGAGCCATGTCTTAGTAAGTAGAGCAGGCGCTGCAGCACACTATTACATAACACACCACTACAATGTTCCACCTCTCATTACTATCACTGCTACCTGAATAGCCCCATGAGAGCACTCTATACTATATTGCACTGATCCATAATTTTAACAGTGAGTCATTATCACAGCAGTTTACTGAAAAGATGTCATGGAAAAGTGGTTTGAATTCAGTTATTGTAGGTTGTGGTGATGGATCTCCTCTCCTAACCCAGTCTTTGCCCTCCTACAGCTTCCCCTCACCTCCTCCACCCCTCTCTCTATAGGAGTAATCCTGACGAACAGATGGGTGGAGGAGAAGAAAAAGGGGCATGCCAGCTTGTTGCTCTGCCATAACGTGTCAATCAGTCCCCTCCCCCTTCTCACCTCCCGCCCCGTTCCCATCCCAGCATGCACTTTTCTCTCCTATAACATTTCAGCCTGATCTGCTTCAATCCCCCCCCATACACTACCTCTCTTTTATTTTATCCTTATATTTCTATATATCTATCCATCTATCCTTATTGTTGCCTTTTCACCACCACCATACAATTTACCGTGTACTTTCATGCACCCCAGACAACAAAACATTACCAATTTTGACACTCCATGGGGAAAAACTTTGCATTTTTAGCCCTAAGAATAGATACATCGTCAGTATGCCGAGCGTCCCGTACTCCGCTTTTGAAGGGTGGGATGAAGCTGCTACAAACAAGATCTTCAGACCTTGATCGACCTAGTAAAATGGAAAATATGTGTACAGTAGGAACGTCAGCCATAAAAGGTATAACAGTCTTGACCTGAAGGACACACAGACACTACATACAAATGCACACACACTGTAACTCACATCACAGTAAAGCCCAGAGTCACGTACCAAGGCCACGTGCATCCATCTGCTCATCAATACCTTTTACCTAGCAGTAGCACCCAGGAATAGCAATGAGACTTGGCTGGTTTACAAGCCCAGCTGGATTTATGTAGCTACGTTCACATTGTCACACTGTATTAAAATGAGGCTGACTATTGATTTTAGGTGCTTTTTTGCATGGCTTAGCCCATCAGCTACAAGTTTATTTTCTAAATTATACACCACTGCTGAACATTATCTAAAACATACTGTTCTTTTTTTTAAGATACTCAGTTTTTAGATAATTTTTGTGTTATTACAGCCATTGGCCATACTGGACTCTGACAGTGGTGGGAGCAGAAGACTGAAAGATGATATTTTTAAGATTTTGATTTATTTGAAAAGGGAGGTTATGACAGGTAAATGGGAAAGAGAAATACACTGATTGGATAACATATTTGGGGGTAACCAAAAAGACAGAAATACATGACTAATATGGAGCAACTGCCGGAGGAAGTCACTCTTATTCTGTGGCAGAATAAAGGTGTGTGATGTGCTGCATTTGGAAAATAATCAATTTTTTAAAGGAATTATGTGTTTCATATAAAGCTGATTATTGCTCAGATATTTTCTATAGCAGGTTGACACATATTTATGATAAAACAAATGAACTGTTACACCCAAACCTCTGTTTCCACTAGAATGTATCACTTTATAGACTAGAAAATTATCAGACACAAGATTCAGTTTGTAGTTTTAATGTCATATATACAAAATTGTACATGAATATATGCAGACAGACAAACACACACACACACACACACACACACACACACACACCAGCATGACCCTCTGCTCTGGCTGAGCCCATGGCTTTTGATGAGATGACCTTAGAAGGTGACACAGACACACACACACACACACACACACACACACACACACACACACACACACACACACACACACACACTGCGCACATGGGCACACACCCAACCAAGCCCCAGGGAGCCAACAAACCGGTCCATATGCATGGCAAAATGTGTGCAATTGTCCAAATATCACAGCGCTATAATTGGATGTCAGATGAAGCGAATTGTAATGGAAGCTATCAGTGATGGCTTTTTATTACACATGGTTGAGTCTAGTGCTTAATACAGCACTCTTGGTTTAACAAAATCACAATTTACAGTAATTTCAATATATTTTTGAATGTTCAGTGCTTGTATTTTAAATACACACATAATCCTTTGTTTGTATTTTTAGTTTAGAAAAACACTTAAAAAACACTTTAGAGTGAGCTTTATTTTTTTAAGCATTTTGTCATCAGTCCTTTATAAGATGGCGGGTGTGGCACCTTCTGAGATGTCCTTTTCAGGGAGGATCACTGTGTTACCTGAATGTGCCTGGAGCAAAGCTGTTAAGATTCAGTTCATGGAAGGGCAGGGCCGCTCACTTTCCCTGAATAGGAAAAATTAAACATGGGAACAGGAAATTACAATAATATACTTCTCTTAGGCTGTGCATATCAGGGGTTTAAAAGTGCTGGGAGATTCATGGGAACTCACTGCAACAGGGTTAATTTGGTTCTGAGAGGAGGGCTCAGAAGATCTCTGTCTCTTAATCTATATTACCAGAGACTCTGGTCTGTAGTGTAGTTCTGTATTTCATTGTTAAACCATTTAATTACACAGAATAACATTACACAGATAAATATAAGTTTCACTTTCAATTTTTCTTCTGTTGTCTAAATGCGTGCGTTCTCTCCAAGATAGGTATGTTTCTGCGGTAGGCTGTCGTATGCCTCCTTGAGCAATAGGCACAAGCTTTACCTTCTCTTTTATTGTATATGACCTTGGTTAAGAACTTGGCTTAATGTCAAATTGGTCAAATGTGGATGTACATTTGTCTTTTGAGACTGTACTTCCAACACCATACTCATACAACGCCCCAAGTTTTAAAACTATATTTAAATGAAGAATTATGCACTCACCTATGCAGATGACACTGCCCCTTGTCTGTAAAGACACAGCAGAATTGGTTTAAAAATTGGTGAAAAAACAATTTTTGGCCCACCATACATGTCATGTGCATGTCATTACTGCACACTTTCTGAGGCAATAAAAAACCCCTTTGAATTGTGGGCATATTTTTTTATTCCCGGAGGCATCACCTTGTGCCCTAGAACACCCCTGCCGTTTCAGCGTTATCCCGGTGGTAAACAACATGAAGGACAATGGTCCCCGTGGGGTGGTTGTAGAAGTGCGGATGATGGAGGGGGCGGCGTGCTGACCATCAGCACTTCACAAAGCCTCAGAGAAAAGCAGGCGCTGGGGGATTCTGCGGATGGTGCTAGAAAAACTGACCCCAAACAGGGAAGGCCCTCTGTGTGTATGTGCGCACATGCAAAAAGAGGCTGAGATAGTTTGTTGTGATTAGGTAGGCTGTGTGTGATCCGGTTTGGGGGCTATAGGACACAAAGAGGCTGCCAGTTCTGTCCTTTTTACTGCAACAAAGTGGTGTTAGTGACAGCTTATTTTACAACAACTTGTAGCAGACGGCTTCCGATTAAATCAGCAGTTGAATCATGACGCCATCTTTTATTCCTGACAAGGGAACGTGACTTTTGAGCAACAGTTACACTGCTTACTGACCAACAAGAATATACTGGTCATCTTTCAGGCATAAGTATCTGTCATTTTTGTGCTGTTGCAAAATTATACACACACACACACAGTATCTCTATCCCCTGGTAAAAAGGAATCCAATGTACAAACTGATCTGTGGACATATTTGGTGCATTTTGTGTGAACATTTCCCTGGAAATAAAACCACACCAGTAATGCAAGTTTGCTATTACCTCATCTTCATTAGAAGTTAGAAGTCTTTTTTTGTTTTTAAAATAAACTCCACACCTCACCTCTGCATTTCCCAGTGTCAAGTGCTCCCTACTGTTTAATACACATTGTATCACACCCTGCATAGCTTCTATTTAGCTTGAGAGTGAGTGCTTTATTCCCATCCCTCAAATAACATATCTCCTTACTTTCCAAGGTAAGGAAAGTGTAACATTATCCAACCATTGTCTGTGGCACAAATGTGCTTTAGTAAACAATACTTAACCCAGTAAAAAGATATGAAACTTGCATGAATAGTGGCCCATCTATCAAAACGGATAAGCGATGCAGTGCTACCCCTTTATTTTCCTTTTTGATCAAAAGGTCCAGTCAAGGCTTTGCCCCTGAAAACGTAGGGCCATTTTATCACCTTACAATGGGCTTTGTTAATGGCAGACCGGTTGCTTGATGGGGGTTTGTCAAGGAGGGAGACAGAAAGAGAGATATGGGAACAAGAGACAGAGCAGATGGCCAATAAAGTTATCAAATTGACAGATATAGAGACAAGGACTAAAAGCAGGTTGGTGTTCTCTACTCGGGGTCAGCCCTTACTTCATGTGTTTACACAGAGGACTGGTATGTTAGCATGTCTTTGTGTCTCTCCTGATGTCACATCCACTGGCATTGCTATACATTTTGCATTCCTCCTCTTTAGACACTGGAAGTGTGTTCAACACCCCAACCCTGGCCTGCGTCTTAATGTATGAGAAAAAATATTATATTAAAGCTGCTATAGTCATGTGTTGGTCTGTATCTGTTTATGTGTATTTATAAAAGGGTTGTCAGTGTCCTCTTTTTCATTCCCCACTATCTTTTTAGTTTCAGGGAGTTTGGCTTTGTGTTTCAACTGCTGATATTTACATTTTGTTTTTTTCCCACAATTTTAAGGTTGTTGTTTTTATTTTATTTTTTTTAAGAAATTCAGATGCACATCCCCCCGTAACAAAAGTCTGCCTTCTCAAATGTCAACAGTAAAGTTGCAGTCATGGTGGCTTCACATTTAAGCTGCAGTTTCTCTCTGTGGGTTTGTGGGGACTCTCATGGCTCACAGCTCCTATTCTACTGACCTGGTTACTGGAGAAACTCCGACTGTATGAAGGCTTGAAGGCCACCGCAGTTCAGTGTCGTCTGGTTAGTGGGTTATGATGCATGTGCTGATTGTCTACCCAAAGGAGTGGAATTTCAGCCTGCAAAGAAAATACAACTGATTGGTATACTATACAAACTGTCATTGTGGCATCAAGGTGTTTTCAAATAGTGATCCGTCTGTGTACTGAGCTACAGATGAGAGAGTCCAGTCTGGTTGAAAGCGGTCGGACTCTGTGTCTTAGAAATACCTCTGTTACTGTGATCTGATGTGACTGCAGATGACTGCCCCCTTCTAATTCTCCCCCCCCCTTCTAATTCTCTTCCTGACTCCCTTTGCCTCCCCACTCATCTGTTAGTCAGGCTGTCATGCCTCAGTGTCTCTCAGTGTGACTGAAGGCTGCGGAGTGACCAACTTAGCATGTTGCTTCAGGGTTTGCAAACTGAGAGGCAGGAAGACAGTTGGGTTTGTGTCAGCAGGCTTCACGTCATTCTTTGGTGTTTGAGAATTGTTGACTCTGGTTATATACTGAGTATTTAATATATTCAAAGTCCTTTCTCATCTCAACTGAAGATAGGTAATTTCATTGAGAGCAATTCATAGTTCAATGTCCTGGTCAAAGACACTGAACTTAACACAAATGGCTAAATGGAGATGTCGGTTTCAACCGGTTATTGGAAGATTTCTCCAACAAGTCCAAAGTGCTGAAACGGTTTAATAATAGAGTTGCAGTATAGAAAATGCGACACAGATATTGGGGTAAAAAAATAGGTTGTTTGACAATTGACAATCTGACAATTGGATAAAATATGCTTATTTTTTGCTGAAAGTTAGGGAAGAAGATCGATACCACTCTCACATCTGTACGGTAAATATGAAGGTACCGCCAGCAGCAGGTTAGCTTAGCTTGGCATAAAGACTGGTCATATTTGCAGTAAGCCACTGCCAAATTATTTTGAACAACTACCAATTTAAATCTACAGCAATTTAATTTCAATAGCCCCTTAAATGCTGAGAGTGCTCAGCTCAGTCCACATGCACAAAGCAAAAGAGGGAATAGATCCAGGTTACAGAAAATCAATGTGTGGTGGCCACCAGGAACAGAAAGTGGATTAATTCAGAAAGCATAGCTGCTGTGTGACCGCGCCACTGACTTACATTTTCAATAAGCACTTATATAATGGTTGTGTGGTGCACTTTGATGGCTTTCTGTATGGGAGTGAGTCATATTTACTCATTCATTAATGAAGACTCCTAGTACAGGCTATCATTGCGAACTCTCACTGCCTACTAGCCAAAGTTACCCACTCATCCTCCTCCTTTGTCATCATCTTTGGGAAATGAGCAACGGCAAATGATTACTACCCACTGAGCTTAAGGATGAATGTAAGGCTGTATATGCGTGCTTCTGTGAGAGCCTTTCTCTGGCTAATATTTGCCTCAAGAGAAATGTCTTTCCACCACACAGCACAGTACAGCATCGTGGTATAGCCTGTAACTATGGAAAATTCAGGCTGCACGGTCAAACAGGTACGAAAGCTTGTTTGCCCTCTTCAGGTCAAAAGTTCCGTTTTACGGTGCACGCTCATGCAAATCAAAGGCTGTAAGGAACGTCTAAGCAGTTTATGCCAGTTAACACTGAGTGGCATTCTAAGCTGTTGAAATATGGAGACGTTGACATTTGAACATGGCAGCTAATTTGATGTCTGTGTCTGTTTTCTGTTTGTGCCCAGGCTCGGAGAGTCGATCTGTATTGTCGACTGATTTGTTTTGTTTTTTACCCAAGGGCAGTTAATCTCTCTCTGCCTCTCTGGAGATGTGACCCAGGTCAGACATTATAAAACAGACAGACACACAGGACAAAATAAAGAGTTATATTAAATTTCCATGTTGGGGGATTTTTTACAAAAGTAGTTGTTTTTTTATATAATTAGTTGGTTAGCTTAGCGTAAAGACTAGAAACAGGAAAATATGCTAGCTTTCTTGTTGAGTGTTTGATGCAAAGTATCGTGCTGAGCACAGAAAGCAAATAGGCGTATAACTTGTTATATGTAAAGAAAATTGCCGAACAGCTAACTGTAGCATTTTGATATATATTTGACTTTCTCAACTGAAGTTTGAATTGACAATGTGTCTTTATTTAGTAGTATTTCTTTTAAAATAAACAATCCCAATCTCATACTTTTTTCAAACCCCCTAAGTTTCTGATAATAAAGTTTTTTGGAATGTTAAAATGAGGATGTCTGCTGACATACAGTACTACAGATTGTATTATTTATTACCTCATATCGGCCTCAAAACTAGAATTGGTCTTACCCTACTTTTACAAGGAGAAGGTCAGTACAGAAATTGACGCCCCATTTCATTTTTCACATGTCTCGTATCACACTCTCCCCCCAGGGCAGGGTTCAATGTTTTTTGTTTTCCGGTCGGGCAAGTAAAGAAAATATGTGACATGCCCTAAGTAACTTTTTACTGGCCCCTTTACAATAGCGAACGTCCTTCTTCCAGGACGTTTGAAACACTCTCTTTCGCTCGTACGCAGCCATCATCTTCTTGTAACAAGACAGCCGCCAGTCATGCGTCACTACTATGCGTCAACTCAATTCTTGATTGGCCAACGGCACATTCAAATGAAATAACGTCATTTATGATATGATGATAATTGGAAAACATGATTTTTTTTTTTTAGCAAAAAGGGTTGTTTATATTTACTTGCCCGACTTGGCGTTTTACTTGCCCTTGACTTGACTTTCACTTTCCATTTCCTCTCCATCCTTTATAATGTTTTGAATGTCTTCATTTTTACCTATTTGTACATTCTGTCAATCAATTCCAATCATCCATCTCCCCTTCTCATTTTTGTCACTCATTACCTTTTTATTTTTTTTTTTTACAAAAAGTCCCACTTATAAGCAGCCCTACCAGGTGAATGGGAGAATGGGAGAATGGGAGAAAATGGCCGGTGGTCCAGAATGGCTTAATATATGTGGGGGAAGGACTGTTTTTTTGCTGCAGCAGCATGGATCATTATTGTTATTAATCTGAAGATGGGCTATTACATTTGCATGATATAACATTGCCTTTTTCACAATGAGATTAGATGATTTAGCATGCATGGCCTGCATTTAATGCATTCAGTGCATAACACACATTGCATTGCTCTCTTTCTCTCTCAGTTGGCTTCTCTCTCGATTAACTAGTGAGAGTAATATCAAATAGGACGTGTCGGCGTAATTAGCTGCGTCCTGGGGGTGTATCAGCTCTCACACTCTGCCTAGCTCAGCTAGATACAATCTGACACACTACTTTCTGTGTGTGTGTTCATTACCGATACTCTCCCTATGTCATCAGACATGCCTCCTCTCCAGCAGAGTAGAGACGTAACAGACCTGACTCCCAGCCATCTTAATAGTTTCACCTTCAAATGCCTCTGAAGACTTCAACCCCCCCCCTGTGTATTTGTGCGTGTGTTCTGACTGTGTATCCACGTGCTTGTGAGTCTATATGTGCAAAGATGCATGTGCATGTCATGAATAATGAAGATGTCAGGGTGGACTAAGCCATTTACCTGACAGCAGCACACTGCTCCACCTCGAAAATCCATCGCAGCCTGCTGACAGGACTTACTGTCTCCCTTTGGCTACTGTGATTTAAATGGCTCATGCAATGGAAACCATTTCATCTATTTCAACAAATCATTTAGTCCAGTGCTGATAATGAATGTCTTTGTCTAAACGTGAAGGATTTGCTATTGTGTCGAAGACGGAGCAATTCATCAAAAACATTGTATGCACAGGAGTATTTTGATGTCATTGGTGCAGTGATATAATACCAATTTGCTAATAAATGAGTTCTGGCTAATGCACACGTGACAGAGGATCACACACTGCAAGACAAAGCACATAAAAGGGAAAAACAAACACACACACACACACACACACACAATGTCCTACTCCCCATTAATGCCAACATGGTTCTATGTGTTTGTGGCGGCTGTACGTATCAATCTGTGTCTCTTTCTAATGGTCCACCCCGCAACAGAAGCTGCACTTATGTGTAACTTTGATCCATACGACACGCTGGCAAGGATGCTTCCGCCAATGTGGTGCGGTTTGTGCATGCAAGTGCCAATCTGTGTGCAGCTGTATCTGCAGCAGAGTTGTGATTGTTCCGGCCAAATGCGCTCACATGCCATATGTTTACAGGCAAACACGTGTTAGCCTCGATGGGGAAAATCTGGTCGCACACGGGATGTTTTAGTAAGCAGTAGCGATCTTGTTTTGAGAACAGCTAGCTCCACAAAGACTGCCTAAACAGTCCACGTGTTATTTAGTACAGGATGCTTAAGTTGTTTAAGTAAAGTAAAATCAAGTTTGTTTGGACTTTTCCTCCTGCCAAAGTCGTAACGTTGGCAGGATGACCTGCTGTCCAACGGACAAGCCACTTGTGATCTGTGACTTACACACCCTAGTTTGGATGTTGAGCTTTAAAAATGTCAGTGAACTTGCAGCAAAGTAAACTTTCCATTTGTGGTTCAGACTAAATATTCTGTGTACCCACATCTTTCCTTTTTTATTGGACTGATCTTATATACATTACGCATTTTGAGACTTGTCAGTGTAAGCACTTCTCATTAAAACAAATTGTGAAGACCCAGTTTGGAGATCACATAGTCCAAATAAATCCATTAAAATAAAATCAACTCTTTTTTTGTACCTCTGCAGTGCGGATTCAGACTTTGTCACTCCGTTGACTGCCCTGATCGCGTCGTTGAATCTGGACAGAAGGTTTTCATCGTGACACACCTGACCATGGACAGGAACAGGAAGTGGGTGCCAGGCTTTGGAGCCGTGCTATTGATACTCTTGAGTCACACAACGTCAGCGCTGGAAGTGCCTCTTGATCGTAAGTATTGTCCATTTCATGATCACTTTTACTATGATTACCAAAATAGTAAATCCTGAAAACTCTTTTTTTTTTACCAACTATCCGTTAAATCCATTTAACGCTCTCATATTGTGGGGGCATAATGAAGAACATTACAGCCTCTATGGGCCACTAAACGAGCTCTAGAGTTGCTGCAGATTTAGCAGCAGTTTACTGGTTTTCTTATGTTTCAGCTTTGCATGTTTCAGCATGGAATCCAGTTTGCAGCTTTCAGTTATGAAATGCAATTCTGAAGAACTCTGTCTCCCTATATACAGTATATCATGACGTTATGATGTCTTCAACTACTTTTCTTGCATTGATTGCACCTGCCTGATGGAACTGAAGCCGTAGAAGTCTTCACAAAAGAAAGGGGGAAATCATCTCCCAAACTTCAGGCAGACTCAATAAAATGCTTCAAAGTACTTGAACGAGCAACTATTTCACCTAAACTTGTGCTTTACACCTTGCAAAAACTAACATCTTTCCTCAATATTCTATCACTGTGGTACGGCGTGTCACACTGGACAAAAAGCTAAAGTACTGGAAGGATGTAAGTTGCCTCAAACACGGCTGTGACTTTTAGTGTTGAGTTTTTGCACTTAAAACGTTATTTTAACTTGCTTTTGTGTGTTCTAGCAATGTTAGATGTGCATGCGGTTATCTCAACACTCTTACTGTGTGAAGTTTTTTTTATTGTTTTGGAGTGATGCTTGGTTTATGTCAGTTCATGGGGCTGGTAAGTTGTTATCAGATCAGAGAGCTGTTTGCAGCTCCTGATAGTGTTACACTTGATTGTGTGAATGCATGTTGCATGCATATGCTTGATTCTGTAAGCCCCCCAATGTGCTATGTTTACATTTCACTGCATGTGTCTGAACTATGCTTCTACTCATGTGTCTCCAGTGCCTCAACCCCCCACTATAACGCTACAGTCCCCAAAGGATTACATCTTTGATCCGCGGGAGAACATTGTCATCCACTGCGAGGCCAAGGGGAAGCCTCATCCCAGGTGAGACAATCACTCCTCCCAGCCCACTGATGCTTGTTTATCCATCTCAGCCGCACACTCTGCTAGCATATTTCACTGGTTACTATTCCAGTCAACAGTATAATTGAAGGGGAAAAAACTTGATAATGATAATGATGTGCTAAAGATTCACCCTGAGAGTTTCAGAAATCAAGAGGAAAACCCGATTTCCATTCAGTTGTATGGTCCTCTCTGTGAAATGATAGATGTTTCAACTTAACCTGGAGCACTGTGGAAATATGAATCGCCATAGCAACTGTTGTCAAGGAGACCACTTGAGAAACACACATGGCAGAGTGAATTAGACACAGTTTAGATTCGCCACCAGCCCCTGAATCAAGTTAGAATCCGTCAAACTCCCTGCTGTGAAGTCAGTGATTACAATCAGTCTGTTTGAACAGACCACAATGCATCTTGATGATTTGAAGAAACATGCCAACACTGTGTCATTTCCTGTCTTTTATGTTTCCTCATTGCTTCTAGCCTAGAAAACACAGTGTGAATTATTGTTTTTGTTGATCCTAGATTTTCATGGACAAGAAACGGGACCCACTTTGATGTAGAGAAAGACTCCAAAGTCCTGATGAAGCCTGGTTCAGGAACTCTGGTCATTGACATCAGTGGGGAGAAGGCTGAGGCCTATGAGGGAACATACCAGTGTACGGCACACAACGAGCATGGCACCGCTGTATCCAACAGCATTGTCATCAGACAGTCCAGTAAGACTTCTAATTATATTAAATTACATTATTTCCATTGGTTTTCAAAAATTAGAATACATTCTAAAGGGCTGAGCGTCAACTACAGTTATTTTTTGGGGTAGTCAAGTACAAGTTAATTTTGGAATTTAACTTTGATTCCTAGTTTTGTTTTGTTGAAAACATTATAAATTCATGTGTTCCACACTATTTGTGGATCTACGGCTTCCAGTGCCTTTTGTTTGACGTTTCTGCGACTCGCAGGGTCCCCCTTGTGGTCGAAGGAGAGAAACGAGGCCATTGTGGTGCAGATGGGGGTCTCCCTAGTGCTGCAGTGCCGACCCCCTGCAGGGCTGCCCCCTCCTGTCATCTTCTGGATGGATAACAGTGAGTCCTTTGCATGTATACATATCTGCACTCGTGGCACAAGAACATAGGAATCTCACATTCAATAGACCAGACAAAAGGATTGCACACTGCAATGTGTATTCAACATTCAGTCAGGATACACTATGGTGATGAGCCTGTGTGTACATGCTAGCTTAAATCATGAGGTATATGTGGAGAGAATTGATGGAAAATACACCCGATGAACCCCCAGAAAACCATGAACTGACCACTAACCAACTTTCTCTGTCTGTCCTTCAGACTTCCAGAGGCTTCCGCTGGATAAACGAGTGTCCCAGGCTCTAAATGGAGATTTGTACTTTTCCAACGTTCTCCCAGAAGACACCAGGAATGACTACATCTGCTATGCTCGCTTCCCTTACACACAAACTATCCAGCAGAAACAGCCCATCTCAGTCACCGTGCTGGACAGTAAGTCACTGAATTAATTGAATAGTATTTGCTTAGAACTTCTACTTTTTTCATTTGACACTTTACCACAAAATTGGAATATATATTTATTTTCAAATTGTCACAATATATGTAGTTTTGGATTGCTGATCATTTATATTGTTATTGTCTGATTATTATTCCAATATAATATTTTTCCTTTTACAGTCCCTTTTATTTCACATTTATGGATTTTTTTTTTTAATCACGCTTTGTTATCAATGAGATTGAACTACCATTTTAAATCCATGTGTTGCTTCTACAAACCTGCATTACCCATAGATACATGTTTGAGCTGTTCTTCCTATATTCGTCCTTTCCTGAGTTTTATGACGTGCTTCTAGCAATAGAACAATTGTCACAGTAATATAACCGTAGTGTCATCCCCCACGTTTTTGCTGCAACACACTGAAGAGAAAAAAAGCCATTGTAAAGTAACACATTTCCTGTTTTCTTTCCTAGTTTTGCATGCTTATGATTTTCTGTTATATTACAGTGGAAACAATGAATGAGACTGTGGCTGCTTTATACAATGTCACTGATTTCTATAGTGGTGAGTGCTGCCGGTTTATTCCCATTCAGCCCCCTCAGTGTGAACCCAGCCCTGTATTTACTCCATAGCCTACCTAACCATACCCAACACACACCTAAAACCTGGCCTCAATCCCCTCCTCTGTGACTACATTAACAAACATGACTACATTTTTCATTTCTATCCTCAGTTTTTTTGTGGAGTGTTTCCTTATACAAACTAAGGGTCTGAAGATAGAGATTTAAAATATAATATGAATGAAATGACTTGACTTGACTTGACTATAATGCACGATACAATACTTACATGCCAAAACAGCAATATCCATGATTACTTCTGTATACAGATAATATTAAAGCCTAAGATGGTTTGAGAAACCTTTAAAAGCATGCATAACAATAAATGTCAGCTAACTGCATCTCTCCTGGAGTCATAGACACACTTAGGACTGCTCTCATGATCTGCTACATCAAGCACACCCTCAATGATTATCCAAGATGGCCACAAATGAAGCATGATATTAGTATTCTAACACGGCATTGCTCTTTTTCCACCTTTTGATGTGGAAGAGGATCATTTGTTATTTTCTGACCTTTTCGGCAAAGGTTACGTTAAAGGAATCTAGATCCTTCCATTAAGAACTTCTGAAGGATGTGTCTGTGGCTGGCTGGGGGGGTTGCTTTCAAGATGAGACCCCTGTGTTGCCATAGCAACAAACCACCGGCTACTCCTCTCAGGGAGCTTCCCCTTGCTCTCTAATTCTGATGTGCTGTTCATACAGTATGCAATGAGACTCCAAGCAGTCACTCACTCACTCACTCACTGACTAGCGTTCTATCCACTTTGACAATCCACTTCATGTCTCACTTCATGACAGTGTGTGTTTCTGCTACCTATTTCCTTCATGAGAATATGAATAGCCCTCTGAGCTCATGGTTTCACCCAACTCCTCACATTGTGTGGCAAGACGAGCCTCCAAGTCTTATGTTGCAGTCTGGTTCTGAATTGGACGTGTGTCCTTGTGTGTTCAGACAGCCCAGATGGGGAGCGTCGCCCCAGTTTCATGACGCCTCTGGGCATCACCAGCACCAAGATGGTTCTGAGAGGGGAGACTCTGGAGCTGGAATGCATTGCTGACGGCTTGTAAGTAGGCGTCTGCTGTAACTGTAATCCACATGGAAGAAATACACCTTTTTGTATTATATAACAATGTGCTGTATAGGAAACCGTCAGGGTCTTAAAAAAAGTATTTGACAGCACAAAAAACAAAATGCAGAAATAGCATAAAAACATCCTATTGTATTTAATTCTGTGACAGGCCCACTCCAGAGATCTCCTGGCAGAAGGATGGAGGAGAGCTGCCGAGCAGCAGGTTGTCCTTTTATAACTTCAAGAAAACGCTCAAGGTTTCTGACGTGAATGAAGCTGATGCTGGGGACTACCGCTGTACAGCCACAAACAAGCTGGGCACTGCACAACACATCATCAAGGTCTCTGTTAAAGGTATGCAGGTTAACCAGGTTATTTTCACTGTAGTGGTGCACTGTGCAAGTTTCTTTTATCATTTCATTAGAATCGGGTACTAGTGTAACATCCCTAAAGTACGTTTATCATGTAGCGAAGGGCACAGCAAGTTTGTTTTTTCTGTCATTCCCTAATAAATCTTGCTCTCTATCTTTCCTATTTGTATTCGTCATCCACAGCGGCTCCTTTCTGGGTCAGCGCTCCCAGGAACCTGATCCTCGCCCCGAATGAGACCGGCATCCTGACTTGTCGAGTCAACGGAGAACCCAAACCCAAGATTAGCTGGTTTGTCAATGGAGTCCCCATAGAGAGTGAGTAAATGAGACCATGCTTTTAAAAAAAATAGAATATACTACATTTACGCACACTTATATCCAAAGCACCTGCCTGCGGCAGAAAGTATAAATCTACATGCAGAGTTGTAGTGGGAACTAAACTCCCAATCCCAGTGTTTTGCTATATAGTGGCATGCTATATAGTTTAATGTAATGCACCAGGATTGTTATGAGTGGTTTCTACGTACACAAAGCTTTAATAGTGCAGTTGAAGAACTTGTGCTGGAAAACATTTTTTTTTTCTATTGACCATAAATCCTGTCTGTTGCCTTGTAATAGATGCACCCGAGGACCACAGTCGGAAGGTGGATAATGACACCGTGATTCTTAACTATGTGCAAACTGGGTCCAGTGCTGTCTACCAGTGTAACGCATCCAATGAATTTGGTTACCTGTTGGCAAACGCTTTTGTCAACGTTCTTGGTGAGTTCATCTGTTTTGTTGTAAATATGACTATAGATATATAAGTTGATCGTAAATTTTGGACATACAGCCTACTGTGTGTGTGTGTGTGTGTGTGTGTGCGTGTGAGTGAGTGAGTGGGGAGATATTGATTTAGATAATGTTGTGCTTCTTTCCATAGCCGAGGCACCAAGGGTGCTTACTCCACCCAACCGAGTGTACCAGGTCATCACCAACAACCCCGCGTTACTTCACTGTGCTTCCTTTGGCTCACCAATACCAACCATTACATGGTAAGATTCAGATCAGGTTTGCATGGGTAACGCCAGTGAGATTCAAAGTCTTGTTCGGTGAGCCATTGCCTCCCCAATTTTTCCGCACAACACTTAAACCCAATGTTGTTTGCTGTTTCCGTGCAGGTTCAAAGACAGCCAGACCAGTGTTAAGAATGGTGACCCTTATATAATCCATGAGGATGGTACATTGGAGATCAATGTGGCCCAGCCACTACACAGTGGGAAGTACACCTGCATTGCCTCCAACAACCTGGGGATCAAGGAGAACCACGTCTACCTGGAGGTTAAAGGTCAGATATAGATATTGTAACTTATCCTGCTAAAGACTATAATAGCTCATAAATAGATTATATTGTAGGCCTTCATAATCATTAGGTCAAGCTGTGTTATTTATTAGTGTAAACTCTTTTTTTCTCCATCTCCTAGAGCCCACCCGTATCCTGAGACAGCCAGAGTACAAGGATGTACAGAGAGGAATGAGCGCTGTGTTCGAGTGTAAAGTCAAACATGACCCATCCCTCATTCCCACTGTGATCTGGCTCAAAGATAATGGAGATCTGCCTGATGATGAGAGGTACAAAGACTTGTAATAGGTTAATTAATGCAATTTGAACAAGTGTTGCATGTTGCACCTTGAAAAAAACAGTGATACAACTTGGAGAAAAGAAAAATAAATTCATCATCTTCATCAGGTTTGATGTGGACATGGACAGTTTGACCATCAGAGACGTGACAGATGAAGATGAGGGCACCTACACCTGCATCCAGAACACCACCCTGGACCAGGACTCAGCCAGCGCTATGCTGACTGTCGTAGGTATGTTCCCAGCGCATTCCAGGGTCTTTCACAATCAACAGGTTACCAGATGTAACAGGGATTGTGAGTGTGGAAATCACACACAGTGAATTCTGGAGACATATTTAAAAAAAAAAAAAGAATTGTAATGAAACAGATAAATGATCCATCAACATATAGTGTTATTGGTTTAGACTCAACACAAAGGAACAAATCAGTCCTCTTTTCTGTCATGCTTAGACAAGCAGTCAGTGCCTCCATAGCAGGTATAGGATATGAGTTGGTCCCTGTGTCCACACAAAAACAGTTAAAGTACCATGACACACTTTTTATGCAACCAACCATAAAAAATCTGAAGGACATTATGCAACATCTGAAATCTTCCTCCTGTTGCCTTGATATTCTGTCAATGGGCTTCTTCCAAAATGTTTCAAAGTGTTTGGCTTTAGATCTTCTACAGATTGTAAACACATCTCTTCTTTCAGGTATCTTCCCACAGGTCCTGAAAACTGCCGTAATCAAGGCATTCATACAATAAAAAGAGCAATCTAGGCATGTCTCTAATGAGCAATCACAGGCACATATGAAACTTTCCATTTTTAAGTAAAATCAGTGAAAGTGTTTTTTTTTTTTTTTTTTAAGATTATTTTTGTGGGCTTTTCCACCTTTAATGGATAGGACAGCTAGATATGAAAGGGGAGAGAGAGGGGGAAGACATGCAGGAAATCGTCACAGGTCGGACTCGAACCCTGGACCTCTGCATCGAGGCATAAACCTCTATGAATATGTGCGCCTGCTCTACCAACTGAGCTAACCCGGCCACAAAGTGTTTTATTTTTAACATTTTGTTGTCACTAAACAACTATAATTATATTACTTGATCTCAGTGCTGCATTTGACATGGTCGACCACAACATATTACTATACCAATTGGAAAACAGGTTTGGACTTTCTGGCACAGTACTAAACTGGTTTGAATCCTAAATAAATAACAGAGACTACTTTGTGTCTATAGGTAATTACACATCTGAGCGGACAACTATGACATGCAGTTCCCCAAGGCTCCATTCTGGGGCCTTTTCTGTTTAACATCTACATGCTTCCTCTGGCTCAGATTATGGAAAACATCAAAATAGATTACCATAATTATGCGGACGACACACAAATTTACATAACCATATCACCAGGGGACTATGGTCCAAAACAAACACTAAATGCATTGAGCAAATCAACGATTGGATGTGCCAGAACTTCCTTCAATTAAACGAAGACAAAACTGAGGTATTGGTTTTTGGAGCCAAAAAGGAACGATTAAAAGTCAGCGGTCAGGTTCAATGGGCAATGTTAAACACAACAGACAAAGCCAGAAATCTTGGTGTAGTCATAGACTCAGACCTGCATTTTAACAGCCACAATGAGACAATTACAAAGTCAACCTACTATCACCTTAACAATATATCAAGGGTTAAATGACTTAATGTCTCAGCAGGCTTTGGAAAAACGTATCTGTGCTTTTATCTTCAGTAGACTGGACTACACTGTAATGGTGTCTTTACAGGTCTCGCAAAAAAACATCAATTAGACAGCTGCAGCTGATTCAGAACGCTGCTGCTTGAGTCTACACTAAGACCAAGAAAGTGGATCACATCACTCCATTTCTGAGGTCTTTACACTGGCTTCCTGTCTCTGGCTTCACTGAATTGAATTGAAAATACTATTGTTGGTTTATAAAGCACTGGCCAAAATACATTTCTGATCTGATGCTACATTATGAACCCTCCAGACCTCTCAGGTTGTCTGGGACAGGTCTGCTTTCTGTTCCCAGAGTCCGAGCTAAACAAAGGGTGAAGACTTTTCTATTTAACGCTGCATTTTTTGCTGCATCAAGTAAAATAGTTAATTTCTTACACTGCACTGTTTATCCTTGTATTTGTCTCATTCTATTTTACCTATTTTATATTCTCTTTAATGAATGTTTTAACCGCTGTTTCAATGTTTTATGTAAAGCACTTTGAATATTGCCTTGTTGCTGAAATGTGCTATATAAATAAAACTGATTATGATTTATATAAAAAATAGCAATATTGAAGTACACTGAAACCATTTTTTCACCACTTTCAAATTTCAGAAATAGCAGGTATCAGTTCTAATTAAGTGTCACAATACCACAGTATTTTCCCTACTTTTCTGCTGTTTCTGATATCTGTCACTAACATCTCTTCTTGTACTTTACTCTTGCTTCTTGCTGTCTTAGAGCCAACTCCTACTCCAGCTATTGTCTACGGTAAACAATATCCACAGATTAGGATTGTGTAGCTTATATTGTCAAGTTCTGTTTGTAAAACCTTTCATTTCACTGCAATGTTTATTTTATGTTGGTTGTTCTTATTGCTTGTTTAATTTCATATTGTACCATTTGATGTTCATTTAGTTTTGTTTTATATGGTGTAAGGACTTTATAATTTTATTGTATTGTGAAAAACACTGCCTCTGCATGCACTGTTCAACCATACAGGTGTTTTTACTTAACCTGCCTGATTAAGACCCATTATCAGGTGTTTGTGCTCACTGTGATTGACTGCAGAGGTATAATCAGCCAGAAGTAAAAACACCTGTGTGGATGTGTGCGCGGTCTCAAAATGTTTAATTGCACAAAATAATACTGCACTTTTGAATACAACATTAAGAAACAAGGTTTTCTTAATGTTATAAAACCTTTTACAAACTGCCTGCTGTGTACTGAATGCAGATGTACAGTAATATTAACTGAACAGTGGCATGTTTGTCCACAGCTCAACTCTGTTAGTTTACTTTTATTCCATGGGCATTGTAGAACGCTGTTTTCAGTGTCAAATTTTCCATCGAAACAGTAGTAATGACTTGCTGTAATCAAATAGCAGAAAGAGACTTTTCATTTTTTTGTGGTCCTCATGTTTGCAGGGAACCCTGACCCTCCGATGGACCTGGAACTGACTGACCAGAGTGAGAGGAGCGTTCAGCTCACCTGGACCCCCGGAGATGAACACAACAGTCCCACACAGAGTATGAAATGTTCAATGTATCAAACTACACTACACTTTTTTTTTTTTTGCATTTTCACATTAAAAAAAGTCAGAATCCTCCGTTTATGTTTCCGGAAGCAGTGACGGTAGTTTTGTGGGATTAAACAAGACAGGAACTTGGTAGTTAGCATGATGAGCAATGAGCCACCACAGCTAAATATACACAGAATGCCTTGAGAAATATATATATTTTTCCTGTTTCTTTGTGGCAGTGTCTACACTTTGTTCTTGTATTTATTTATTTTCATCTTCCCCAGAGTTTCTGATCCAATATGAGGATCTGCTCCACCAGCCAGGAGTTTGGGTCAACCTGACGGATGCTCCTGGTACTAGCACCACGGTGCAGTTAAACCTCTCTCCTTACGTCTACTACTCCTTCAGAGTCCTGGCTCTGAATGGCGTCGGCTACAGCCAGCCCAGCCAACCGTCAAGCCAATACAGGACCAACCCTTCAGGTGATTAACATGGTCACCCTTCAGGAAAAAAAAGTAATGCAATATTTAAAATATATAAAAAACACTAACTGATTGAACCATCAATTTCTTTGTTTTCTTCCAGCTCCTGATGAAAATCCATCAGATGTTCAGGGAGTAGGAGCAAAGCCTGGCAACTTGGTCATCTCCTGGACAGTAAGCTATCCTTTCAGATTGTTATTGTGGGCTGTATGCAAGTAAAGACTTGTCAAACATCTCACTGAAGTTAAGATAGAATATTTTAAGTTTTTTTTTTTTTCAGCAACTGACAAAAATAAATAAATTCTCTGTACAGCCGCTGACAGGATTTATGGCTAATGGGCCTGGACTGGAGTACAAAGTGCAATGGAGACAAAAGGACGTGGATGAGGATTGGTCCTCAAATACTGTGGCCAACGTTTCCCAGTTTGTTGTGTCTGGAACTCCAACGTACGTGCCCTACGAGATCAAGGTTCAAGCTTTGAACGATTATGGCAGCGGCCCAGAGCCTGAAGTAGTGATTGGATACTCTGGAGAAGACTGTGAGTGAACTGATTGTTATATACGTTTGAGAGTTTTGTTTTGTTCAAAAATGTTTTTGTTTTTTTTGTTTAGTCATCAATAGTCAAAACTAGTCAAATTACATTCTGCGTGAGACGCAACACAAAATAATGCACAGACAGCAGCTGTAGACCTATGTGTTGATTCACAGTGGGATCGGTAGTACTAGCGTCACTTTACAGTCAGTGTTAATATGAAAATATTTTTCTGAGGGTTCAGTCAACATAGGTTGCCATTTTGTTTCTCGGGTATGATTGAAAGTTCACATGTACATCTTTTGGCCATTAACTGATCCTTTTTAGCCTTTTAAACATTTTTGATCAACTTGTGCAGTGGGTTAGGTAGACGTCAATTTATATTTCTTCTTCTTCTTCTTATTATTATTATTATTATTATTATTATCATCATCATCATCTTACTATTTATTACAAGTCTAGTGGCTTGAAACTAGATTTTAACTGCTTTTCTTTCATATGTCACTGCAGTGCCTTTGTCTGCTCCTGATAGTGTGCGGGTCATGGTTCACAACAGCACACTCGCAGAAGTACACTGGGAGCCTGTTTCTTTCCAGTCAGTTCAAGGAAAACTACAGGGATACAAGGTATTGTTTGATAAATGGTGATTTCTACAGCATGTCTTTGTTTTGTAGCAGGTAGGGCTACTGCCACTGACTGCAAGTCAGTTCTTAAGTGACGAAACTCAAGCACACGCAAGCATTCAATAAGGTTTTTAAAACCATTGCATGTTATAGCTTTTGCACTCGCATACTAATTGTCACTAATTGTCACAATCTACAAACCAAACTGCACTGAAAATAAGATAATAAATACATTTGACCCATGGCTGTGGCTTCATAGTAAAAGAGGCACTTTCACTGTTTGCTTTCATTATAAAAGGCATGTAAATAAAATTATTGAAACAGACCCCCAGAAATCAGACAACTTCCAAAAAACTATATTTTTGTGCTATAAAATACATTACCTGTCTGGGGTCCTATATGATAATCCAGAGTAGGTTAATGTCATGTACATTTATTATCAGGACCTTGAGTATAGCGATTTATATATATATATATATATATATATATATATATATATATATATATATATATATATATATATATATATATATATATATATTAATAAGTGTAAATTGATGTTATCTGTGCTTCATTTGGCCTGAGTTTTAAAGGCATGAACACAAGGCTCTTTAGCCAAACTTGAACTAGTGTGATCACATTACCTGGAAATTGACATTACAAAACAGTTTCTGTTTGTTAGGCTCTCTCAAGCAAGGCTTTTACCATAGGCCAATCTGCATGTGTGCATGGTGCCCTCACCATGTTCATGAGGAAATAACAGAACTATAGTGCACATCAGACTAATGCAAGAATGAACTCCTGGTGTGTTTCCTCTAGGTATACTTCCGACGCATTCGTGGCTTGCATCAGACAGAGGATGACACACAGCAGCAGGAGCAGGTTTTGACATTCACTGGGAATCGTAGCGAGGGACGTCTGCCAGGCCTCCAGCCTTATAGCCTCTACAACCTCACCATCAGGGTCCTTAATATCAAAGGAGAAGGGCCTCCTAGCCCCAGCAAGACATTTGAGACGCTTGAGGGAGGTGTGTATGGCTGACGTTGGCTGATGTGGTTGTTCGGCAGGCCTAAAGCATTATGCATATCTTTTCTTGAAACTACCTCCAAATATTAAATGATGACCACAATTGCACCAAACCAGGCTTTGAATACATTAGAACCTCTATTGTGTTGTATCTGCCTTTTGATACCTACTATTAATGCTATGGTTGTTGCACCTAGCATTATTAGTACTACTTCTGTGACAACAACCTTGCAGTACAGAATCACCACAGTTACTCCGTAACCTACCCTAGCAACCACCAAGACCTGTCGATAGAAATCCCAAACAACCTAGCAAACCTGAAGCTACACCCTAGCAATTGAATGCCATACCAACCTCCTTGTAATGCCCTAAAACTACCTGGAACCTCCTACAACCCTTTAGTTACACCCTTGAAATATCATGGAACACCCTAGCAACAATGTCAAAATCCCCTAACAATCATACAGGTCCATGTTCTGCCCCACAACAACCATCTTATGTTCTTATACTATAAATGCCCATGAATGGTCCTGTGCAATGTCCAGACCCTGACTGTGGTCCTGTTTTTGTTTTCAGTCCCAGGGCCTCCTTCTTTTCTGAATGTCGTAAACCCTGGTTTGGACTCTCTCACTCTGGAATGGGGCCCACCAATGAACAACAATGGACGCCTCACTGGATACACACTAAAATACCAACCAGGTAGGCTTACCAGATGCTTGACACACTGCCTGTTTTCCTCAGTATTATGCTGCATTGCATATGGAAAACCATGTTGTGCATTCCTTTCAATTTCCTCATATCACTCCTGTAACTCTGTCTCTGTAGTCAACAACACCAATGAACTGGGGCCTGTCAAGGTAATCACCTTCCTTGCCAACGAGACCACCATTACCCTGGGCAACCTGAACTCTAGCATGCTCTACAAGTTTTACATGAGTGCAAAGACAATAAAGGGCTCTGGGCCCATCATCACAGAGGAAGCCTTCACAGCCATGGACACAAGTGAGTTATTTTAGCCATTTAGCTTCATCTGTAGCAAATTACAAGCACAATAGGAAGAAAAGGCCAACGTCCTGTTATATAACATATTAAGGAGTGCAAGGGTCAGAATCACAGTGCTCTGACAGATATTAGGGATTCCTGTGAGCTTAAGTGCACAAGCATGAGGTCCTACTGGATTCCACAATTTATATCCCCTCTATCTCTTTCTCTTTTTTCTTCTGTCTAAAGCTCGTACTCAGCCCACTGTAGAGATGGGCAAAGGTAACCCAAGTTTGCCACTGGAAGCACCTGCATGTGTTATTCATACCATCAGATATTAGACACGGAAAAAGAGCTTAGCGTAGAAATTGTCTTTGGTTAAATTATCCCTGCATGTTGCTAAGTTAGCATGTCTTAGAATGTGTAAGTGAATAAATAGGATTTAATGACTTCCATGGCGTCTGCAAACAACCCATGCTTGCGTCCTGTTCTGGGAGAATAGGTTGCACTTACTGCAACATAGGTTAAAGAATTGGGTTTTTAGAATTAGCTGTGCTTGCATTCTTTACCTCTTGTATTTGCCCTCTTCAAATGAACATATTTTCATTTGAAGTCTTACGCATGATGCTTGTGAATGTTGCAGTCCAGTACTAACGCATACTTTATATACCGGCTGATGCTATAAACCGATGTAGTGTGTGTGTTTAAATGACTAGAATTTGATTTTGAAAATATGCATACTGCAGTGCTGTGATTTCATTTGTTTGGATGCTGAACCAGGTGCGTAACTCCTCCTCCCCTGAATCTCAGGATTGAGAGATGTTGCAACATGTTTTTAACTCAGCATGTCAGTAGCAAGTTTTTCTGTAAAACGGTGGCCTTGCCGTTCACTGTATGCTGTCTACTGCGTTGTGTATGCGTGTTATCTCACTCTTTTCCATGTTCTTTCAGGCCCTACAGAGCCCCCTCACCCAACCTCCCCCATCACTCAGTCTCCGCACCCCCCGTTTCACAAGGGTACAAGCACTCCCTGTATCCCCTTCTACCTAAAAAGAAAAATGGTCCATCTCAGCAAAAAAAAAAAATCTTTAAAATATCAGTTCTATTAATAGGAAATTATCTCACCTGACTTTTGTTTGACTTGTTTTAGGAGGACTAATATAAGGCCTCACTGAGATGGCCATTTTTCCGCAACTATATAACTGACCTGTTTCTATGTTGTGGCAAGATTTGACACTGTGCTCAAAGTACCTTTGTCATATAATAAAAACGGTGTTGCCATGTATTGTTTTGTATAGTGGGACATTTTTCTTAAACTGAGGTGGGACAGACGGCCAACAGCCAAATGGTTGTAAATTGAAGCTCTGGTCAGTTGTACGTTTTTTTTAATCCTCAAACTGGTGGAACAGACATGGAGTTTCTTTTTAATTCTTGACTTGAATTTAGCGGCTCAGGTTACAGTAGCTGATGTATTTCTTTCTGGTTTAGTTAATTTATAGGCTACAGCTTTATCCTAAACACTGGCATATTGTATTTTATTTGTTTTTAATATTATTTCTACTTGCCCCTTTAATACCAGTTTAATACCAGTATTGGATAGATTTTATTTCATTGTAAGGACTTTGCACATTCTGGAATTAAAGCCCTTGATTTCTTTTCTCTCTCTTGTGTGCTCAGTGCCGCCTGTAGGCCCTGCGTTTGGCAAAGTTAACACGTCCATGTTGGAGGACGGTGCAGTGATCAGTTGGGATTACTTTGGACACCACAAGAATGTATATGTGGAATATGTTGTAGAAAACAGTAAGGCTTTGCATTGTATTTGCAGTCATCTCAAAAACATGAGTGCATGCATTGATTGGCTTTTTTTTAATAATTGAATCAATTTGATCCATAACCATCAAAACTGATGTTTAAATACCATCCAATAATTATTCTACCCAAATCTATCCCTGAAACTAATTCCTCTCCATCCACTTCAACAATTCCAGGTAAAGAGGACTGGAAAAAGGAGTTGGTAAATGGTTCACACTGGCATATGATAAAAGGTTTAAAGCCGGGGACATCCTATAAGGTGCGAGTGGTAGCTAGAGACCCAGCTGACCTGACGGTTCACAGCACAGACGAAGTGTTGGTTGCGGTGCCAGGTGAGGCGGCATGCCTCAGGATAGACGTTCTTTGTGTTTCATTTTTGTCTCATTTTTCTCATCCCTTTTCTGTTACAGCACTATCTCATTATCAGACATACGGTGCTACATTCAGACGTGACTGTAAGGCAGTTAGTTTTCTAGTCTAGTGTACAAGCATGTCAGAAGTTGCCATCAACGGTCGGTCTGATGCATGTCACTTAAAATCATCACTAAAAGGTCCATTGTTTTACTGTTTAGTTTTTTTTGTGTGTTTACAGTGCCTAAACAATCATTGCATATTAATCCATTTGAAAATTTCATTTCAGTGCTTACAGTCTATTTTAATCTCAGCGTTGCTCAGCATGAAGAAAAACGATTCCATCATTTTTTAACAGCCTGGATTGAGATTTGGACTGACAGTCATGGTAACTGTTTGTCTCCATCTTTCCCTTCTCCTTTCTGTGCATGTGTGTGTCTAGCTGTGCCCAGCCGGCAGGTAGACATTGCCACCCAGGGCTGGTTTATTGGACTGATGTGTGCCATCGCCCTCCTCATCTTGGTCCTTCTCATAGTGTGCTTCATCAAGAGGAACAAGGGTGGCAAATACCCAGGTAATGCACAAATTACTGTCATTTCAGACCTATTCACATGGAAATTTTAAAATAACATTTAAAAAAAATATATATTTTTTTAAATCTACAGTGAAAGAAAAAGAGGATGCTCACCAAGACCCAGAGATCCAGCCTATGAAGGAGGACGATGGTACATTTGGAGAGTACAGGTGAGAGATGGGAAAGAAAAGACCAACATGTGGCTCAGAATCACAGCATACAATAGTGTATGAAATGTCTTTTCTTTTCTCATTATCTCGTGACTTGACTGTTTGTATGTAGACCATTTTACCAGGCTGCAGAGACACTCTCCCCACCAGACTCCATTACCAAACATTCCATAGAGGCAAGACAAAAAAATCAGCACTTTGTGTTGTTTCTTTTAATGACCAACTCACACTATTATTCAACGCTTTGCACAATGCAAAAATATATCCATTTTAACAAGTCAATTATATGCTGTTCTCAAAACAACAATTAATACAAATTCCATCATGGTGACATAGTTTTAGTTGTTTTTCATCACATGTTCTAGGAATATTGAGGATTTTATCACATAAAGGCACTATGTAGAATTTAAAATTGTTTCACATTGTACCTTTAAGGCTCCTCGGGATTTTAGAGGTCTAAAAGTTGAAACAAAGTAGTTGCTATCAGTGAAATGTATATTTTAACCTCACATGGATGTCATTGTGCTTCAAATGTTTCCATATGCATGCTTTTATCTTGTCTGTGCATAAAATGCATTGTGGCTCATGAATTGCTTTTCACGTGTCCTTCCATTCTTATCTGTTTTATGGCGGGTTTAGGTCTATGGAAAGGTAAGACGAGATGCGGTAAAACCAGCATGCAATTCTATAAAACACATCAAGCCATGTCTCTGACTTGAGTGAAACCTAAAGCAAGGAGAAAGCACATCAACTGATCTGGTTTACTATGGCATCATACTGACCGAAATAGTCAACATCATAACAACTGTTACAACCCTAACGCTCAAATTAAACAGAAAAAATGAGCTTGCTTATTTTCTTTTAAAAGTACAAATGCATTGAGCTTGCAAACGGAGTTGACATGTATGATAATCAGTTTGTAGAGCTTGCCTTTATACTGGAATAGGATGTTTTTAGACCAGACAAAAACAGGCTTTATGTTGGGGGGGGGGGGGACTGAAAATAAGAGTGCATTTTTGATTATTGCATGTTAACTAAAAGCATATTGATTGCTTTCATTACCAAAAAGGTAAAGTATTGCAAGGGACTGAACAGCACGCATTTGCAAAATCTTTAGCAGTGGTCACCAACCCTAAACCTTAACAGCACCCAGACTTAAAACAGCACTAACACTGTAGAAACTACTATAAAATACTATAGATGTAGCTGAGCTGCTCCACTGTACAAGTACCATGAAGTGTATTTTTTCAGGCATCCTATTGTTACTGTGCATTATAATTTAATGAGCAGTTGAGCATATGTTTATGTCAACTTAATGTTGCTCTCCCAGCACATCTGTACCACACTGTGTACATAACAACAGTATATTCTGTTATATGTGGTATTTGTGCATTGGAAAAGCCAGATTACTCACGTAAAAGGCTAATGCTTGGGTAATGGCCTGTCCTCTGTGCGATGACAGGGTTTCTGACCACTGCAGAAAAAAAAAGTTCAACAGACTGCATGAAGTATTGTCTCAATATCTTCCTTCTCACCTTTTCCTGCCCTCTATAGTGACACAGAGGACCACAAGCCGCTGAAGGGCAGCCGGACACCATCCAACGGGACGGTGCGCCGCGACGAGAGCGATGACAGCCTGGTGGACTACGGGGAGGGCGGGGACGGACAGTTCAACGAGGACGGCTCCTTCATCGGCCAGTACAGCGGCAAGAAAGAGAAAGACACGCACGAAGGCAACGAGAGTTCGGAGGCCCCGTCGCCTGTCAACGCCATGAACTCGTTTGTCTAACAGAGGGCCCGTGGCATGGCTGCGACGGTTTGCTGCGGCCACTCCTTGTCACCCTGGCAAATGTGACCATAACCTGTGGTGACAGTTGCTAAGGTGACAGTCGTGGACACCTACTTTTACCATGGTGGCTGTCACTCCGGTGGCCCCCCGCCATGGCTACCTGTCACCAAGACTGCTGACACGCCCTCATCTCCACATCGCCAGCCCCTGTCACACTGTGACCTCCTCTGATCTACACACACACACACACACACACAACAACATGGCAAAGACCGACACCGCATCCCCCATAACCAATGAAAGAAAGTGTGAAAGGAGGGATGTGAGGACTCCGAGAAGACGGAAGGAAAGAGGATGCAATATAGAAAAGCAGAAGGAATGTAGTAGGGAGTTTTACCACTTAGACTGAGCAGAAGTGTGTGTGCTAGTGCCATTTAATCTCCTTTGCAAACATTCATAAACCTGATGTATCCAAATAATCCAAATATATATTTTATCAAAGTACAGTACATGGCAAATATGCATTGAATCACGTTCATCACATGCATGGAGTGAATCATGATTCTATTCAGCATTTTACCACCCTCGTGTTGCAGAGATGAGCTGTGGTTGAGGCTGTATATGGTGCACGTCTACTAGCGACTGGGTATTCCTCTTGTTTGTTGCCAGTCACAGTGTTAAATGGCGTATGATATATAGAGGAAAAAAGTCCTGCAGGGTCTTTGTGGATACTGCTGTGAAATGTGTGACTCAAAGTAGAGGCTAGCATATGTCTTGTTGAGACAGATGAACTGTGTATGTAAAAGAATAAAAAGAAAGCTCTATTTTAAGGCCAGGGTTGTCCATCTGTAGTTATTGGAAACCTTGAAAACACTTTGAACTCAGCGTTCGGTCACCAACCAGCCAACCAACAGTCCCATATTTATATCACATCGACCTGTTTTTAGCCTCACGGTTTGTCAAGCTTGTTCTTTGCTTGTATTTCTTTATTGTTTTGCTTTCACTCCCCAATCTGTTACTGTACACCAAGCTTATGCTTCTGGCTACTGAGCACTAACTAAACACAGCTGTGATTGATCCAGTGTCATTGTCAAGTGCTTCCACCCCCTGAATCGTGGCCACTGTGCATGCCTTTCCTTTAGGCAATCGTGGTATTGTCAAAGCTACCCCAACATTGTCTCCCAATAGCATTTCCACCTATGTACAGTAATGTCCGAAAAAAAGAGAAAAATGATGCAGTTACATACAAGAGATGCACCTGAACAGGGTTAAGTGGTACCCACTTTTAGTTTCTGGATGTTTAGATTTTGATGATCAAGAACCTGTCAGCACGGTTTCTAGTGCCTTCGTAGAGAACAGTGACTTAGATCCATAGAGTTACATCCCTCTTCATACACAGGACAGACCTGGGACCAGTGCAGTTCTTAAGAGTCCATGAGTTCTTTGCATACAGACTACCACCCCATATTACTCAATAGACAACTTGGAAAAATAAGCTCTGTCAGTATGTGTTCCTAAGGGCGTGTTCAAACTAATGCCTTTTTAGTTTGAGCTATATTGTCACCAAGTCTTTAAAACAGTTTCTGAAACATCCATGTGGGCTTATTAATTTAAAATACCCTCTTTGAGTCTCACTTTAGGGTCCAGGGTTCCTACACAGGGCTGAAAGCTATTTAAAAAAATGACATTGCATTAGTAGCTAGGAATACTTTCCAGCTGTTGATTGTTATGGCCTTGTTGACAATCATCCACCCAGTAATTATCAGCCCATATGGTATGCAAACAGACCGCCAAATCATACCATTCATCTAAGAATGAAAGGAAATGTGTGGAATATTCAAATGTGTAGGAAACCTGAGTTCAGAGCATTTGCACCTCATGAGATGTCTTTATGTATTCATTTCAAACATTCTCCTCGGAACACATTCATCTTGAGGAGGAGCCGCTGCTCCAGCAGCACTTATTTACTGCCAACATACTCACCAGGTAACTGCCTACGGCAACCAGACTCACCATCTGGCACAGACTACTATTCGAACGGGATTTGCTGTCACTGGTAGCACTTAGAAATGAAGGGGTCGGAAGAATTGCGTAATGATACTGAATGTGGACGCAAGTGTATCTGTTTATGTGGATGAAAATGTTGCTTGTTTCACTGCAAATGGTAAAACACACTGGTGACTTTGGTTTATGCATTTAACCTTATATCTGTGTATGTTGTCACGTTCTGAGGGCAGCACTCAGTGAGTTTTCTATTTGTGTGTGTGTGTGTGTGTGTGTGTGCGCGTGTGTGTGTGTGTGGCACATGCATGCTACTGTGTTACAGCGTGCGTGATGTATAATATCGCTTTTCCATGGATAACAGTCTATAATTCCGATGTGTCTGAGATACAAGAGCTTTTTTTTTTTCTTTCTTCCAGAGAACATTTCCACGTCTTAGGTTTATCATAACTTGCATCAAGTTTTCAGGTTGCAACGTGTCAGCTTTCCATGTGTAGATATTTTTGTTGTACTCTGTAAATAACGGCTTGACTTGAGAGCAGACGTGCTGAGGTCAGGGGCGAGGGCTCGACCACAGTCAGCCCCGCTGCATTATGGGTAGGAGGGCGTTGTGTGAAATGAGACTATTTACAGTTTTCACTCTTTCATTTGCTGTGAAATTTCTTTTATGTCTTTCATTTTTTTTAACTTGTCAGGTGAATTTGCTAGCTCAAATGTTTAGCCTATCAGGTATCAAAGGAGATTATTTAACTTGTGACTGAGCTCTTGTGACACCTGTATTGTTTCTGTCTCTGACAGTTCATGCACCTTTTCTGTAATTTTTATAAAAAGGCACACAGTTAAACAGGATGTGTAATTTGAAACACATCTGTGCATCTAGTTTACGACAGCATCTGGTATCTGAACGCAGCATGTTGTACCAAACTAGACATCAAATGAAACTGACACATGCTTTTAAGAGTGTGCACCTAAAAAAACAAAAACAAAAAAAAACTGTATTTTGGAGCATACAGAAGGATGGCCAGCATGGACCGATAAACGGACTGGCACATTGGAGTGTGAATACCCTGAAAACAATGTAGTGACTGGTGAACATACAGTAAGATATACAGTATATGATATAATATGACATTCTGGTTAATGTTGAAGCTACATGAGAAGCATGAAAGGCTGTCGAAATGGTTTACTCTACAATATAATATTGGAAAATATTTTGTATTTTAAATTAAGTTTCAAAAATATGAAATAAATGTTGGTTTCAGGTTTCAAAACGGTTGTTTTTCTTTGTCATGCATGATGCAAAAGTATGTGGGTAGCTCCATCTAGTGTATAAAAATGATCATTTATTATTTGTCAAATAATCCCACAAAGATAAACCACCAAAAATGAATCCTCCCATGGATTATCATACATCTTGTGTACTGTATGTGCACATGCGCTGTGGCATCTCTTTTATTCTCATACTGGAAGAGCTTTACTCTACTTTTCCAGATGGTGTCTTTCCGAAAGGAAACATATGACGGCCAACTGCTAAAATGCAGATTAAAATGACAATTTCAAATTTCAAGATTTTATTTGTCACATGCTCATACATGTGCAATGATTAGTACCTAGAATAACAGTCACATTGTAGAGGATCAAATCATATTTCATTCCCTCACGGTGTCTGGTATCCGTCATAAATAATAGATTGATCTGAGAGTCATTTTTGATGCACAGCACATGGGTGAGTAAGACATGGACTCCATTGACTACAGGCACCTTCTTCTAGTCACATTGTCCTACATCCTAATTATTTAAATACACCTTAACATTCATGTTAAGACTTATGGAGTGTTTATGGGTACAGTTAGGCCTACTAATTGTTGAATTTGCAGGTGTGATTTGTTAATCATATAATTGGTATTGAAATAATCCAATAATATTCTATGCTGTTTATTTGAAAAAAAAACGACAGTTTAAGTGATTTTCCATAAAGCCTGATCTGGGATGCGCATCAGCATGATGCCCACATCCCTCCCCATTCGCCTTCTCTCATTGACCAATCGCAGCGGCATCCTCACTGTCATCCAGGGGTGTCACTCAGCCGCTTTCCTCCAATAGAAAAGTTCATATGAACGGGACGCTCCGGCTGCGGGTGGGCTGTGGGCCGATGCGTTTCGGGTCCAGGTGTGCGATTCGGACAGTGTACTGAAATGTCCCATTCTCCCTCAAAGGTAAGAACGACACCACATGCGAGCGTGTGCATGAAATAACTGGCTCTTGTGTCTGGACTGAGTGAGAATAAACTGGAATGCGTTGGGCGCTGTAGAACTGAAATGGACCAGCACAGGAGTACCGCAATGCAGAGCAGTGAATTACCGGTGCCGCTCAGGCGTCATGGGGTGAAGTGATGTAAGGGGCTGCGCAGTTAGCTTACTTTTAGAGGCAGATTTTTTTTGGGATAAAAGGTTGTTTTAGCTTCTCACTCTGCACTTTAGATAAGAAAGTGTGTCACTGTGGATGCAGGGAGGAGACGCAAGGTGAAAGTGTGACACTGTATATGCGTCAAGGGCGCAGTGAGCTGCCGGATGCATCCATGGCATCTATTTGGTTAAAAGGGCAAACTGTCCTTCATGGGCCAAAGGACAACTCCTTTATAAATACATAAAAACACTGTTCTGTTTAAAAAACAAATGTTTTCTGTAGTCTACTGTACTGGGATAAAAGCTGTAGCTATTAAGTCTACATAATTAACTTTATCATTTAGGCAAATATTTGTGGTTTGGTTGCGAATTATGATATATATCCACATCCTCTGATTATCAATTATTCCCCTGGACTGTAACAGAAAAATGCAAATCGATGAGAGTCCAAGAACAGTTAAGCCACTCCCCCTTTTCGATGTCAAAAAGATGGCCTCACATCTTCAACATGAGGACAGATTTAATTTAATGTTTTTATTTTGACATATTCCAGCTCTTGTGACACACAATGGAAATCCAGAACCGGCACAACCCACTTTAATCACCTCACCACTAAACCACACAACTCCAGATTAAAACAACGTCACTGGGATGTCCTCTTGTTGAATTCAAACATGACTTTGAATTTAATGATTTTGTGCAGCCATAACACACACACACACAGCAAACATGGTTATTCAGGCAGTCACTAAGACACTGGGCTTAATACATGTGCTGTGCTGACCTAAATTTGTCTGGTCAAAGAGGATCTGTGATCGGATTATGGCCAGGGGAAACACATGAAAACGCTCTCTGATGAATTAGTGATGGAACGGATTGCTGCAACTGCTGTAATAAAGCTGTTGTGGAAGCTTGTGGATTCAAGTTTATTGATTGTCAACATGGTCATGCTAATAAAGCCTCATTGAATCGAATTGAATTGAATTGATTGATTTTGACCTGTGATGCAACACTGTTAGTACGAGGACCCCCCCCAATCCATCTTCAGGATCTTGCAGAAGCAGAAGAGGTCTCACTTTTTGCTGCTCTTACATTATGTGAAAGATAAACAGCTTGAAGACATATAGCTGTGCAGATGCAGGATAGATGCTGCCAACTGCCGGTATACTGTTGTGTTATTAGTGTTGAGTCATCAAGAGTGCACATGAGGAGTCGGTGCTGCAGTCTCTGCATGTGGATGGGCTGTATACTGGGTGTATCTCTCTCTCTCTCTCTCTCTCTCTCTCTCTCTCTCTCTCTCTCTTTCTCTCTCTCCATTGCTTTGTGGCTGCTGAGGCACAGGGGAGGAGGCCCGTTTTTCACCGTACATTGTGCCCTCTTATCCTTCTTCTCACATCCAGAATGACTCAGCAAAGGACTGTGAGACTGCTACGTAGCTAACTGTAGGATGTTGTCAGATGGTGGCTACTCTAGATGGTCACATTTACCCCAACAACTTACCTGAAAACACATACAGTAGTGTCATGTTTTTTCTTCTTAAAATGTGTACTTCAATGTAATATCACAATATGACTTTTATTTTCCAGAATTACACACATCTAAACATTTCTAAGGTAAGATAGCTGTTTTCCTGATTTCCTCTTGATTTCCTGTCCCTGATCACACCCCCTTTTGCCTGTGACATTGTAGGAAGATTATTATCAGATAAAGCCTGAGTTTTAAGCTTGCTGTTTAGCGCAAAGGTTTAGTTCCTTGGTCTGTGATGCATTTTGGAGTAAACATGTTTCTCCAGCTAGTGTATCCTCATCAGTGAACATGAACCCTAAGACAACTCAGCTATATAGTAAACAATACCAACTGCCCTTCATACCTGCAGGTCTTTTGTCAACTAGCTGTTTTTTTAAACTGATAACCATTATTTGAGCAGACGAGTCTGCAGTTTTATGCATCTTGGATGCTTTCGCCACAACAACTCAAACGAGTTGTATGGCTTAGAATGAGCTTTTGATACTGTAACTCATTCTGACCAAAATCAGTCCCTTGGAATGCTGACGTGAACGCCTTCCAAATACTTATACCTAAATTCACACACTTGAGTCTTGACTTCCCTTCTTTTACAACATATACTATCTGAAATCGCTTAATTTACTTCAGGGGTGCACCAATAGAACTTTTTCTGTCCTAATACAGAGTAGCTAACCGATACCAGTGGCGTCTTTTCCCCAAATTTAAAATCTGTATATGTGGAATTCATTGGGATAATGTATGTATGGTGCCAAACACTGTATTTTGGAATTACTTAAAGAAAGTGTATTTAATAGCGATCAGTTCCATCATGGGTAATGGGCAATGACACTCAATCCAATTAATAAAGTCAGTATCAGTGCAGATACCGATTTGGCCTGTTGGATCTGTGCATCCCTAATTTAAACTGTTTCAATGGGATGCTTATTTTATGGAACAAAACCTTCCTTTCCGTAACATGTTATGCTTGTACATACTGTACACTAAAGTTCTCCACTGGAAGGTTTACAAGTGTACATAGAAAGATTAACCCTCCCCCACTTCATTCCATCCCGTTGATCTTTAGCAATCCTGGGTTCATCCTGCTTTATATCTCCATGTTCCTCCACCCAATCTTTTCTCTCTCTTAATATCTCTGTCTCTCCCAGTTTGTCCTGTTTAACAGTGAGAGTAGAAACACTGCAGTTGCTCACAGCAGTGCTGCTATTTCATCCTGCAGAAGTGATGTGTAAGCATGTGTGACGGCGCAGCAGGAGCTGTCTAGGTACTGCAGTGCTACCTTGTGTTTTGTTCACAGAACTCTAAGCTCTAGTGTGTCAGTGTGTGTCAGCGTGCGAACACACACACACACACACACACACACACACACACACACACACACACTACAGGCCTGTTTGTCTCTGCAGGTGCATGTCCTTGTGGATGTGCACGCACTCCGCATGACTATTTGCAGTGCTTTGCTGAGTCATTCACGTCCTGAATCATTTATATACACAGGGAGGATTCCAGCTAGCTCTGCACTCTGGTGTGGAAAATCATGCACAGTCATCAGTCTGTTTTTTTGTTTTTAGAATACACAATGAGAGAAGATCATGTTAAACAAAATACTTATGATGTTAAAAAAACGAAACAGTAATTCTAATTCTGTTTTTGACAGCCTCTTTCTTTTTGTCTCCTACTCAGCCCTCACCAGTTCATGTCCTGTCCATCGACTTCTTCTTTGTGTCCCTGTGCCCATCCGCCTAACTCACGTGGCTGCAATAAGTCGGTTTGTTGACCGCCATGGCTTCCGCTGCTTTACTGCTGCTGGCCCTCTCCTCCTCAGTCTCCCTCACAGGTAGGAGGAAGAGTGGTGCCTGAAAATATACCATTTACCCCCTTAAATTAAGTCAAGTGTAAACCCTGCACGCCATTAGCTGACATGACCATGCTTCTGCTTTTCAGTGGCGGTCCTATTTGGCGAGCCTAGAATTTTTGGAGGTGAGTTTCTCGGAATTGTTGTCCCAAAGAGTTGGGACAAAAACAGGGCATGCTGCACATCCATCACAATGTTTCATGAGTGATTTTAAATCGGTACGTCAGCTAATTGTTGTGTACAATTTCTCAGATGATGCCACTGGATATGGCCCCATCTTTGAGGAGGAGCCTGTGGATGTGGTGTACACTGAAGACTCACCCGATGGGAGAATCTCCATGAACTGCAGGGCACGCGCGAACCCACCTGCCTCATACAGGTGACACACACCTTAAAGACGATTTTCATACAGTATTTGCAGTTTTAAGTTCTGTCATGGGTCGATATCTTATATACAATTGTGTCGTATTACTGCTAGGTGGCGCCGTGATAACTGGGAAATCAAGCTGATGGAGCAGCCAGACGAACACTACAGCCTCGTGGGGGGGAACCTGGTTATCACCAACCCCAGACAGAAGAAACACGCTGGGACGTACATCTGCGTTGCCAGGAATATCTATGGCACCGTCATCAGCAAGGAGGCCAGGGTCAAGTTTGGATGTGAGCATGTGAACCCTGCTGGCGCAGCAGGGCAGTAGTAGTAGTAGTAGTAGTAGTAGTAATTTTTCATATCTTTCCTTGATGTCACAGAAGAAACATGGATGTCACAACTTCCCTTCTTGTTTAAAGCTTGTCTTGCGGTTTTGTTGTCATTTACAATTCCTGTTTATCCTTTTTTTATTTTCCCTTCATCTTCGTGTCGTGTAGTTGTGGAGGAGTTTCCCCAGGAGGAAAGAGACCCAGTGTATGTCAAAGAAGGACAGGGGGCTGTTCTGCTGTGTGCCCCTCCGAAAGCCTGGCCACGTACGTACAGGTCTTTATGTCTCCATTAGGAAAGCCATTCTTGCTAAGATAACAATAACAACTTGTCCCTCTTGTCTTTTCCTTTTCAGAGGAGGTGACCTACCGCTGGATCTTCAATGAGTTCCCGGTTTTCCTGCACACAGACCGCCGACGGTTTGTCTCCCAGAAGACGGGGAACCTGTACATCTCCAAAGTGGAAGCTCAGGACGCAGGAAACTACTCCTGTTTTGTTTCCAGCCCCGTCACCGGGAAGAGCGTCTTCTCCAAGTTCATTCCCCTCATCCCCTTACCCCCTGACGATGGTTAGCAGATACTCGCTGTGAAAAAACATATACCTCTTCTAAACATTTATTGAAAATTGTATTTTCTGTAATTGTATTTAGGATCAAAAGAATTACAGAAAAAGACACGCACTATCTCGTCATGTTTCTGATCTGCGGCGTTGAACATTTAGGATTGAATTATTTTTGTTGCCTTAGGTGAGGAGAGAAAATACCCAGCAGACATCAGGGTGAAGTTTCCAGATACTACTGCCATGCTGGCCTCTAATATTACAATGGAGTGTTTCGCTCTGGGAAAGTACGTTTTCATTTTTGTGTTCGCCCCATGTACTGAACTAATGAAGGATAGGTTCTTATGAGATAGATGCTTTCACATAGGCACTGGTTTATTTTCTCTGTCTTTTCAGCCCCATCCCTCATATTGTTTGGAGGAAGGTGGACCACACAGACCTCCCGCCCAACCATGAGATCAGTGAATCAGGAGCTGTGCTTCATCTGTACAATGTACAGTACGAAGATGTGGGAGGATATGAGTGCGAAGCCATCAACACTAAAGGAAAGGACTGGCACAAGGCCTGGCTGTACGTGGAGTGTAAGTGATTTCATTGGAGAGTGTCCTTTAACCAACGTTAGAATGTGCACTCTAGCGTGTGTGTGTGTGTATATATATATATATATATATATATATATATATATATATATATATATATATATATATATATATATATATATATGGAGAGAGAGAGAGAGAGAGAGAGAGAGAGAGAGCATACTCTTAGTATAAATATTATTTCTTACAGTTGAATCCGCCAGTGTTTTTTTGAATGAGACAACACAAAAGTAGGTATTTCGGATAGCAATAATGCAACACGTGGCAGTTCTGTTGTGATGTTGAATATTGGGTCGCATATAATTATATATATATGCCCGTTTTGTTTGTTCAGCTGCTCCAGAGTGGGCGGAAACCATCAACAACACTCAGATTGACATCGGCTCAGAGCACACCATGCGCTGTGTGGCATCAGGGAAGCCCTTCCCTTTCATCCGCTGGTACAAAGATGGATATATGGTAAAAAAAAGAAAGAAAAAAAAAGTCATTTTGTCATCTGCCGTTGAACAAATTGGGGGACAAACTTAGCTTTTGGGTCGTGTGTGTGTGTGTGTGTTTTTCCAGTATGGGAAGGGGGAGTTGAAGTTTTCCAGTCTCACTTTTGATGACTCAGGAATGTACCAGTGTATCGCTGAGAACTACTGGGGCATCAAATACGCCAACGCTGAGCTGCGAGTCGTCTGTGAGTCCTCTCAAGAAACAGTGCTCACACTGACTCATTGAATATGAATGCATTATTGCTAGAAGATATATTCTCACTTTATATTCTCCGCTCAGCCTGGGCTCCTACATTCGAGTTCAACCCTGTAAAGAAGCAGCTTCTTGGAGCAAAAGATGGCCGCGTGGTGATCGAGTGTAAACCCCGAGCTGCTCCTAGGCCGCGGTACACCTGGAAAAAGGGGAAAGAGCTCCTCTTCAACAATTCCCGGTCAGTCAACATTAGCGTTAAACAGTGTACTAGAAGGCCGTACCATACAGTATGCATCGCCAATCCACTGTCAAGTAGCTTAGCTTAACTAACTGTACTCATTTTTAGCATTTCCATCATGTTTGATGGGAGTCTGGAGATCCTCAACGCCACCACCAATGATGAGGGTGTGTACACCTGCTTTGCTGAGAATGACAAAGGAAAGGCCAACAGCTCTGGCTATCTCACCATCACAGGTCCGTGAACATTTGCATATGTGTGTGTACATATTCAAATACAGAAAAAAACATTTACAGTTTTCTTGTTTCTCTTGTTCCCTAGAGGCTACCAGCATCACAGAACCACCCGAAGACACTGAGGTAAAGGTTGGGGATGAGGTGATTCTTAGGTGTGCCGCTTCATATGACCCCATGCTGGACATCACGTTCATCTGGTCCATAGACTTCAGGGTCATCGACTTTGACTCTGAGTGGCAACACTACGAACGTGATATGGTAGGGTGATGGTTCATTCTAGCCTCATGGGATTGTCAGCTAATGACAGATATAAAGCTCTGCCACTCACCCCCTTCCTCTGTGATCTTCCTGTTGTTCAGAGTGAAGATGGCAGCGGTGACCTGAGAATAAAGAATGTCCAGATTTGGCACGAAGGTCGCTATCACTGCACGGCTCAGACAGTGGTGGACAGCGATACTGCATACGCTGACCTCAAGATCGTAGGTCAGTCCCAGCATGCTTTGCCTCAAATGATTGTAGACGCTTATTTTTAATTACATCTTAGTTGTTTGGTTGATATGCTGAGCAAGTGTACAATTGAAGAATAAGCTGAGTAGTAGGTCTGGCCCCTCTTAGTCGATTAGTCGACTAATCGGCCGTTTTGGTCTTATTCGACTAAGATTCTTTAGTCGATTAGTAATTTTTTATGCTTCGTCCATCCCTAATGAATTATTTCCAAGAAACGTATAAGCACATCTCTGGTAAACAAAAGATTAAAAGTATTTGTGGAGAAACTCAGTTTTACAGAAAATCAACTAATCGATTAGTCGACAAAATCAAATAAGTGTTAGTCGACTAAGATATCTTTAGTTGAGGACAGCCCTACTGAGCAGACCATCACAATATGAAACTTCTTTCCATGTGCCTTTCCTCCCTGATCCAGGTGTTCCTGGGCCTCCCGGTGTGATCCGGGTGGAGGAGATCGGGGACACGTGGGTAAAGCTGCTGTGGACTAAAGGAGCCGAGCACAACAGCCCCATTCTCTCCTACACCATTCAAACCAGACACTTCTGGGCCCTGAATGAAGATGACTGGAAGGATGCCAGCACCAGTGAGTACTGCTCACTGCCAGCTAGGGGGCAACTCACTCTGAATCCAGCATTCTGACCTTTTCTGATCTGATTGCTTCAACCTGCAAATGAAATGTACTTGCACCAAAACAACAGACGGTAAATGAAACACAATTCTTAAGCACAATTTAATTTTCACTTGCTATTTGTGTCTTTTTCAGGTCCAACCTTTCTTGACGGCAATGCGGAGAGGGCGGAAGTGACAGACCTGTACGCCTGGATGGAATATCAGTTCAGGATCATCGCCACCAATGAGTACGGCTCCGGAGAGGCCAGCATCCCCTCCCTCAAGATAAAAACCTGGGATGCTCGTAAGGAAAGAATACTAATATCTGACATATATTTCAGTCAGGACAGGTCAGGAGAGGGGTTCAAAAACAACAACCTTAATAACCATTTTTCTTCTCAGCTCCAGTTATTTCTCCCACTGATGTGGCTGGTTATGGAGGTAGAAATGGCGAGATCGTCATCACATGGAATGTTAGTAACCCCTAATGTCATTTTATCGTGTACCAAAAATACTTGCAAACATTCCTATGTTTCCAAAATCTAAAGAGATGTTTATTTATTTTTAATTTTTACCACTTCTGACCCCTTAGCCCGTGCAGCCGTGGTATTTCTACGGAAAAAAGTTTGGCTACATTGTGGCATTTAAGCCTCACGATGCTTACGACTGGTGGTACGAGACCATTTCGGACCCCGAAACGAGGCGTTACGTTCACAGGGACTCCTACTTCATTCCCACTGATGAAGATTTCCAGGTCAGAGAGTTTCAGGTGAAGATCAAGTCATTTAATGTCAAAGGAGACGGACCATACAGCCTCACCAAGGTCATCTACTACCCAAGAGATGGTGAGGATTCTTTTTTTAAGTTTGGTTTTAGTTTTGGGATCTTAAATCTCCTAGGTCAAACACTGAACTTAAAGCTATAGTGCGCAACTATTTTATATTAATGTATGTCCGTTACATTCAAGCCATTGCCAAATGAGTTGATAGAAAGCTAATTAAGCCTATTTGCTCTACAAAACTCTCTCTGTATTTCTCAGTATGGCTATGTTTAGGAAACAGTCTGGCGACTTTCACGTGCAGAAGCTCAAGTGAAGATAATTACCTCTTCTAAAGAGTCCATCATGTTTTTTTAATCCTCCGTGTCCTCCTTGGCTACAAGCAACTGAGTGGAGGAGGGGTGGGGGTGGTGCGCGATCACTGATGGCTTGCGTCATGTGGATGCAACAGTGTTGTTGTCATTACTTAGAATTCCACATGGGGCAGACAAAAACTGTGCACTATAGCTTTAAAGTTCAGTTGACCAACTTTTTTTTCTCATTCTCATCCATTTGTCTGACTTCTCCAGTACCTGTGGAGTCTCCGACAGACGTCTATGCCAGACCGGTGTCCTCCACTGAAGCTCTGGTCTGGTGGTTGCCTGTGGTCGACACTGGTACAGGCCTGCAGCAGTACATTGAGGGATACCAGGTACAGAGCTTTTACTGTACAAGTTCCATACTGAAGATTTCTGTCTCAAAAACTTAACAACAAACTTAACTTAAGGTGTAGACATACTATAATAGAATATAAACTGATCATTTTGCTGTTTAGGGACAGCCAATGACTTAAAGTGCTCATATTATGCTCATTTTCAAGTTACATATTGTATTTAGAGGTTCTACCAGAATAGGTTTACATGGTTTAATTTTCAAAAAACACCATATTTTTGTTGTACTGCACATTGCTGCAGCTCCTCTTTTCACCCTGTGTGTTGAGCTCTCTGTTTTAGCAACAGAGTGAGGCATCTCACTTCTATTCCATCTTTGTTGGGAGTTGCACATCCGCAGTAGCTAGGTAAGGACTACTACCCAGTCAGAAGCAGAGTATGAGGGAGTGCCATGCTAGCAGCTAGGTGAGCATTATAACGTGTGTTACAAAGTGACGCACGTTTGTCACGGAAGTAAAGGCTGGACTACAATCGAGCTGTTTGGAGCAGTTTGTGAACAGTGTTTTCTGTTGGAGATGGTAAGTCCCTTTGGGGTGGACTTTGAGCTTTTTCACTTTGTAAACCTATAACGTGCACAAAAAAGATATATAACACAATAAAGGAAAGGGGAAAACCCAAGAAGCATAATATGAGCACTTTAACATTTTACTATTTTGGCCGAGATGTCAATGTTACCTAGCAGTGTACAGAAAACTCTCTCTTTATCCAATGATTAAGAGAGAGTGTTATCGGATCAACAAACTGACAAATATTTCATCAACAAACATCTTGTTCCTTGCTAACCAGGTCAAATACTGGAGGAAATATGATGATCCAGAGCCGGGAGCAAACCGTATATTTGTTTCAGCCACAGTCAACCAGACCAGGTTGGAGAACATGCTGCCAGACTCGCACTACCTCATTGAGGTCCGTGCCTTCAATGGAGCCGGCCTCGGACCCCCCGGTGAACACTGTGAGATGTTCACAAAGAGGCCACGTAAGACCAATTACTCCCAATCTATGCACAACAAGCACCTACAATGAGAGTTATCTTATAGATGTGGTCTTAATGGATCATTTTGTTTTGTCTACAGCACCACCAGAGCCTCCCAGGATGTGGCGCTATGTTACCTGGACAGGACAGTGGTTGTATGTGTGGTGGGATCATATCGAGTATGACTGGTTTGGCAATATTTCCTTCCCACTGTACTACAAGGTGGGTGTGGAAAACTTTGTAAAGCTATCTATTAAGCCTATTAATACCTAGATCTAAGTCTAAATCTCCCCTGCTTTCTGATTTCAAGGTGATGTTCAGAAAGACAGGCTACTACTATGGGAAAGTCTACGTCACTGGCTGGCACTTCATGGACTTCCCCATGCCTCAGTTTGGAGACTATGAGCTGATGGTACGTGGGCGTTATGAAGGGGGGGATGGCCCAATCAGGAAGATTAGCATTAAAGGTAAGGCTAAAATATGAATATAAAAAAAAAATGCCATTTCTCCTCTTGCTCGATTTGTCTCATATTGTTTCTGCTTCCTCAGGTAAAGCATCAATGATCACGCCAACTCTAAGCCTGGCATCTTTGGTGCTGCTGGCGCTGTGCATTGTGGGATTGGAAATATAAGCCCTTCCACAAGTGACATGTATATAATAGACTCTGAGAAGTAAATGTGTGGACACAAGAGATCCAGTCTTCACCTCCAAAGTCATTGGTTAAGATCCTACATCATGCATCTGTTCTGTTGCAACACAAAACAGGAAGTTGTTTTTCACAAAAAAAAAAAAACATTGGTTGTTGGCCCTGATCATTTTTATGGATTTCATCTCATAATGAACAACACAGCAGTGAACTGTGCAGGACTCCTGCATTGGCCATATCTGTAAATAAGATCAGAAATGTGCTCTGCCAAATCAAGGCTTTCATCTCAAAGCAAAAGCCAAAATAAATGACAGATGCCGATTGTTGGATGATATGATTATGATATGATTATGACTTTAAAGTTGTTAAAATGAATGGAAAAACAGCAGTTATTTCACTGCTACATTATGTCCTGTTCCTCTTCTATCATTCAACTTTCTTTATGTTGTAATCACTGTATCCTGTTTGGAGTTCAAATGAACTAAACACACAGTACCAAAGTAGAATTTAACTCATAGAATGGGGAAATGTTATTTTACAAGCACTATAAATCTTTGAGATGTTCAAGCAATTAATATGTAAAGAACTGTATAATAATAACTTGAGCAGAGAAGGACTGCGTATAGATTTAATGAACATATGTCACTCCATTTTCTTTCTTGGAGCACAGCATATCACATTTTAAACAAGCTTATTGTCACAATCATGTACATCTTTTTACATTTGTTTTCTAGATCTTCAACGGTGCTGTGTGACAGGTATAGAGAAGGCTTGCTTAATCTTAATTTAAATTGTCCTCCTCATTAGAATCATGTGCATAGACAAGTGAAGTATGAGTTCCAGCTGCACCAATTAAAGCCATATAACCTGAATGACAACTTCTTATTGAGACAAATGTTTTCTGAAAGTGAAAATGTAATATTTGAATATGAGGCCAGGGTTGGATTGCTGAATAATACATGTATGTATGCTAATTTCTTCAGGCTGCAAAACCATTAAACAGTACAACAATCTATATTGTCTCATTGGTTGAGTTTTAGTTAATTTTTGATTAGCCAATTACAGGTGTTTCTTTCAACATAGTGGGCGTGTCCACCCAACAAAACATTTTTTTAAAGCATTTTCCCATCTCAAGCGCAATCATGGAACTTTTCTGTATGTTGGAATATATGTAATCCACCTTTAGGTACTACTGCTATTTCTATAAACCAGTAGTTTAGGAAGTACTTTCTTAACTACATTATTTCATATTGCCTAGGCTTCTAGTTTTACGTTTTCTAGTGTTTAATTTTTAATTAGTGAAGAAGTAATTTAATCATTCTTTTATTGTCTTCTTGACTTTTTGAGCTCTCTCAGAGCCTGCAAATAAATGTGATGTGTGATTTTAATCAGCAGGTGGCAGTATATCCACGTGCCATTTAACAACAATTGCAGTATTATTTAGTCCATAACATACCCAATATACTGAAGTGTTTTTTATTTGCAATCTGAATTGTTACATACCCATTTTATCATCTTACAATACAGGTTTTAGTATACAAAGTTTTTTTTTCTTTTCTGTATGATGTGTATTCTTTGTTTCACAGCAATATATGCAGTATTGGTTTCTCCTAACGTTTCTTTGCTATCGTTTATTCCCTGTACAGTTTGGAAAAGCATATCAATTATTTTCTGTTATGGTGTTTCAGAACAAGAAAAGAAAGGGCTTTTTTATGTCCGTGTGCTTTTTGTTTGTGCTTTAAAATGAGCTTGCGTGCATACTGTACAATTGTCTCTGTGTGGGAGGCTTTCATCTCTCCCGTTTCCACCTCCATTACCGCCAATTCCCCCATTTTACCTCCTTCCCTTCAAACAAATTGCCTAGACACAGAAAATCCCATGTGAGGCTAAAATCAATGCTGCCATCATTTACAAACAATCACAGCAGATGCACGAAGGCGAGTCCTCCTAGGCAGGGGAGGGAATCTTCCTCCAGAGAAGGACTTTGAAGAGCCTGTTATGGTGATACATGGTGCCCCCTGCTCCATGCTCTGTGGCTCTTCTGTGGCAATGAACAGCAGCATGCTACATCCTTTTAGTCTCTGTGGCTTAGACATCAGTGCTTTTTTTGTATAGCATGAAATCTCATGTTTCTTTCAACCGCTGCATTTCAGAAGATGCGTAACAGTGTTTTGCCTCTGTGACTTTGTCAGATTTATGGTGAAAAGGAACTTCTGACAACATTTGCCAAGTCGAAACTCCACCATTTGATAAAAAAGATCCTGTGTGAGGTGCAACTGAGCATGGTGCAAAGTTGAACATAACATAATCACTAAGAGGACTGTGTGCATGCAAAACATGAAATGGTGCTAATAGGTTACTTCATTGTGGTGGATTTATTTGTGGTGGGTCTGATATTGGGCTAAGATACTATGTGCAGGAAGCAGTACACTCTTGGCTGTGACTGTATGTTAGAAAGTAGATTTAGTTAACTCATCTGATCAAGGATGCTTATGCAAACTAAGCTGCATCGGCTGTGCATCGACACATCGGGTGGTGACACTATTCGCATAGAGTGGTTTGTAGCACACTGTGTGGATATGTGTAATAATGTGATTTATTATCGCAACATTGCATGTTTTGGTTTATTGTTTGAGTTGTATCAGTGTTTGTGTATATTGCATTTGGTTTTATTGGTTGATGTGTTGCATGTTTTAACAGTTATTATTTGCATGGCTTTGTGAATTTGATGTGTTTTGTTGATTAGTTGGGACATTGTATGTTGGACTGGGGATCAAGGTGATTGACTGGAACACAACCCTCCACAGCTCAGGATTGGCCACAGGATTGGGTGATGTATGTTAGGTTGAAGTGTGAGCAGGAGGAAAAAAGGAGAGCAGAGGAAAAGTAACATGGGTGTGACCGTCTGAAAAAAAGTCATAAAATATGTCGAAAAAAGTGAAAAAAAGCCATGTTGAAAAAATTCACATTATAGTATGTTGAACAAAGTGATAAAAACATAGTATAGTATGTCAAAAGAGTCATAGTATAGTATGTTGATAAAAGTGATACAAAAATATAGAATAGTATGTTGAAAAAAGACATAAAAGCCATAGTATATTAAGTCAAAAAAGTGATAAAAGCCTTAGTATAGTATGTCGAAAAAAGTGATAAAAAAGCCATAGTATGTCAAAAAAAGGACAAAAAGTCATAGTATAATATGTCAAAAAAAAGCATGGAGTAGTATGTCGTAAAAAGTGATAAAAAAGCCATATTATAGTATGTTAAAAAAAAGCCATAGTAATAGTAGGTCGAAAAAAATGATAAAAAGTCATATTAAAGTATCTCGAAAAAAGCCATATTATAGTATGTTGAATAAAGTGAGAAAAAAGCCAGAGTATAGTATGTCGAAAAAGTGAGAAAAAAAGCCACAGTATAGTCTGTCGAAAAAAGCCGTAGTATAGTATGTCGAAAAAAGAGATTAAAAAGCTATATTATATGTTGAAAAACGTGCTAAAAAAGCCATAGTATACTATGTCGAAAAAAGTGATAAAAAAGCCATAGTATAGTATCAATTAGCACCGGATCCCCCCAGGGCTGCATTCTTTTTCCTCTGCTCTTCTCCCTGTACACCAACAGCTACACCTCCAGTCACCAGTCCGTCAAGCTTCTGAAGTTCGTGGACGACACCTCCCTCATCGGACTCATCTCTGATGCTGATGAGTCCGCCTACAGGTGGGAGGCTGACCACCTGGTGACCTGGTGCAATCAAAACAACCTAGAGCTCAACGCTCTAAAGACAGTAGAGATGGTTGTGGACTTCAGGAAGAACGCAGCCCCACCTGCCCCCATCACCCTCTGTGGCTCCACAATTGACACTGTGGAGTCTTTCCGCTTCCTGGGAACTAACATCTCCCAGGATGTCAAGTGGGAGCTGAACATCAACTCCCTCATCAAGAAAGCACAACAGAGGATGTAATTCCTGCGACAGCTGAAGAAATTCAACCTGCCAAAGACAATGATGGTGCATTTCTACACAGCCATCATTGAGTCCATCCTCACATCCTCCATCACCATCTGGTACGCTACTAGCACTGCCAAGGACAAGGGCAGACTGTAGCGTGTCATTCGGTCTGCTGAGAAGGTGATCGGCTGCAATCTGCTGCCGCTCCAGGACCTGTACGCCACCAGGACACTGAAGCATGCTGGAAAGATTGTGGCTGATCCCTCCCACCCCGGCAACAAACTTTTTGAGTCACTCCCCTCAGGCAGGAGGCTAAGGACCATTAGGACAGAAAACCTCACGCCAAAAGAACAGTTTTTTTGCCTTCCGCCACTAGTCTTATCAACAAGGCACGGAACCCACCCTGACACTCTCCAAACTCCACCTCTGGCTCTACATGCAACTGTACTTACTCTGCTGTACTGCTCTTTTTTATTTTTTATTTTGAATATACTGTGTATATATATTTATAATTATATTATTTTAACTCTAATTCTTGATTTTCTTAACCTTCTCATATTTAGAGAATGTGTGACATGCACCAACAACACCAAAACAAATTCCTTGTATGTGTAAAAAAAACGTACTTGGCTATAAAGCTTTTTCTGATTCTGATGTCAAAAAGAATTTAAAAAAAGCCATATTATAGTATGTCGAAAAAAGTGATAAAAAAGCCATAGTATAGTATGTCGAAAAAAGTGATAAAAAAGGCATAGTATAGTATGTCAAAAAAGCCATAGTATAGTATGTCAAAAGAAGTTATAAAAAAGCCATAGTATAGTATGTCAAAAAAAGCCATTGTATAGTATGTCGAAAAAAAATTATAAAAAGCCATAGTATAGTATGTCTAAAAAAGTGATAAAAAAGCCATAGTATAATATGTATAAAAAAGCCATAGTATAGTATGTCGAAAACAATAATAAAAAGCCATAGTATAGTATGTTGAAAAAAATGACATATCAAAAAAGTGATAAAAAGGCCTAGTATAGAATGTAAAAATGGGCAGTATTTATATAGCGCTTTTCTAGTCGTAACGTCTACTCAAAGCGCTTTAACATAGTACAGGAACCATCCACCATTCACGCACATTCATACACTGTGGCCGAGGCTGCCGTACAAGGTGCCACCTGCTCATCAGATAAACTTTCACACACATTTACACTCCGATGCACAGCATCGGGGGGAAACTCGGGGTTCAGTGTCTTGCCCAAGGACACTTTGACATGGGACTGCAGCCGCCCCCCCAAAAAAGTGATAAAAAACAGCCATAGTATACTATGTCGAAAAAAGCCATAGTATAGTATGTCGAAAAAAGTTATGAAAAAAACATAGTATAGTATGTCGAAAAAGCCATAGTATAGTATGTCGAAAAAGTGATAAAAAAGCCACAGTATAGTATGTTGAAAAAAAAAACATAGTATAATATGTCGAAAAAAGTGATAAAAAGCCATAGTATAGTATGTCAAAAAAGTGATAAAAAACCCATAGTATATGTCGAAAAAAGTGATAAAAAAGCCATCGTATAGTATGTCGAAAAAAAGCCATAGTATATGTCGAAAAAAGTGATAAAAAACAGCCATAGTATAGTATGTCAAAAAAGTGTTAAAAAAAGCCTTATTATATTATGTCGAAAGAAGATATAAAAAAGCCATAGTATAGCATGTCAAAAAAAGTGATCAAAAAGCCATAGTATAGTATGTCAAAAAAGCTATAGTATAGTATGTTGAAAAAAATTATAAAAAAGCCATAGTATAGTATGTCAAAAAAAGACATAGTATAGTGTGTCGAAAAAAGTTATAAAAAAGCCATAGTACAGTATGTCGAAAAATAACTACAGTATAGTATGTCGAAAGAAGTAATAAAAAAGCTATAGTATAATATGTCGAAAAAAGTGATAAAAAACAGCCATAGTATAGTATGTCAAAAAAGCCACAATATAGTGTGTAAAAAAAACTGATAAAAAAGCCTTATCATAGTATGTCGAAAGAAGTTATAAAAAAGCTATAGTATAGTATGTTGAAAAAAGTTATAAAAACGCCATAGTATAGTATGTAAAAAAGATACGATATAGTATGTCAAAAAAAGTGATAAAAAAGCCATAGTATAGTATGTAGAAAAAAGTGATTAAAAGACGCATAGTATAGTATGTCGAAAAAAGCCATAGTATAGTATGTCAAAAAAGCCATAGTATAGTATGTCGAAAGAAGTTATAAAAAAGCCACAGTATAGTGTGTAAAAAAAACTGATAAAAAAGCCTTATCATAGTATGTCGAAAGAAGTTATAAAAAAGCTATAGTATAGTATGTTGAAAAAAGTTATAAAAACGCCATAGTATAGTATGTAAAAAAGATACGATATAGTATGTCGAAAAAAGTGATAAAAAAGCCATAGTATAGTATGTAGAAAAAAGTGATTAAAAGACGCATAGTATAGTATGTCGAAAAAAGCCATAGTATAGTATGTCAAAAAAGCCATAGTATAGTATGTCGAAAGAAGTTATAAAAAAGCCACAGTATAGTATGTCAAAAAAGCCATTGTATAGTATGTCGAAAAAAATGATAAAAAGCCATAGTATGTCGAAAAAAGTGATAAAAAAGCCATAATATAGTATGTCAAAAAAGCCATAGTATAGTATGTTGAATAAAATGATAAAAAAGCCAAAGTATAGTGTGTCGAAAAAAGTTATAAAAAAGCCACAATATAGTATGTCGAAAAAGTGATAAAAAAGCCATAGTATATTATATCAAAAAATGATAAAAAAGCCATAGTATAGAATGTCAAAAAAAGCCACAGTATAGTATGTTGAATAAAGTGATAAAAAGCCATAGTATAGCATGTCAAAAAAAGACATCGTATAGTGTGTCGAAAAAAGTTATAAAAAGCCATAGTATAGTATGTCAAAAAAAGCCATAGCATAGTATGTTGAAAAAAGTGAAAAAAGCCATAGTATAGTATGTTGAAAAAAGCAATAGAATAGAATATCAAAAAAATGAAAAAAGCCATAGTATAGTATGTCGAAAAAAGTGATAAAAAAGCCAAAGTATAGTATGTCAAAAAAGCCATAGTATATTATATCAAAAAATGATAAAAAGCCATAGTATAGAATGTCAAAAAAGCCACAGTATAGTATGTTGAATAAAGTGATAAAAAGCCATAGTATAGCATGTCAAAAAAAGACATCGTATAGTGTGTCGAAAAAAGTTATAAAAAGCCATAGTATAGTATGTCAAAAAAGCCATAGCATAGTATGTTGAAAAAAGTGAAAAAAACCATAGTATAGTATGTTGAAAAAAGCAATAGAATAGAATATCAAAAAAATGAAAAAAGCCATAGTATAGTATGTCGAAAAAAGTGATAAAAAAGGCAAAGTATAGTATGTCAAAAAAGCCATAGTATAGTATCTCAAAAGAATGATAAAAAGCCATAGTATAGTATGTCAAAAAAGTGATAGTTTAGTACGTCAAAAAAGTGATAAAACAGCAATAATATAGTATGTCAAAAAAAGCCACAGTATAGTATGTCAAAAAAGTGATAAAAAAGCCATAATATAGTATGTCGAAAAAAGTGGTAAAAAAGCCATAGTATAGTATATCAAAAAAAGCCAAATTTTATTATGTCGATAATATAGTATGTCAAAAAAGCCATAGCATAGTATGTCGAAAAAATTGATAAAAAAGCCATAGTATAGTATGTCAAAAAAGTGATAAAAAAGCCATAATATAGTATGTCGAAAAAGTGACAAAAAAGCCATTGGATAGTATGTCAAAAAAGTGATAAAAAGCCATAATATAGTATCTCGAAAAAAATAATAAAAAAGCCATAGTATAGTATGTCGAAAACAGCCACAGTATAGTACGTCGAAAAAATTATAAAAAGCTATAGTATAGCATGTCGAAAAACTGATAAAAAAGCCATAGTATAGTATGTGAAGAAAAGTGATAAAAAGCCATAGTATAGTATGTCGAAAATATGATAAAAAGCCATAGTATAGTATGTCAAAAAAGTGATAAAACAGCCATAGTATAGTATGTCAAAAGAATTATAAAAAGCCATCGTATAGTATGTCAAAAAATTCATAAAAAAACATAGTATAGTATGTCAAAAAAGCCATCGTATAGTATGTCGACAAAAGTGACAAAAAGCCATAGTATAGTATGTCAAAAAAGCCAGAGTATAATATGTCAAAAAAGTGATAAAAAAGCCATAGTATAATATGTCAAAAAAGCCATAGTATAGTATGTCGAAAAAAGTGATAAACAGCCATAGTATAGTATGTTGAAAAAAAAGGGTTAAAAAGCCATAGTATAGTATGTTGAAAAAATGATAAAAAAGCCATAGCAGATATGTACAGTGGTATGGAATAGAAATATATAACAAGCAAAATAATGAAGGTACAGAAATTATATCAGAGTCCTGAGTCTAGTGATGGTCAAATGAAGCTTCCCGAACCATTGTCTTTATTTTCTGAGCTCACTAGATGGCGCTCTCTGTTCAAAGAAAAAGGTTAAAGGAATGGCAATTCAGTGTGTTTTCAACCCTTAGTTGAACAGAGAGCGCCAGATTTTATTTATTTTTTTCCTTTTTAGTCCTGGTGAGTTTGTGTGTGAGTCAGACATGTAAGAACACATTCACCAAGTTGAAGCCATTGCCTTACACATAGCAGTCCTCCCTACAGCCCTGCTCCCTCAACTTGCTGTGTTGTCGCCATAGTAGTTTCAGTCAATGTGCTTCCCAGCAGTCAGCTCCCCCTGCTGTACATAAGGTGCCTCTGCACCCCTTTCGTTTCAGACCCTCCCACCAGCCTTTGGGCCACGCCTCCTCATTTACATACATTTTTGAAATGCTGAATGCTTAATCCAAATGGAAAAGCAGAATCTTAAAATGTCAAAGGGCAATTGCCAAATGTAAAATTCAAAAGATAAAATTTCAAGTGCAAAGGTTAAAATAATATATATATATATATATATATATATATATATATATATATATATATATATATATATATATATATATTCTATTTAAGATTTAAGTATTTCCATTTAAGCTTTTCCATTTCCCAATCGGAGTTTCATATTTGATGTTTCTCTTTTCTTATTTCCATTGCGATTTTCAATCGATCAAAGATTTCAACGATTTCAGTTTAAGCATTTATATTTACGCTTTGCATTTTCAATTTTACTTTTTACATTGCACTTTACATTTTCTACTTTGATTTTTCAGTTTCCTTTTTCTTTTTTTAAATTCAATTATGGCATGATTTTTCCTTGTAGCGTAGTAAAATAATAATATTTTTAATTTGATCTTGCCTTGTTTTCTCTTTGGACTTTAAATTTGAATTATGAATACATAAATCCTTCATATTAAATAGATTTAATAATAGAGTTGACGCCCTTGGTGCTCAAAGCAGGTTCAGACTGTATGATTTCATCCCTCTCACATGCACCTTTTGCATTTTTATCAAATCCTCTCAACCCTTTTAGCTCCATTTCCATTATCTGAATTATCCCCATCCTAGTACCAGTGGCTGTGTTTTTGCACAACAGCACACTATAAATTTAAATAGAAAACATTTTTTCAATAATTTAACAGTTGTGTTGCAGCACTAAGGGGAATGCTATGAATACAATAAGCACCAAATGGGAAAGCATGGGAAAGCTCAAAACAGAGAGCAAAGAGCCAAACTAGGACATATGCAAAGGAGTCTGCATTAGCCTTTGCGCTAGCCCATAAATCACATACACATGGCAGGTCCCCCTGGCTTGCTAGCTAGTAAGTCTCAGACTAGAGAAGCCACTCCTGCTGGCCCCACAGAACAGAGTATAGCCTGTTGAGCAACATCAGATGGCAGATGGAAAGAGCCACACTAAATCTCCCAGACAATTTGGCGTGGCAGAGCTGGCCTGTGTTAGCAGCGCAGCTAACCTGGTAAGCAGCCTGTAAGAGCACAGTTGGAGGCCCCTCCCGCTGTTCGATTGGCTGAAATGGGTTGCGGTGTCAGATCAGGAAGTAATTGCCTCTTCTATGGGTAGTTTATGACCCTGTTTACCCTGTGAAGAATAGCTCCTTCCCATATCCCTCTTTCTGGTGGTGGTACTTTGTAAGGCTGATGGTTGATGTAGGTGCCCTCTGGCTATTAGTGAACAAAAAGAATGTGCACCTTGAGGCTGAAGGAAACAATTTTAGCTGTATTGTGTGGCATTGAGTAAGAATTGATTGCTTACTGAGCATTGTATACTCTCACAGAAAAGCTTTTTTTTCTGTCCATTGGCTAAATTGGGAAACTTCATTGTGGAAATATTCCCTAGATACCCATTAGCCTGACCGACAGTGCTGTCTAAATTCAGAAATAACAAACAGGTTCCCAGATTTGTGCTAATAAGAAATTCCCATGTTTATAAAGGAGTAGGAAGAATATGGGATGAAATATGTGCCACCAGAAACTGAATTTGAATCATTTATATTTGAATTTGAATTGCTAAACTTGAATAATTGCATTGAAAAACTATATACTAAAACTATATTAGCCCTGAGACCATATTGCTGATCACACAGTATATTGTGTTTAGTGATGAAGTTGTCAAACCTTGTAGAGAATATTTGTTCTTGTATTTTTGAGAACTGGGAGATTAGTGAAACAGGTCTGTAGTTTGAAAGTGTATGTTTATCACCAGCCTTGTATATTGGTATCACCTTTGCCATTTTCATTTTATCTGGAAAAACTCCAGTTTTCAGAGATTGATTAAATACATCCGTTAGAGGTTAAACAACACAACGAATAATACTTTTACATTCTTGCTTAGCACATAATTTATACTGCCAGCCTTTGCAATCTCCTCAGCTAAACCTGGACCAACTCCAACAAAAAAAATCATTAAATTCATTTGTATGGTGTAAGAAAGCTTTCAAAAAGATGTATGCACAACTTTAAGAATTCATATTCGTATTTTAAACATTTGTGCGTAAATTAACTCTGGCATGCACAATTACGTTTTCATACACGTGAGTCAACAAAATTACATTTGTATTTTTATATGAGTGTGACTCTAGAAGCTATGACTGTAAACATTCAACATACAACTCTGATTTCTATGACTATGAATTCTTCACTATGAACACAAATTCAAGTTTGTGGGTACGAGTAAAGAACAGCAGAAATGACGTCACTGTCGTCACAGGGCAGGAAATCGAACCTAGATTTCATCCAACGCGCATGCGTCAAAGGTGAAAGATGGAGACGGGTATGGCTGCAGCCTGGAGCGTCCCGTCTCATTTTTATATAGGTCTATGGTCTCATGCCATCCCGTCTCATGCCGAGGCTGTTCAATGGTAAGTTCAGAGGGTCAAAGACAAAATACGAAATCGCGAATTATTTAACCATACGTATAGGTTGCTGGTTTCTGGATGTTATTGTTGTGTCCCTGATGTTAACGTGATTTGAGCCTCATTTAAAACTGCATTAGCGTTGGTTGACATTTGTTAGCGAATATTAGCTAACGTTGGATAGAGCAATTTATGGTTGCATATAGGGATGCACCGATCCACATTTTTTCACTTCCGATCCGATCCCGATACCTGAATTTGTATATCGGCCGATACCGATACTATTCCGATACCAGAGCTGTGTTTGCTTTAATATTATTATTATCATTATTGTTGATTTTATATGATGCTGAAATAAACTCCTCTAAACGGGCAAGTATGATATGGACGTACGTATGCATGTATGTCCCAAAAGGCAACTTGAGCTGTGTTTGCTTTAATATTATTATTATCATTATTGTTGATTTTATATGATGCTGAAATAAACTCCTCTAAACGGGCAAGTATGATATGGACGTACGTATGCATGTATGTCCCAAAAGGCAACTTGAGGTAAGTATAAGGTCAGAAAAGGAAGTCAGAAAAACAGGAAAAATCTCATTCTGAAAACAGATATGCAACTGTAAGGGTTTCAAATTGATTGTCATGTCAATATTTATTACATTCCCAAAATGTCAAATACTTGAGTCTTGAAATATAAGAAAAGTGCAAGTGTAAAAATCTCTCTCACACACACACACACACACACACACACACACACACACACACACACACACACACACACACACACAATCAATAAAACAGTGTGTGAACAACGAAATCAAGCACACTGGCTCTTGTAGCATCAACAAATCAACGTTTTAAAATGTCAAATATCTGAAATATAAGAAAAGTGCAATAACTGTAAACATCTTACACACACACTTAGTTACACACACACACACACACATACACACACACACCTCTGTTTTCACGGCTGCGCAGCGGGTGCTCTGAAACAGCGGCCGTCGGGACACGATCCGCGGTCTCTGGGGGACGCAACAACGGGGAAATGAAACTCCACAAGCCAGCGACAACACTGGGACAGACGGTTGTGAAAGTCCTGTTTTGTTTTTGCATTTTGCTGTCTTGCTCTGCGGTGTTTCCACTGTGAAGTATTTCCAAACAGCGGACACACAGGATAGCATTGAGCTAGCCACAATGCTGCTCATGCTACTATCCTGCTAGCTGGCTGCAAACTGCGGAATGGACTTCCTGAGCGGGGACGTGTCTCATAACTCTGTGTCTCATTGAGCCGCGCCTCCCTTCAGGAAATCTATTCCACAGTTTGCAGCCAACCAGCAGACCAGCCGGCAGGAATCACTTTTGGAGCCATTTCAGCAGACAACGTTAAAGTGCAGACATGGCTCGTGGTATCGGAAATCTTCGCAGGTTGGATCGGGAACATCCGATACCTGAATTTCGCTGGTATCGGTCCCGATACCGGATCACATCGGCCCCATCCCTAGTTGCATACTTTGATGGTTTCTTTCTGTTATTGTCCTTAAGGTACACATCAGTGTTTTTAAAAAACACACCGCAGGTGACACGATGCACGGTGTTTGTGACAATGTAGGCGGTGAAGACGTTGTGTAACTGCGTGTTTCCCTGCAGCCGATCCCGATCCCGACGCGGCGTGAGGAGCGTCCGGTCAGCTGCTTTGTGTCGGGCTGTGGCCCCATACTATGCAGCCCAACCTGGCGGCGGTGGCCCGGGATGCTGCCTCTCTGGTGCGGGACAAACAGCGGCCGCCGACGCCGAGCACGATGATCAGCAAAGCATTCTCTCACTGTTTTATGACAACGCCCGTGTTTGTTTTGTTTTTTTACAAATAATGTGTTTCAAGTTGTCATACTTCCATAAGCTGCTGCCTGTATAAAGTATGAACAATGTGTATTCTCCATTTTAGCATCTGTAAATCTGTGACCGACCTCTGCACAAACAAGAATACAAAAATAAACATGTTACACTCATTCCAAGACTCCGTTTTTATTTTATATTCTATATTCAGTCCCTCCAGAAAAGTAGGAGTTTTTTTGTGATTGTTGCGGCACGTTTTCTTAAAAAATGCGATGGAATATGCGGGATATTTATGCCATTTTATGCGATGAAAATGCGGGAACTTGCAAAAACTGCGGTTTGATGAAAAAGAGAAAAAAAAGTGATTCCCCAACACTGTGTTCTCAGTAGGTGAAATTACGTCACTTCATAACGTTCCCATGGCAACAGGGGAAAATGGCTGCTCTTGTGTGAAGTAAACGCAACATTTTTCAACTTTCTGCTGAGATATATGTGACTTTTTTGCCACGAAAATGCGGGGATTATGAAGTCATGCAAGCCCCGCATATTTTGCGTGGAAATCGGCAATTTATGCGGCGAAAGTGCGACGTATTTTAAAAAATGCGGCCCCCGCATAAATATGCGGACTTTGGCTGATTATGCATTGAATTCTGCGATCGCATAATCGCGTTTTTCTGGAGGGACTGTATATTGTTTTCACACTCGATTTGTATGATACTGTTTAGTTAAAAAAACACCAAAATATATCAAGTAGCATGTTCATTAGCATAGTCTGCATTTATACTACTGTTAAGTTAAAAATACCAAATATATGAGACGGGACGCTCCACGCTGCAGCCATACAGTCTTGGAAAGATGGCTAACAACAGACCTGAGGCTGGCTCAGCATCACAGGTAAAGTAAATAACGTGTTTATTCAACATTTTTTATACGATTTTACTATTTTGATAGCACTTTATAATGATATACATTTCCGCAACTCAGACGTTATTGCTTTAGTTTGCAACCTAACTGAGCCAGACGAAGTGATTGCTTTAGCTTGCAAAATAATGATAACGTTAACTTACGCCTATTAGTTTGCCAAACATACTTCAGTTGCAATGTTTTGAATGTCTATCTAGCCTAACGTTACATAATGTTGAATTGATACAGATAAGTTAACGGTACCATGTATTGCATGTAATATATATTTTGTTACTGTATTAGCACATTATGCTCATTAACATTACAATGACTTGCTGGTTGACGTTAACTCATATCTGGCTCAGTTGTCAACACTACTGATCTGGTTGACGTTGCTAAACAATATGATTACAGTGCAGTTTAGTTCTAACATCACTAACTATAATGTTACTTTAACACAGAGCACTTCGTCAATGCTAACGTCGTCTAGCACTAGCTAAAGTTAACAGCGAGTAAATATCGTTAGGTTGCAAGCTAAAGCAATAACGTCTATGAGTGGCGGAAATGTATATCATTATAAAGTGCTATCAAAATAGTAAAATCGTATAAAAAATGTTGAACATGTTATTTACTTTACCTATGATGCTGAGCCAGCCTCAGGTCTGTTGTTAGCCATCTTTCACCTTTGACGCATGCGCGTTAGATGAAATCTAGGTTCGATTTCCTGCCCTGTGACGACAGTGACGTCATTTCAACTGTTCTTTACTCGTACCCACAAACTTGAATTTGTGTTCATAGTGAAAAATTCGTAGTCATAGAAATCAGAGTTGTACTCATGAATGTTTACAGTCATAGCTTCTAGAGTCACACTCACATAAAAATACAAATGTAATTTTATTGACTCACGTGTATGAAAACGTAATTGTGCATGCCTGAGTTAATTTACGCACAAATGTTTAAAATACGAATACAAATTCTTAAAGTTGTGCATACATCTTTTTAATACGAATACGAATTCTTAAAGTTGTGCATACATCTTTTTGAAAGCTTTCTTATACCATACATTAGCAGCTAAGGTCATATCCTTAATTGCTGTATTGTTGGGTTAGGGTCAGAAAATAGTTTAAGTCTCCTGTTTTGCCTTTTTTATTCTTGATAATTTCATTCAACACCTTCCATGTGTTTCTTATATTGCTTCTGTTGTTCTCCAGTAGTTTACTGTAATAATTATTTTTATTGCTTCTCATGATTCTGGTCAGTTTGTTTTTGTATATCTTATATTTGTTTTCTGCTTCTTTTGTTCTCTTCTTTAAAACTCAGATACTAGTGCCTTGTTCTTGAAACTCTTCAAGGTTGAATAATCTTGAAGATGCATGTATTGCAGAAACCGTTAAATATCTGCCCTTGTATCTGGTATGAACGGAAGAGAAAGGCTTCAGCCATTAGTGTGGTGCACTCTCAGCTGTCACACAAGAGGCCATGCAATGAAGGATGGATGTCAGCTTTAGAAAAGAGGAAGGTGATACCTATGCTGTCAGGAAGGAAAAGCTGGAGGGTGGAAGCAGAGCGAGGCAGAAAACTAGCTGGCAGGAGGAAGAAGATAGACTTTGAAAGACACCACAAAATGATGTGGCATCACTCAGTGCCCATGGGGCAAAATCATCACCTACATTCTTCCTCACACCCTCCAAATGATGGCAGGATTTATCACGCATTCCCTATTCACAGGGAAGATTTCTCTAACAGGGAGTAGATGACATGAAAGTAGAAGCAGCTTAATAGCATGAATGTATGATTGCTGAACTACACCCAAACAACAGAAATCCTACCGATGTAGGAATCCTAAATCCTAAAATGTACTCAACTCTGCTTTATTGTTTAAATTAGCGACTATTTGCCTGGATTACATTTAAACAAACCTTGCTTTGCTAAGAGCCCGCATCAACGGGGCATAAGCATAAGCATTTGTTTAATTTAGCAGCTAATTGCCTGGATTGCATTTAAACTAGGCCTACACATGCTTCGCTTAGAGCCTGCATCAACGGGGCATAAGCATCTGTTTAATTTAGTGGCTATTTGCCTCAATTGCATTTAAACTACACCAGTTATACTCAAGCACTTATAGCTATCTTCCCTTACAACGACTGCCTCTCTGATCTCACGATTGTTAAAACGCTGTTCGCTACTTTAGCTTAGCCATTAGCAATGGCTACTTCCTCTCCTGCTCTCTCTTGCTCGGTGTGTCAAATGTTTAGCTATTCCTCTGCCTGCTTTAGTGATAATGACACATGTAATGTAGTTTATTTGCTGTTCTGGAGGCGAGGCTTAGTGAGTTTGAGGCACGGCTCCATACCATGGAATAAAAGTCGTATGCTTCCGTAGCTGGCCAGCTTAGCGTAGCTGGTGCGGGCCAACATACTGTAGCTCCTGTTAGCAATCCCCCGGCAGACCCCGAGCAGCCGGGCGAGTGGGTAACTGTCTGAAAGAAGCATAGCACTAACTCTAAACCGGGGGGTGCACGTAGTGGCGGTCGCTCTAAACCGGGGCATCCTCGCCTTTCTAACAGGTTCTCCCCACTCAGTGATACTTCATACAACTGCTGAGAAGCCAATTCTGGTTATTGGGAGCTCTGTACTGCGAAACGTTAGGATGTCGGCTCCAGCGGCTACAGTCGTGTGCGTCCCTGGGGCCAGAGCGGGCGATATAGAATCTTATCTAAAGCTGCTGGCTAAAAATAACCATAAATACAGTAAGATCATACTTCACGTAGGTGGCAATGATACCCGATTATGTAAATCGGAGATCACTAAAATGAATGTAAAGTCACTTTGTGCATATGCAAAGACAATGTCAGACTCAGTAGTTTTCTCTGGACCCCTGCCAAACCTGATCAGCGATGAAAAGTACAGTTGCATGTCATCCTTCAACCGCTGGTTGTCAGTTGGGCTGCCCCCTCTTAGTCGATTAGTCGACTAATCGGTTGTTTTCGTCTTAGTCGACTAAGCTTTCTTTAGTCGATAAGTCATTTTGTATGCTTATTCATGCTTAATTACTCATTTCCAAGCAACTTATGAGAACATTTCTGGTGAACACAAGATTTAAAGTGGTGCTTTTGCAGGATTAATTTCGGAGAATCTCATTTTTACAGATGGTTAATTAACTACATTTATATTGCGCTTTTCTTGTCTTAACCACTTGTCAAAGAGCACAGCTCTGTCGATTAAATCAACTAATCGATTAGTCGACTAAATCATATAAGTGTTAGTCGACTAAGAATTTCTTTAGTCGAGGACAGCCCTAGTTGTCAGAATGGTGCCCAGCTAATGATGTGGGCTACATAGATAACTGGAGGGCGTTCTGGGGAAAGCCTGGTCTGATTAAGAGAGATGGCATTCACCCCACTTGGGATGGAGCCGCTCTCATATCAAAAAATCTGACCAAGTCTATTATTGGTCATAAACCATGACAACCCAAGGTAGATATTAGTAATCAGAGGTGCAGTGCAACGCGCTCCTCTGTGCTTCCATTAGAGCAGTCACCCTCTCATAGTCTAATAACCACGGTGTCTGTCCCCTGACTTAGATCGGTTAAATCAAAGGTAAACAAAAGAGGAGCTATACTTTACAACCTAATTGGAATTAAAACAACCACTGCAATGATAGAACAGAATAGGACAATTAGATGTGGACTATTAAATATTAGATCTCTGTCTTCCAAAGCAGTATTAGTAAACAATTTGATATCAGATAATCAAATTGATCTATTCTGTCTTACTGAAACATGGCTGTGCTATGAAGAATATGTTAGCCTAAATGAAGCCACTCCTCCAAGTCATATTAATACCCAAATTCCTAGAGGCTCAGGCGAGGAGGGGGAGTTGCAGCCATATTTGATTCAAGCCTGTTAATTAATCCTAAACCTAAACTAAATTAAAACTCGTTTAAAAGCCTTGTTCTTAATCTTCAACATCCAACATGGAAATCATTCCAGCCAATTATATTTGTTGTTGTTTACCGAGCTTCAGGTCCGTATTCTGACTTTTTATCTGAATTCTCAGAGTTTTTATCATGTGTAGTCCTTAAATCAGACAAAATACTTATTTGAGGTGATTTTAATATTCACATGGACGTTGACAGCAATAGCCTTAGTACTGCTTTCAACTCACTATTAGATAAAAACGTTTACACTATATGCCTATCTGACAGTGCTATAGCTAAATTTAAGGAAGATATTCCAACAGCATTTAACTCAATGTCGTGCTTTAATATAACAAAGGACCTTTTGTTGTTAACCTAATTTTGTAGACAGTGCTACGGCCTGCCTACGGACAACTTTAGACTCTGTTGCTCCCCTCAAAAAGAAAATGATGAAGCGAAGGAAACTAGCACCTTGGTATAACTCCCAAACTTGCAAACTAAAACAAACTTGAAAGTAAATGGCGTTCCACCAAACTGGAAGAATCTCATTTAGATTGGCAAGACAGTCTGAAAACATATAGGAAGGCCCTCAGAAATTCCAGATGAGACTATTACTCATCACTAATAAAAGAAAATAAGAACAACCAAAGGTTTCTTTTCAGCACTGCAGTCAGGCTGACAGAGAGTCACAGCTCTATTGAGCCATCTATTCCTATAACTCAGTTGACGACTCACTGACGACAATTAATCCCCATTTGCCCTCAACTTCTAACAGTTCACCTTTAAACGCAGGACTGCTAGAAGGAACGACAAGACCTGACATATACCTAGACTGCTTTTATCCTATAGACCTTCAACAACTAATGTTAAAGGTCTCTTCAGCTAAGCCATCTACCTGTCTCTTAGACCCCATCCCAACGAGGCTACTTAAAGAAGCGCTACCAATGGTTAACACTTCATTACTAGATCATAGATACATGATCAATATGTCTTTATTAACAGGTTATGTACCGCAGTCATTTAAAGTAGCTGTGATAAAACTTCTTCTGAAAAAAACGACTCTCAAGCCTGAGGTCTTAGCCAACTATAGACCTATATCTAATATTCCCTTTCTCTCCAAGATCCTTGAAAAGGTAGTAGCTAATCAGTTATGTGATTTTCTAAATAGCAATAGTTTATTTGAGGACTTTCAGTCAGGATTTAGAAAGCATCATAGCACAGAGACGGCACTGGTGAAAATTGCTAACGACCTTCTAACTACTTCAGAAAAAGGACTTGTCTCCATACTTGTCTTACTAGATCTTAGTGCTGCTTTTGACACTATTGACCATACCATCCTGTTACAGAGACTGGAACATTTAGTTGGTATTAAAGGAATCGCACTAAGCTGGTTTAAGGCCTATTTCTCTGATCAATCTCAATTTGTTAATGTTAATGACAAATCCTCCAAGTACGCTCAAGTTAACCATGGTGTTCCACAAGGCTCAGTGCTTGGACTAATTCTATTCTCCTTATATATGCTTCCTCTAGGCAATATTATTAGGAAACACTCAATTAACTTTCACTGTTATGCGGCTGACCCCCAATTATACTTATCAATCAAGCCAGATGAAATCAGTCAGTTAGCTAAACTTCAAGCATGCATCAAATATATAAAATCATGGATGTCCTACAATTTTCTGATGCTAAACTCAAACAAAACTGAAGTTCTTGTGCTGGGATCTAAACAATTTCGAAACTTACTATCTAAAGATATAGTTACTCTGGATGGTATTGCCCTGGCCTCCAGCACTACTGTCAGAAATCTTGGACTTATTTTTGATCAGGATATATCCTTCAACGCCCACTTAAAACAAACCTCAAGAACAGCCTTTTTTCATCTTCGTAACATTGCCAAAATTAGGCACATCCTGTCTCAAAACAATGCTGAAAAACTAGTCGATGCATTTGTTACTTCCAGGATGGACTATTGTAATTCCTTACTATCAGGTTGCTCAAATAAGTCCCTTAAGACTCTCCAGCTGATCCAGAACGCTGCAGTGCGTGTTCTGACAAGAACTAAGAAAAGAGATCATATCTCCCCTGTATTAGCTTCTCTGCATTGGCTTCCTGTAAAATCCAAGATTGAATTTAAAATACTTCTACTGACCTACAAAGCTCTAAATGGTCAAGCACCATCATATCTTGAAGAGCTCATAGTACCTTATTGTCCCACTAGAGCACTGCGCTCCCAGAATGCCGAGTTACTTGTGGTTCCTAGAGTCTCTAAAAGTAGAATGGTAGCCAGAGCCTTTAGCTACCAGGCTCCTCTCCTGTGGAACCAACTCCCAGTCTGGGTTCTGGAGGCATATACTGTCAACACATTTAAGAGTAAACTTAAGACTCTCCTCTTTAATAAAGCTTATAGTTAGGGAGTGAGGAGTTGCAGCGTCCACCTAGCCCGGCCCACCTGCTTTTCTGTCCCAGAAATGCTTGTTACTTACCTAGCTCTGGGGAGCTTGCTCCCCGGAGTCCTTATGTTTCTTTTCACCCAGGATGAAATCCCGGGATTAGGGTGGCACCAAAATCATGCTTCCAGCTGTCGCTGTGGTTCTGCTGAAATACCCTGCTATGCCGTGCTGCTCCCTGCTACGCTCTGCGGTGCCCCGCACTGCCCTGTAGTGCCCTGCTGTATCCTGCTGCGTCCTGCTACGTACGGCTATGCTCTGCCGTGCCATGCTACATCCTGTAACGCCCCGCAGTGCCCCGCTATGCCATGAATTACTACAACCACTATTTCTAGTCACTGTTTCATTATCTTTACTGTGACTGTGTGGCAGACAACGCCTACCAAGAGCCTGGGTCTGTCCGAGGTTTCTTCCTAAAAGGGAGTTTTTCCTCGCCACTGTCGCACTGAATGCTTGCTCTTGGGGGAATTACTAGAATTGTTGGGTATTTGTAAATTATAGAGTGTGGTCTAGACCTACTCTATCTGTAAAGTGTCCTGAGATAACTCCTGTTATGATTTGATACTATAAATAAAATTGAATTGACTGACTCACATTATCTCAGACTGGTGTCATCAATGTTAGCATATTGGTATCGCAGGCTCAGGTTCAGCCACAGAGACAGGCTCTATTGTCAACACAGCAGATACATAAACAGTCATTAATGGTGTTGTGTTGTTATATAAGGTGACATATCCGATTCTTGTGTTACACACATTTGTACTCAGCAGACACTGTCCATCTTAACAAGAAGTTTTATCCTCTGTAAGTCATAAAATGTTATTTCCACTGAAAAAACAACACAGCAGTAAATATGTCCCCCACTATAAATGATGGCTTCCCTGTGTGGGCCAAATAAAAACGTGTGACATTGTAAGCTTTAACAATGGTTCCCCTTTTTTGTCTGAGTATTTGACACTGATAGTAGTTGTGGTGTTCTGCTTGGGCTGATACATGTAATGTTGCGAGTATATGGTGTTATGGTTGTGGTTGTTGAATCTAAAAAATTAAATATGTATGTAAGTGTAAGTAGTATTTGTGTTGTAAGCTACAACACAAATACAAAAGCTACAACACAAACACAAAAGCTACAACACTAACGCAAATGCTACAACACAAACACAAAAGCTACAACACTAACGCAAATGCTACAACACAACTGTAAATATCTATGAAGTTACCTCTCTTTCTGAAACGGACCCCATCTGCCGGCTCCGTTTGTTAACAACACACTCACTTACGTTGTCGCTTATGTATTTGTGTTGTGGCTTTTGTATTTGTGTTGTAGCTTTTGCGTTTGTGTTGTCGCTCATGTATTTGTGTTGTGGCTTTTGTGCTTGTGTTGTGGCTTTTGCGTTGTGTTGTATAGCTCTTGCGTTTGTGTTGTGGCTTTTGCGTTTGTGTTGCAGCTTTTGTATTTGTGTTGTGGCTTTTGTGCTTGTGTTGTGGCTTTTGCGTTGTGTTGTATAGCTCTTGCGTTTGTGTTGTGGCTTTTGCGTTTGTGTTGCAGCTTTTGTGTTTGTGTTGTGGCTTTTGTATTTGTGTTGAACTGTCTCGGCCATCGTATGTGCAACATGACAACAAATTTAACTCTAAAAAGAGTGTTGTCATGATTGCAAAAACCAAGGAGGATCAGGGGAACGTTTTCCCTTCCTTCTTTATGGCAAACAAAGCACTAAATGTGGTAAACAAAGTGAGATATTTGGGTCACATCATCAGAAATTATTTATGTGATGATAATGATGTGCCAGTGTAGCAAACTGTATGCGAAAGCCAATGTGCTGGCATGCAAATTTCACATGTGCACAGATTATGTTAAAACTCCCTTTTTAGAGCCTACTGTACCCCACTATATACAGCCCACTTGTCGTGCAGTTATAGTAAGGCAAAAATGAGAAAGCTTCAGTTGGCATTTAATGATGCATTCAGAATCTTTATCTGCCAAGATGCACAAGTGCGAGTCATATACTAGTTTGTGACTAGTAATGTTCCCACCATTCATGCTGTATTGAGAAATTTGATGTACACATTTATGTGTCCCTTAACTTATTCAAAAAATTATGTCTTTAACTGACCCCACACAGAGTGACACACGTCTTGCTTTTGGAAACTTTGGAACAAATGTCTGCATGTGTTTTAATCACTTTGATCTAATGAAATTCAATTTACATAACCTTTTTGTCTTGTCTGTGTTGTTGTGTTTTACATATTTTTAAACTGATATGGACCTGTATGTCTGAAATAAAGTTGAATTGAAAATTGGATTAAATAAATTCCTAGTCAAACACTTAAGCCCCTTTCCCACTGGACAAAACCCCCACTAACACCGACTAACAAAGGTGGGAAAGGTTACAATCTGCATTTATTCCCGGGAGAAATGACTGCATTAGTCACGGCTATTTATCTGCTGCAGCTCCGATCTGCAGTGCTGAAAACATGACAACCAGGTTTATGCGCTCATTTTCAAACCTTTTTGGGCGGCTATCTCAGCTTCAAATTCCGTCTGTCTCATGCAAGCATCGCTCGAACATCATTCCAAATTAGTCTGCACCGAGTTTGAAAGAGAAACCGAATAAGGCCCAGATATAAAAAAAGAAATAGCCATCATAACATTTTTACTTGCCTCCAGGCTGCTTTCTAGTGTTTAGTGACGTAGAATGTGACACACCAGAAAAACAAACCGGAATGGCATACTCATCTACTGTATGGCGTTTTTACCGGGTTTTCCTGCATTTGGTGGAAAAAGGATATTAGAAGTTAAACGGAACTACATCCATGTTGGCTCTGTGAGGCTGTAGTGCTAATGCTAAATGCTATCATCAAAATGCTAACATGCGGATGTTTAGCAGGCGTAATGTTTACCACGTTTGTCATCTTAGTTCATCTTAGCATGTAAACACAAGTGTTTACATGCTAATAAACACTAAACCAAAGTACAGCTGGGCTGATGGGAATGTCACTAGTTTTCCAAGTATTTGTTTGGACATAAACCAAAGCAGTGGACAAATTAAAATTATATTATACATTATCTCCACAGCCTGTGTAATATTCCCTGACTAGTAAATTGGCTTTGGCATTACAATCATTAACTTAGCCTAGCTCACATTCCATTGTGATCACTCATGAAGCACAGCGCAAATTCTTTCAGGAAGACGTCATTAACCCAATCATTACTCTTTCTCCGTAAATCAAATCAGCTGTTAAGAAGCGATACTTTCACTTAAACCAATCAGACATGAGCACGGAATTCAAGGACCAATCACAGCACTACAGCTCTGCTTAAATATGTTCTCCCTGTGCTGTTCAGTTTTTGTTGCAGGCAAAGCGCTCAACCCTCCACCTCCCCTGCCACTTCCAGTCTTCATGATTCTCCCGGATGGCCATTCCGTTGCCTCGTCGGTCGTCTGGACTCCATCGGGGGATATGTTTCCTATTCTCTACCCCTTTAAAAAATATTAATTTGATGGAGTCTAATCTCCAAAAAGACTCATACATTTTTGTCATGCAGTTCTATAATAAATATTGTTCTTTTGCATATCTGCAAACAAAGTCTCTCCTGATTGGAATACACACAAGACCTTGTGAAGCTACATGCTGAACACCTGTGATGTACCTAAGAAAATCTTTGCACACATACGGGTAAATACAAGGGGTTGAAAGTGCCTTGTGTTGTGAAGAGTTAACGTATTATCCCCTTAATTGAGACAGATGCATTTTTAATGACCAGTCCTTGCTCAAAGCCAGAGAGGCATCAAATTATGCCAAGGAAGTGAAAAACACTAATGGATATGGCTCTGGGTCGCCACTGAAAGACGAACTTTGCAGTTTTTTAATGTCCTTTCCCCTTGGTGAAATCTTTTAACCTGCATTTGTTTTAGTCCTGAAATGCTGAAAGGGTTCATCTGCAAATTATGGGATGCTGGTACAGTATATTGTCGCATTACAGTCAAATATGTTAACTTTAGCACTGTAGATATTATTATAATAATATTCAGTTCTTCTAAAATAATCGGTTGGATGCTGTTGGACACAAAAGCATTTAATGAATACAGACTGGTTATGGCTTCATGAACCATAATTGTATTCACAATCACCACACAAAACATCTGTTTTCCTCCACAGTTCAATGGTATTTATCTTCAAGCTTAAGTTGGCATTTTAACTAATAATGTAATGTAATTACCTGGAGAGAATCAAGCACATATAACATTTCAGCATTGCAGGGACCACTATATACATATATACATATATATATATATATATATATATATATATATATATATATATATATATATATATATATATATATATATATACACACACACAACATACAGTAGGGATGCAAACACAAGTACAAGCATAACTTTGCACATATGCAGAAAGATGCACATGCGCACACACACGCGCGCGCACACACACACACACACACACACACACACACACACACACACACACACACACACACACACACACACACACACACACACACACACACACACACACACACACACACACACACACACACACACACACACACACTGATTTCCTTTGCTGCCATCTGTTGTAAAAGCCTCAGGGGAGTTACGGTAGGCTGCAGACTGTGCCACAGTTGGGTGCTAAAATGAACAGCACAGCAGATGCTTAGGTTACTTTTCAGTAAGTTCCTATACAACCTCCAAGACAAGACTGCCAGTTTCATTCCACGTAAGGATACTTACGGTGCTCCTGTCATGCAATAATGTTACTTATTTAATGACACCCATGCAAACTACTTGTAGAAACATCTGTTCTGTTCATGCTTGTGAGGGATGAGGTGTATGAACTAATCTCTGCAGGGTAAATCGAGACAGCTAGCTAGACTATCTGTCGAATCAAGAAACAAGTTCCTTCTTGAGGCTATTTTGCAGCTTCACTGTTGCTTATGTTATATATATATATATATATATATATATATATATATATATATATATATATATATAAACGAGCATTTCCTGGGTGAAAGTATTTTGTTTTCGCCACAGTGAACTCTGCTGTCCGGCTTGAAAGCACTGTGTTTTATGTTGACACGTGCCATTTCATTTTGAGATTATTTTCCATTGGATATTGAAGTGCATACGTGTTGTGCAAGGGGGATTTCATTTAATTCCTGCTTTCTTCACAAATCACACCCTGACTATAAGGAAGGATGGAGAAGAAGGATGCAGGGTGGAAAAGGTTTGACATCACCACCTCATTGTAAAGAAATGCCTCTCAGACAATAGGAACCATATCCTATCAATTCCCAGGAGAAATGATTCTATAGCCATGCATTACTCATTGGAGGATGACACAGTGAAGCCCTTTTTTTCCCATTGTTCCTGAACATTACCCAAATTAGCTGAGTCTCTAAACCAAGCTCACTCCTTGCTGATGTCACCAGAGCTCCTCTGTGAGAGCAGATTAGTTGCTAATCATCTGTTTTGAAGGAGTAGGTCTTTAAATAAGCCTTTTCTTTGAGTTATATAGGCTACAGTTTTACTTTTGGGTTGCGCTGTTTGGATAAAAGATTGTAAGCAGCTCAAAGAGAAGGGGTTTCTTTACTTTTTAGATCTGAAATGTAGCTGTCACCCTGATCTAGGCTGAAGAAGTGTGTGAGAAAGTAGGGATTAAATGTCTTACTCAAGGACACTTCACAAGGACACCATGGGAAATGAAGACCTTATGTTAATGCAGGTTTAAGTTTGTTTAATATGTATTTATAGATTGATATATATATATATATATATATATATATATATATATATATATATATATATATATATATATATATATATATATATATTGAGATAGAGACTAAGCCTAACTTCACCTGGCCTTATCATAATTTGTCTCAATCCTGTGCTATCAGTGACTTGGGGATACTGCAGCTCTACTAAAACGTCTTGTTTTGGAACAAATCTCTTCAAATACACAAAGCCACTCATGGGTCATCTCACAAAGGCACATACTGTGTGATGTGCTTCAAACTTTTGAATTTGGTCCATGATTGGGTTCACGACACCATTTTTTGTCTCACCTCTCCCGTCATTCTCCCCTGTATTCTGTCCCAACACGAGCAAAGTAAATCCCAAAAAGCAGAAATGTACAATCCCCCTGTCTCAACAAACCATTAACCCCTTGCACAGTGAGGCCTCAGCCATCGATTCCAGACTACCTTTTGTCAGGGTTGATTTCTGAACCCATATGTCACACACCTTAAATCGTAACTCTCGCCAAAATACAACCTAGGGTCTTTTTGTGAATGTACGTGAGTCAAACTTTAGTTTAAAAGCATATTTAGGACAGAATCTCCACTTTTAAGATTTGCCGTATTCTCGTTTTTTGGTCAAATGGCCTTTTGAGTGGGAGAGCTAGGGGCACTTTTATGCTAGCCTCAAAATAGCTATTTTTAAACACCAAGAAGGCTCGACACAACATGAAACTTTGCTTGAAGTATCTCCAGGAGCTCTACACATTAACGCAAGCATTGAGAACATTGTTTGTGGACACAGATTTACTAAAAAGAAAGGTTTTGAACAACTCACCGTAGCTCTTGTTGTTTCCGGTCGCTGCCATCTCGGCAGTCAAAACGAGTCAATATCAAAACAAGTAGCAAAAGATTTAGTATATCCCTTGTGCACCGGTGTAGTTAATGTGTAGAGCTCCTGGAGATCCTTTGAGCAAAGTCTCATGTTGTGTCGAGTCTTCTTAGTGTTTAAAAATAGCTATTTTGAGGCGAGCATAAAAGTGTCCCTAGCTCTCCCACTCAAAAGGCCATTTGACCGAAAAACGAGAATACGGCAAATCTTAAAAGTGTCGCTTCCGTCCTAAATATGCTTTTAAACGAAAGTTTGACTCACGTACATTCACAAAAAGACCCTAGGTTGCATTTTGGCGAGAGTTACGCTTTAAAATGTACATGGTGAGCCCTGTGGATGAACAGACTAGGGCGCCACACTGGGCGTTTGAAGTGATGACCACTGAAAGAAAATAGAAATTATGAAATGGCTCATAGTAGCTTTTTGCCATAACAAGACGGTTACATACAGAAGGTTTACACATAGGGCTTGTCAACCTCTTGTGACAAATACGCGGTTTCCTTTCCATGCAAAAGGTTAGAGAAGTGACAATTGTGGACAGAGGGCGTGACCCCAGAGAACGTCAGGATGAGGTTAAAGGTCAGATGGCAGGGGCTATAGGGTAATATGGTCAGACAGTGATATATTATTGTAGCCTTAATGCAAACAACTCTTCAAGATCTGAGAGAAACCAAAGAAGAGCTGGGGGGGGGGGGGGGGGGGGGGGGGCTAATATCGTAAGAAATATAGGTCACGGATGTGTCATCCAAAGGCGATCTTCTAGGGTTTTTCTTTCTGACCTTTTTTTCTGATCTGTACATACATATCATATAGTATATCATATCGTACATATGTGATTATCTATTCAGTTCATTCACTATTGACAGATAGTATTACAGCAATGCTGATGTTAGTCATTTTTTTATCTTTAATCTCTTATTTAGATCCCCATTTGCTTCTACAATTAGCTTCATGTTCCATAAATTGGTTGCTAGTCTTCCTAGGGTTCTGGGGTTTTGTCATCTAAAATGTAACATTGTCATAGCAATTTTGAGCACTTGCAATCTGTTAAACCCCTATTTGAGTAAATAAGCTTTTGACAGATGTTTGTTTTTTTGTCGAGCAGTCATGCAATCCCGTTTCAAATTACTTATTCCATGCTTCCGTCATGGTTTCTCTCTGACTAAACCCCCGTGGTGTGAAAAGGATGAAGAAATACCAGCGGAGCATGGGGATATTTAGTGCCCTTTAACCTTTAGAATGACCCCAATCAACATCTGAGGTACAATGAACAATAATGAGTAATACTTATGGTTGTAAGCAGTTGTTAGAGACAGGAGAGAGAGACCTGGAGTCTCATTTATAAACGTGGCTTCCGCACACAACGGGGCTGAAAATGTGCGTATGCCACTTCCCACGTAAAGGTTGTGATTTATAAAAAAACAAACTTGACGGGAGAATGAAAACTCTGACCCATGCGTACACACATTTTGGAGACAATGGGAATTGGCAATGCAGATGGTGAGGTAGTGAACTGAAGTCAGACTGCAGAAAGTAAATGTGGGAATAGTGATTACTCTGAATATTTTCAAGTATTGATGCGTCACGCACATTTATTTCACTCCATATCATCCACGTTATCATGAAGATTAAATCCAGCAGTGTTATTTGCGCTTGTACTGAGTGATAATTGTTCCATAAACACCTTGTAAAATCCAACTCAAATCTTAAATAAAAATGTATTCTTAATAATTTAATCAGCACTGTCTCACCGTCACATTGTCCGCTATGGAGCGCAGGAGGAGGAGATGGCCCGACTCCATGGAATACAGAATAGCAACAAATACACTTGCATATACTGTGCATATATCATCAAATGTCAAAGTCTGGAAATACAGCCGTTAAGCTCTCGTGCAATCGTTACATTTAATGTCCTCGTTATAGGTCAGAACTTTAATACTGTTCGTGACAAAACCTGCATGAAGAAAATTAGACTTTCGTCCCCTATCCCCTTATGCCCGTCCCCTATGTATCTCGGGGTGGGGGATACCACCAGTTGATGCTGTGATTTTGGCAAGGAGTTAACAAATTGTTTAAAACATATACATTCTGCGGTGACCTCCGTGCGTAATGCTGCATGATGGCACTGCCGGCACTGCAGGAGGAATACGCCAACTACATTGGATATGTAGTGAGTTGGTTCCAGTAGAGAGGGCGCTGTGCCGGAACCGTGCCATCCTGGTCCAAATACAGGTCCTCGCCACTCTGGGGGCAACTGGCTGTTTCCAGAGGGAAATAGCAGACAAGTGTTTTTTTTTTTTAAATAAATATTATATATAATCTTCAACTTTATCACTAGGGCTTGTTTGGATATAATATATAGTTCTGTTAAATATTATCATATAGGTCTGGTATATCAAAGCTGTCCCCGAGTGCCGTAATGCCTGCCGTTTTGGACGGTATTATTAATATAGGTAGTCTATAGATCAGGTTTCCCTACACTGTGCCGAAATTATAATTCAATTTGCAGCAATTCACCAGTGTCTGAGAAGTTTTTTTGCTTTTTTCCCGCCACTCGTCATGATTCGGCGTAATGACCAGGGTCATTAACATACTGATCAGCATTCATGAGGTGCTTTGCATTGACTATTTATGGTTCAAAATGGGCGTGTACAGGGCGGGATAAGAGGCTGACTTGTGGGTAAGCTGTGATTTATTAAGGGAACATTGCTTACAGATGTGCATATGCACAGTTTTATAAGTCAGAATTTTTTTGGCGTAAGCCATTTTTGACTTTTGGGCGTACGAACAATTTTAGTAAGGATCCTACGCACAGTTTTATAAATGAGACCCCTGGCTACTAATCCATCTTTCATTCATAGATTTAAAAGGTTAAAAGCTTTAGTGAAAGCATGGTAAAATACACCACAGTCAGTATTTATCCTCACATTTCAGTATGGCAAATACAATCTGACACACTTCACAGATTGGTTTATCTTGCTGCTTATGCCCAACACATTGTCACACATAATTTGGAGATTGTTGTTTGCAGATAATGGGGTAATCTGCCAAATTCTGTGTGCAGAGCTTGTTACTGAAGCTAACATGGCACACGGCTGATGGATTACATTTTGGCAGCTGATAGGTACAAAGCTGTTGCGGTGCGTCTTGAGCTTTGTGAAACAGTTCTTCATTAGCGGTAGCATCTGGACTAACTAGCTTGGAAAAAAATGAAACGACAGGAAGCAATGACATTTTTTAAAAGGCTTTACTTACAAGACAGGATTTAGACAGATGTTTTGTTTTGGGTGCACTGATGTTGAACAAAACCTTTCTGTCAAGTCGAGTCAATTTAATTTATGTGGCACTTAATTTGCCTCAAGGGGCTTTACAATCTATGCAGCATACAGTATAACACCCTATATCCTTAGACACTCATTTTGAATAAGAAAAATGGAATGGAAGACACTTCAGGTAAAGCAACAGAGGAGGGATCCCTCAGGGCCAACAGACTTGCAATAGATGTGTACAGTACACCAACGTAGTAAATTAAAATTACAGTGTAGACAATCTGGCTGACAAGACTCTAGCCTAGACAGATTGAGACATACAGTATATGAAGAATATAGATCCAGGAGGACATTGATCAATTTTCAGGTGCCGACAGACTACACAAACATAAAAGAAACAAGCACACAGAGTGAGACAGAAACAAGAATAAGGCCTGAAGTAATCAAATAATATGCAACTAACTGAACATTAAGGCAAAAAAAAAAGATATGTAGCTACAGACAAATAGATCAAGCTTTCATTATAATACTGCTAGTATTAAAACGCTTGCCTCAACTAAAGATAGAAAGTATTATTCACAGGAGCATATTTGCATGTGCAGTGAAGAATAAAACTGTGACCTGAAGACCCTGAGACGAATGAAAGTACTGGGCTCTGGTGTGGGCAGCCAGACTGACAATCCTGCAGATGAGAACCAGTTCCTCAGACAAAAAGACTTGCAATTATTTCCATCGCAGGCCAATCAGACACACTGTGCTGGGGCAAGAAGACCGCAATCAATCTCCAGTTCTTGTAATGAGAAACATATTTGTCTCTACCAGTGAAAAGATAATCAGCAGCTGAACAGAAGGGTCAACAGGTCCTCTCTGCAAGGAAGTAGTGAAACAAATAACACTAATCTTTATCAGCCTCCACTACTCCATAGCTGAATCCTTAAACAAGGTTACCTTCAAACCTACAGACCCTTAACACAGCTGCTGGCTGTAGTATCGATCAGTGAGCATGTACCAGCAGTTTTCCTCTGTGGCCTATGTAAAGCATTGATTTGAATATGTGATATGAAACTGTATAGAACATAGTTTACTGTAATGCCTTTCACTGCCAGAAGAACATATTTGATGTGCCCGTTGTGCCACAATGTATCCAAATGTGATTAAGGACAAGAATAAAGGTTACCTAGTCCTGTCAAAATGTGTTCAATGGAAGAACACATTTTCCTTACTAGATTCATGAATGGACTAAAATTTTCAAACATCTTAACATGTTGGTGCAAATAGCATAGCTTTTAAGATTAAGCTGAGGAAAGAATATTGAAAAAATAGTCAAGAGAATACATTAGAGCTACATGTTGTTAGAAATCAGCGTTTGGTTTACTCATTATTAATGTTAGTGTCCTATAAAGTAAATGTGTGCACTGTACTTGGCTACAAAATGTAGTACTTTGGGTCATTATACAGAGGGAATGTATACCCAATACAATCATACATGCTTGTATCTCTCAATAGCGTCTTAATGCGATGCAGTATTACTCTTCGAAATAGTCTTTCTAATATATGCATCAAGATACTGCAGTTTATAGTAGAAGTGTTAAGCTAAGTTTGCTATCTTAGAAGTTAGCTTAGCACAAAGACTGAACTACCAGCACTATGTCAGTATAAAAACAAATTAAACAAACTACATAATGGGTTAATTATTGAGCTTTAGAGGTGCTTTGTTACCTTTGGACAGAGACAGGCTAATATTTTTTTCCATTACCAAACTGCTTCTTATCTAACACTCGGCAGGAAACCTATAGTATTTTCCAGAGCGTTAAACTATTTATTTTGTTAAAATGTATTTTACACCTTAAAAAGATCATAAAAACTCACAGGCTGTACTCCCCCAGTTATCAGTACAGTGAGGAAAATGACCTAAAGTTAAGTTTGGACAGAGCCACACTAGCTCTTTGCCCCCGTTTCCACTCTTTGTGCTAAGCTAAGCGGCTGCTGGCTGTATTCACGGAACAGAACTTAGAGTGGTATTAGTCTTTTCATCTAACTTGACAAGAAAGCAAATACCTGTAAGCATATTTCTCTAAATGTTAAACTATTTATTTTAACACATTTAGCTGTTGAGTCTTCTACTGCAATTTCAAATGCAGCTCTTTAATTGTGTTTGATTTGTTTACCCTCTCCTCAGACACTGAAAAATGTACCCGACCCTCTGAATCCTACTGTGTTGTTTAATTGACGTAAGCATCTCATGATTTCATACAAATTGCTCTGTAATATTTAATATTTGTAATAATTACATTAATTTGTAATATGATATCATTCCTGGGGTGTGCCTCTGCATGTAAAAGTGTGTGCATATGCAATGTGTATGTCTGTGTGGGTGTGTGCTGAGGTTAATGGAGCTCGTTTTATCTTGTCATTGTTTGTGAGATGGAGGTGAAACCAATTTCAGATAATTGGAATGAGTAATTGAAATTTATGTTGCCACTTTAATTACCCTCTCCAACTTTTATTTGGCCAATAAGAGGAAAAAAATGGGGGCTCTAAGTTTGAAAGTGAAAAACATTAAATCCGATAAAGTGAAGCAGAAAAGCATGGTAAATGATACAACAAATCCATTCATTATGCTCTCCTTAGTGGGGAAAATTCAATATCTCATTTCTCATATCCTGCTGTGTGGACTTTAAAGCTTCTGTAATTGTGAAAACAGTCTAATTCTTTCACAGCTTTGAAGATTTTTTAACAAAGCTACTGAACAAGTTATTAGATGTTTTTCTTCATAGAATCTGTACATTTATTCATTCAAATAAGTTACAAAATAAGACTTCAAAGTAAACATTCTCTTTTAAGGTAGCGAAAACCGGAAATTTGTATTTTTCTATAAAAGACAAAATGTATCCCCCCTCAAACTGATCAATGCTACTTAACCAATAGACCATTATATACCTAAAATAGAAGTATTTTACACAAAGTAAAGTGCTAACGTGAACAGTCTATAGAGCGATAGAACAAAATCCGAGCGGCAGTTGCTGGTTGTATTTAGCCACCACAGGGGTCTGAGACGCCGGCTACCAGCAGCAGTTGTTTAGCCAACGGGTGACTGTGAGCCAGGTACAGGCACCGGCAGATGTAAGTCCTTTCAGGGTCCATGTAGTGGAGTTTAACCAGAAAAAGTGAGCGTCATGCGGCGATGACAATTACGTTTAGGCGCCAAAACGACTAGTTAAGTTTAGAAAAAAGATTGTGGTTTGGATTAAGACATTTCCGAGGAACAAATGAACGTTTCCTGGATGAAAGTATTTTGTTTTCGCCGCAAAGTGAACTCCGCTTGAAAGCGCTATATTTTCCATTGAATATTGAAGTGCATATTTAAGTGTTTGGCATGCCTGGCCGAGTGGCACTATATCCATGGTATTGCAAGGGGAATTTAATTCTATGCTTTTTTTCCACAAATCACACCCTGTGTGTGTGTGTGTCTATATATATATATATATATATATATATATATATATATATATATATATATATATATATATATATGTGTGAGATATGTTACGTATGTGTGGGATGTTTTTAGCTGTGACCACAGTGTTCATCTGACCTCTTGTGACTCCCAGTGTATGACCTGTGAAAGGATACAAAGGCTTCTGACCAAAGCCATAAATCCATATTAGACACTGCGAAGGGGACAATTGAAGCAACATCATTGTTTATTATTGAAGGTTTTTTGAGATGCTACATTTTATATTTGACAGTTGCTACAAGCACAGCTTTTGCATTGAAATGTGTTAACAGTGGCAATGCAGTTTAAAGATCGTGAAAAAAATATTTTCTTAATCACCTTCTCACTATGAGCAATAGGGCTCTACATGACCAGACAAATGTCTACCAAAGTTGGAACACTTTTGGTTATTTAATATGAGAAATTTCTGTATTTTTTGTATTTCTGTTTTTGTTTTGTTACTGGTATGAAGTTGGAAAAAGGTGATGTCACAAGCTTCCGTGCACCAATCACAGTTTGTGAACATTTAAGTCAGTGTGATGACAATTGTGGGGTTGTTTGCTTGTATTGCCAGTTATGTCAACCAAATGTAATCAAACTACACTCACAGTTGTGATGAAGCAGATTAGCTGAGTTTTTTAGCGTTAACCTCTTAATGAATAATTACCATAAGGATTGAAGCGTTTACTCTCCCAAACATCTTTCCCACAGCTCTCATATCATTTTGACTGATGTTAGATATAAAGAGATAATGTGCACAAGCCATGTCATTTCTCTGACGCTCCATTGTTCCGACCTCTCAATAAACCGAAAAATTCCCTTTGGTCCTACAGCCCACTAGTCCGACCTCCACCAGCGATATTACAAATCCCACTATGGCACCACCAAGACCCGCCCTTCAATAGCATTTATTGGCCAGGCATCCATACTTACGCAAGGTAGCGTAACCCCATTTGTACAGGTCCTATCCCCTGACCAATCGGCAATCCTAACCTTAACCACTCGAGGTCAAATGCCTAACCCCAACCAATCGAGCTGCTTCGTAGGGCAGGTCTTGGCATGGCCATAGTGGGGGACGTCGGACTAGTGGGCTGTATGACCAAAGGGAATTTTTCGGGTTATTGGAGGTTGGACCAACGGAGCGTCGGAGAAATGGGCAACCTCCGATGCCCATACATTACAGTCAGGAAATCTCAAGAAGGCACAAAGCACTTGTTGACAGCTAACGTTTTGTACTACAACACTGGCAGGGTGTATTTCATGTAGTCTTACTTTTTTTGTTGTCCATGCAGTCTGGAGCAGGATTATTGTCATGCATTGGAAGCAGGGGAGCATGACGGGCACAGACAGCAGTAGCTCTGTCAGTATCAAGTATAGTATGGTTGTCTCCCTGTCTATTTGTCTCACCCAGAGCGGGGCAAGCCAACCCTATATCTTTTGATCAATGGATTCTTCATTTGTCCATCTTTCTTTCTTACTCTCCGTTCCCCTTTTTTTTCCTCTTTGTACACTACTTTTTCATAAAATACTGTACACACCACGCACATACACGGCAGCATTTATGCTGGCTGTTACACTGTGTAAATCATAGTGGTTAGTAAGGTTGTTAAGTACAACGTATAACCTTCTAAAGGAGTTTTTAATGGTAAAGAGATTTACTCTCTCAACCCCTCATTGCACATTCTGGTCTGTGTATGAGTGCTTTTTTTATTTTTAGTTTATCTTTCTTTGCATGTGTGTGGAGTGAGTTGTGTGTGTTTAAGTTTAGTTTTTCTTTTTGTGTTCTCTTTCTCTCTCCTGTCTGTCTCTCCACTGGATCAAGCTGCGGGAAGTGGTACTGGTTGCCTGATTGGCGCGCTTCCACACCTGTCTGTCATTGAGTAATCAACACACCTGATCCTCATCCAGCTACTCTGAAGTTCCATACCTCGGCCTCACTTCCAGTCTCTGCCAGAACGTTGAGTATCGCAAGTGTGTGTGTAATCTATGTCAACGACTAGCCGTTTACTTTGCTAAACCAAAATCTCAGTTTTCACACGTTGCCTGCCTGTGTGCCAGTCTGCTAATTACTTCGAATTCTTCTTTGTGCAATAAACTGTTTGAAACGTACTGTCTGTCTCAGTCTGCTTTGGGTTGTGGTCAAAGATTCTGACGAATCCTTTGTTCAGATATTAGTCACATATGGTAACACAATACAGAACACAGTGTGATAACTGCACAGCGTTACAGACAGCCAATGGCATGATTACAGTACCTTTCATAAATTTGGAGGTATATTCACTGATTTGGCATCCAATGTGTTTATTCAAAAACATCTTAGTATTAATTGCAGAATGCAATGTCTAATGCATTCCTAACCCGTCTCTGTTTATAACATAAAATGCACTCTATGTAAGGTGTCTACTTGAAGCTGTTTAGCCACTAGTCCTAATATTTCATTCCTGACTTTCTACTTTAAGCTGTATATTTATTGTTGAAATGTTGGAACAGGATGAGCCAAGAACATTTGGCTGGTTGAAATTATGATTTACACCTGCTGCATTACAACTATTAAGATATCAAGTATTTAAAAATGACAGGGGTGGTTCTAAGGTTAGCAGAGATTTGGATGAGGTGGGGTGTTATGCTTTAATTCAGTTAATTTACTTTATCAGCCTACACCTTTTACCAGAAATACAATGTCGCACTCATATTATCTTCTCACTCTTATTTGTCCTGTTATTTAGTAAAATATGGCTGCTAGGAGAGCAGTGATGCAACCCGCACTATGTGAATATGCTCCATCTAAGGCAAAACCACAGTGGCAAGATTGCATTACTGCATATTTAAATCATTGTCATCTAGTTACAGTTCTATGCTCGGGTCACAATGACAATGACATATTTAATCAAGGGCAATGATATTGCAGGCATTCTATTATTTTTGCTGTAGTATAATATGACACCTCATGGTACATGGTATCACTTTTCATTTATTGGTTTTAAATTCAATTTTAGTTGTGGCAATTCTCTCTCTCTCTTGCTCGCTCTCTCTCTCTCTCTCTCTCTCTCTCTCTCTCTCTCTCTCTCTCTCTCTCTCTCTCTCTCTTTGTACGTGTAATGATGCTGCAAGAGTTTTCTGAGCAACAAATGGACAATGGCTGACAAATAACTGAAAATGCACCGAAAATTTTAGGTAGTGATGAAAAGGTAATGGCTGGGGAAGCAAAGAGACCTGAGCATAGAAGTGGCCTTTTAAATGCACCTAATATTCTGCCATCAAGACCAACATTAAGCTATGACTATGTTTGGCAGGACTGGATGCTGGGGTTTTTAATAGAGCCCTTCATATTTATATCCCACATGCTCTAAAAGCTTTGAGTGGTCTTGGTTGCCACTGCAGCACTTGAAGACACTCATGGATGCTGCGAGGCCAGACCGCGCTGAAATTATCATAAAACCCAAATGTGGCCTCTCAGATCAAGTAACCACACAAATAACATAGACACTCAGCAATGAGGTTGGACCAATTTCTCATCTGGGTGCTTCAAGTGTTTTTAATGACCTGCATCATATTGCTCACACAGGTATTGCTATATTTTCTCTTTATCTGTGTTACTATGCATATAAAAAAAGTATTGAGAATCAAAATCAATCAAAAAGCAATTTCTCCCTGCAGTTATATGTGGTAATATCTATAGTGAAGGGGGTGAGATGAGTAAGAGGTAGTTCTAACATTCCTTTATACACACACACACACACATACTGTGTTACACCTGCACTGTGAAAATGCAATGCCAGATATGTCTGTATGTGTTAGCAGCATACTTTTAGAGTTCCTGTACTCGACTGCACTGTATAGAAAACATGGGAAAACACTTACTGCATTGCACCACTGTTGCTCCAACACAAGTGGAGTTATATGAAATGGAAAAACACAGCAATAAATCCAAGAGTGATGGCTGATGAGAGGTTTGATCTGTGGAGGGGGGGCCCCTAACGGGCTGAACACAAACATAACATAGTAACATAACTCTTTTTCTTCTGAAACATTTCACCCGATGATTATGTTTTTTACAGAACTTAGTAGAAGAAAGAAAGCTGAAAAGAAAGAATGAAAGGTTGAGTGGTGCCTTTTGAACTCTGACACATTAGTGACCTTTTGGCATTGTGGATCCACTAAATAAGCTTCCCTCTCATGAGATTGAGCCCCTTAACCATTTTGATCTTTTTGACCGAAGAGGAACCCCCACTGGGACACAGGGTGACCCTAACATGCCCTTCTGCTCCGTTCTAATGAATTGACCACTAAAGGTCAACAAAGGAGAAAGTGCTTCTTCTTTGACAAGAGAGGTGCAGAGAAATCTGAAAGCATTTCCCAAACACATCCGATGCACCACTATCTCCCGTCATAGTGCTTTATGAGGTCCGACGTAACAGTTAGATAAGAATTAGCTCTGTTGTAGTCCAGCCTTTACTTCCGTGACGAACGTGCGTCACTTTGTAACACACGTTATAATGCTCGCCTAGCTCATGGATGTATTAAGAGAACGGCCTAGCTGCTAGCATGGCACGCCCTCATACTCTGCTTCTGACTGGCTTGTTGTCCTTACCTAGCTACTGCGCATGTGCGACTCTCAACAAAGATGGAATAGAAGTGTGATGCCTCACTCTGTTGCTAAAACAGAGAGCTCAACACACAGGGTGAAAAGAGGAGCTGCAGTAATGTGCAGTACAACAAAAATATGGTGTTTTTTGAAAATGAAACCATGTAAACCTATTCTGATATAACCTCTAAATACAATTATCAACCTGAAAATGAGCATAATATGAGCACTTAAAAAAATAAATTTTGAAGGAATTTAAGCCTAACCCATAATTTGTTTGAAGAAATTTGAAAACAACCCATGTAACCTAATCTTAAAATACTTTGCAGAATTAACGTAGGCAGTTGCGTTTAGGCAGGATTTTTCCATCTATGTTGTGGAATCCAAAATGCTTCCTCACATGGTGAGATGTCCTGATAACTGTTTAGCCTGGGTTGCTTTTTGTCTCTAGTTTCCGTTAGCACAGAGAACAACAAAAGCCTAGCTCACTGACTAGTCAACCGGGCATGCAGAGGAACAGGTTGTGCCCCCTGCTGGAGTACAAGACAATGCCTGTTGTGCTTGTACACGGCATTTCTTAATGCGAACACTTTACAGACAATTACCAGACCGACAGTTTAATTTTCTGCCACGTTCTAACAGTAGTTCAAATTTCAAATAAAAAATGACTGGCCTAAAAGAACAGAAGGATTTTAGGTCGCAAAGACATCAACAACATGCAGAGATTTACAGTATCCAATAAAGAAATGCCTTATCCATTGTGTTTATGTGTGCGACCCTGTGCCACCAAACACAACCTCCTGCAAAGGTGACAAAATAAGTTTTGGTGCTTCTCAAACATTATTTGTCAGACGTTTTTTACTGTTGTAAGAAGTCCTTGTGCAGGTTACTTTTACTCCTGCGACCCTGATGTTCAGTCAAGCACAACCACATAGACAAGCGTTATTTGTTTTTGTCTGCCATCAATATATGACATGCTGTCCAAACACACTTGACATCTCCACTTTGTCATGTTAGTGGTCAGAGGAGAACTCCCAGGTCAAATCAACCCAAAATGATTTGGCTTTTGTGTGGACGCAGCAGAAGAAGTGTGTTGATTCATCTGTACACACACACGCACACACACACACACACACACACACACATACATACACACACACACACACACACACACACACACACACACACACACACACACACACACACACACACACACGCATCATTATAGCATGGCTCCACCATATGAGGCTATTTCAGTGACAGATCTTCGCTTAGTGCTCCTCTGTCATCAGCCCTGTCATATTGCATTGTTGCTATGACAACCACGGCGCGATGTCAAGCCAAGCAAGGGAGGTAACAAATAAGGCCCTAGTGCCAGACACCCTACTATTTTTAAATAAGATTAATGTGATTAAGACATATGGCATATACTGTGCACGCAGGTGCATTAATTATATCTGACAGGCTGATGTCTTTAACAAGCAGTTAAAATGCTGTGAAATGATTTTGACAGAATTATGACTTTCACCATTGGTATGTGCCAATAAAAACCTACTCTCTGACCTTCTGTGCCTTTCCGTGTCCAGGGTGGCTGTAAAAAGAATGGCTTGGTATTGGATCATAAATAACTGACAAGGCTGCTGTTGTATTAGAAAAACAAGAGATTTTATAAGGTGAAAAGAGAGTTGTAAACATCAGAGTGTGAATGTTCTTGTAGCTCTATCCTTGTGAGAACGTTAGTGTTAATCCTTGTCACACAAGCATTTAAAACAATTCCAATGGAATCGCCGTAATTCATGGATTCACCTGTAGGGGTGAACTAAATCAGCAGAATTTTTTTTTTGCTGAACTGAACTGCGAAATGTGCACTGTTGACCAACAGCAAACTGTCTTGACAGTTGCTGACCTTTGAAGGCATTAAAAAGCCAGAGAGCCCAAAATTGGGGAAGCTATCATATCTTATTAGCTGTTTTGCACTTTTATTTAACCTCCTTTATTGGAGTAAAAAACTGTTCCACAAAAGAGCAATTGTTTGCAGACAGTTATGACGAGACAGTGGATGGTACAAACATGTCCTTTAAAGAAATTGTGAGCGAGCTTGTTAGCTTAAAGTGCTTTATTTTAAATAGCTTCATTTCCTTCGATAACTTTTTATTCAACAAAATGGTGAACAATGGTGAACAAAATGTAAAGGCGAGTAAAAAGACCAGTGCACTGACTAGTGCAGGCTTAGCCAGCTAGCGAGTGAGCGGTTAGCTCAACCGGTAGCCTACAGCAGTTTAAAACTAGCCGCAACAAGTAGTCACTAAGCTTCTAGATGACATATTTTGCTAAAACCAAAGATCATCTCCACTGTAACGATTTCTGGTGTGGGTTTATACTTTAGAAATGAATGATGAAATAATTTTCACTTGGTTCTCGCTCCTTTAAAAGGCTAGTTTAGATCTTGAGTTTAAAGTAGGTTGGTGGTCATGGAACGAAATCAATAGAAGATCCTCACTGGAGGTACACAATTTTGTGTCTGTGTTGCCATACGCAGCACTAAAAAAAGGGGTCCTCCACAATCCTCATTAGCATTGTAAAGACTGAGGCCACCTGATCCTTGCATCGCTTTGACCTCTGTGGTCATAACAGAGCCGGTGTCAGAGCTTTGTGTGTGTACTAAACCGTCTGTGTTCAGGCTGCTTTGATCCATGTAGTCTATGATCTATGAAATGACCTATATGTCGATGCTAAACAGATGGTTACTGTTTAGCATTTTATTTGTTACTTACAAAACACAGCCCTTGCTATTATACCCTTTTGCATGAGTTTGAATTTTACTTACTGTATTTGTACATCATAGGAATCATATGTAATCATAAGTATGTAAAACTCCTGATGCTATTTCATGTTGGTAATTTTGGGCTTTTAAGATTTAAATGTTTTCTTGTTGCACATACATGTTTTGCAGAATGAAATGCAACCATTCAATTGGACTATGATGGGTCAGCTTCTCCTCATAAAGCCGTTTTCTTTTTTTTTTCGCTGTTGAATGTCCAACGAGGGGACAGTAAATTTTTTATTGGGCACTTTCCACGAACATTGGGACCAGCAGGGTGCTAAAGGCACGCCCAGTCAATCAAGCCATCAATCACATTTATTTGTGTGTGGATCATTCTGGAGACATTCTGTCTCAAAATATCTGGACATATTATGAGCATTAAAAAGGAAGTGAACGACAGACAGTGAACATTTGTCCACCCAGACGCCCAGTGGCTCTCCAGCAGATGCAATACATAAAATAAAAAGCATTGTGGGATGGATCGGGTAGCAGATCAGTGTAATGCTTAGATTTGTTTATCTGGTGATTTTATTTCTGTCATGATGCAACAACAACAACAACAACAACCTGAACTATCTGATTGGCTTTATCTGAAAGGCATTATCCACCAATAACACCATCTGAAGATAGTTAATTTATAAAGTATTTTTTTAAATCATGTCTCTCATTTTTCCATTCAATTCATCATCCACCAAAAAAAAAATAATCTATTTATTTAATATTTGTAGAGACATTTGTCTTACCTCTTCTTGGCTACGGTGAATTGATCTTGCAAGGCTTTAGGATGAATTTACTAGTCAAACATTACACACAGGATTAGATGCTTGCTACTATACCTACAATATTAAAGCCCCAGTGTGTAACGTTTGTAGTTGTTTATTATCAAAATCTGTATTGCCTATCACAAACTTGTCCTTTTTTATGAATATTGACCACAACCATCAATTTCAAATATTCCTATTGGCTTGAAATTTTACATTTGCGCTTGCATGAACTGGGGTAGACGCTCCATATTCATGCGCCATCTTGAAATACGTTAGCCGGTAAGGGACATACAGGACATACTGCTCCGCCTTTCACGTTTTCGACTCACAGCTGCTCCTCGCTTCCCGGCCCCGGCAAGTTTGAAGAAGGAAACATGGAGGACCACACGTATTCAAAATCCAGATTTCAGGAACAGGAGTCTTCTTCTTCGCCCAGAATAAGAAAACGGATATTGAAAAGAGCAAGAGACCGGCGTCATCAGAAAAAGAGTGAACCAAATCCCAACTCGTTAATTATCCTCTGGACAACTGCAGTCTCTATCTTTTTTTCTCTCTCTCCTTTCCGTCGGTTGGCGCATGCCCGCTCGTGGTGTGAAGCGTGCGTCCGCGCCACTGTCCGACATGCACTCCCAACAACCACGGCTGATTGACGGCCTTTTGTACACTTTCACTTTTTAAAGCGTGACGGCTACTGTAGCTGCAATACGTACTTTCAACTGCGTGGCGTAGAGAATTGATTGCAATACATGATCTCAACGCTAGATGGGAGTAATTCTTACACAGTGTAGCTTTAACAAAGGTGAACTTTTTAACCATTGCTCTCACAGTAGTTTAAGTAGTTTAAGTTTTTATATGAAAACCATGTGATGCTGAACATGCCCAATCATGTTTATTAGGAGTCCTGAGTGGGATTTAACTTATGGTAAAACTACAATTTGAACAAATTATAATGGCATTGTAACAGAAAGGCAAGCATTATACATAATTAACATTTTACACCCTCGGAATGGTAACATTTTGAATAAGGAGTCTACAAGTTTACAAATCAGACATTGCTCCACAATTGTAGGAGGAATGGTTATAGTATAATGATCTCGCAGGCCAAAATGCATATAGTAAAATTGCCAGAATGTCTTTTAAAACAACAGCATTGGGGATAAGCCCAACTGTGAGTAAAGAACTCAACAAATGATTTGTTAAAATAGACATGTATATCCCCTGCTGACCTTCTGTATAGATTTACCCAGTAATAGATCTGTGTTCTTTAGGGTTTGCCAAATTACTGTATGTTCTACAATCTGCACTCTATTGAGCATATTGACTGTTATGCCAACCGCTACCAGTTAGCCAGCCAAACCCTAAGTCACAGAGGGCCCCGAATCAATACTGTGTGCTTAGTCACTACATGGGCCCTTTTGGTATGGACACAACGTAAGGTATAAGGTATTCAAAAGTGAACTCAATTAGGGCTCCTCCTGCCATGTAAAGGAATTGACATCATCAAAACATTTGCATTTTTAATAGAAGGTCGACATTTTATTTTATTTTCCTATTGCCGGAGCAGAGATTTGCTTGCCTGGCAACCAAGAAAAAAAGACAGAAAAGTTAGAGTTACTGGGAAGTCATATAGTTGATGAATGTTTTGCTCTGACAAAAAAAATATTCATTTACATTAAGGAAAGAAAATAGTAGGCCAACACAAAGACTGAAAAAAAAAAAAACGGGTGCTAATTGGAAGGCTGACTTAATTGAATGTAGACTACTGACGTTCAACCACATCGCGCATTGTAAAGGTATTTTATGAATGAAATAGACATATTACATACCTGAGGGCCAATTCGAGGTCCGTTTAAAATCATTTACAATCCCGTAATTGTCTGACTATCTGTTGAAAGCCTGACCGAGTGTGACTCAGATTTTGCCCGTCGTCTGTCACTTTCCTTTTATTTAGCTTTTAGTTGTTCTTCGTTTAATTTACTTTTTTTCTGTGATGGCCCTGAAAGATAACTTCTAAAATACAATTAAAATACAATTAGGCCTATATAAAGAAATCTTCTGCTACCTTTTACCTGGCTGGCTACTCACTAACACAGGCTTTTCCGGTTGTTACAACCATGGGCGTCAGTTTGGTTTGAAATGTGGTGGGGACAGAGACGCATTCGGAAGTGCATTTCCAGAAGTGGTGGGGACAACGACGCATTCATATTTTTTTTCTCTTTCGCGCAGGTCATGTTTTGAAATACGTTGTCCAGGGGCCTGTAGGCTACTACGAATCAAGTTTAACATGCCCTGGATTCCTTTCAGTTCCCCGGCTGCACTAACCCTAACAACCACGGTTAAACTGTGTCACAACGTTTATCAACTAGTTGAATCAACCCAGGGTTTCCCAATCTAGAGACGCGCACGTTCACATAAAAGAGGCGGTGTTTGCAGTCAATCTACCAGAGCCACATATTTTACATAAGAGCAATTCTACATAAATATGAAGAACACAGACACGGTTTACAAGCAAAAGGCAATCCAGTTGCTGCTTCCTAAAACAGGAAGAAAAACTGGCAAAAAAGCCGACGCTGTAAATGTGTAAGTCACAACGCTTATCAGTCCCTCCAGACAAATGCAGAGTTTTGTGATTGTTGCGGGCAGAAATCCTTGATTATGTGGCACGTTTTCTTAAAAAATGCGATGGAATATGTGGGGTATTTGTGCAATTTTATGCGATGAAATTGCAGTAACTTGCAAAAACTGTGGTTTGATGAAAAAGAGATTCCCCCAACCATGTTGTCAGTAGGCTAAATTACGTCACTACATAACGTTCCCATGGCAACATGGGAAAATGGCTGCTCTTGTGTGAAGTAAACGCAATATTTTTCAACTTTCTGCTGAGATATATGTGACTTTTTTGCAACGAAAATGAGGGGATTATGAAATCATGCAAGCCCCGCATATTTTGCGAGAAAATTGGCAATTTATGCGGCGAAAGTGCGGCGTAGCCTATTTGAAAAAATGCGGCCCCCACATAAATATGCGGACTTTGGCTTATTATGCATTGAATTCTGCGATCGCATAATCACGTTTGTCTGGAGGGACTGGCTTATCAATCAGTCAGGCACAAGATCTGATCATAATTACACTTGTTCTTTCCATAAACTGTCGTTAGTCTATTCAGTTGCAACCCTGGCAGTGGGAAGCGATCGTGAGCAAATAAAAAATATAAAAACATAATTCAAACCGATGTGCGCATTGGCAACACACGGCTCAAGAAGTTTACAATAGGCCTACGTTATTCCCTCCACTGAAAATCTATAGGCCCTAGGCTACCATTAATAAAAATACGCATCAGGGAATGTTAACGGGGTTGTCAGTCTCTAAATGTTTTAACTTTTAAGAGCGCACCTCTCTCTCTCTCTCTCTGTCTCCGTCTCTCTCTCTCTTTTTCTCTCTCTCTCGAGCTTTTTCTTCTTTTTTTCTCACTGAACTCCACCCATTTAGTCAATGGATCTTCTAAGAACGGTGATGCCGTTATCAATGGAGTAGGCCTATTGATTGGTTAGTAGGCGGTGCTTTTACACCAGTTGATCTCTAATCTCCAACATAACCTGCTCCCGACCAGGTTAGGTGTTCAGCATAAATTACCACGGCGATTGAACTCGGTAACAACTAATCCACCGTCGTGGTACAGAAAACCCTGGGTTCAGTACAGGCCCCTGTAGCTTACTAATGTAAATAAATAAAAATGTATTCAAAAATGTGATGATGTCCGACTCGTTTTATGAAGAAGAAAGCCTTAAGTTTTCAAAAAGCAAGACCCGCGCTACGTTCTGCTTCGTACCATGTTGACAATATGACATGACATGGTTTAATGTACCTAAACAATAATAATTTATCTCTCATATTGCTCCTTATAACCACCGAAAACTCTGAAAAAATCAAACCAAAAGTCCAATTATTATGGACGTTATCTGACATAAGCGTTGTTTCTGCTTCACATCTTCAGCAGCAGCGGCTGTGGGTAAACGTTGTGAAACGGAACTAGTTAAGTTTAGGCAACAACAATACTTAGCTAAGGTTAGTAAAGCATCAGGGATTGGCCTAAAATGAAACACGTAAAACTACTAAAAGGTCGCCACCCAACAAGAAACTGTTAATTGTCAGCCGTTAAGCTGTTTTGTATAATCAACCGATGTGGTCGTTTTCTGGGTGAGGCGTGCTGGTACAAAAACATATCAACATGTGTTTATGTGTTTTTTGTCCCAGATGAAGCAATGTAATATACCGACATAAGGAGGATCAGGGAGACAATGGACAGTTCCTTACCTTCCTGGCAGGCAGTAGCTTGTCTTCAGTTAGGATTAGACAGGAAAGGGGGCACCAGCAGCTGGAACCAGGAAGTTAGACAGCACACAACATTGCAGTCCCCACTTCAAACTCAGTGGCGCATGGCTAATCTTGTGTCCTCTGACCGAACACGCTCTGTCTCTCACACCGCTTTATCACCGTGTGTGGGGGGCCAGATTAAGGCCACATTAATTCACAACAGGGAAGCCCTTTTAAACCCAGCCGGTGCACTGATAAAAATCAAAGGGCTATGCTCTGCCATGGGAGGATGTGCATGCGGAAGACGGGGAAAAGCAGAGGAGTGGGCGGCAGAAAGAGAGTAAGACTGAAATTTCAAAAGGAGAAATCTAGTGCCTCCCAGTCATAAAAAAAAATATTAATACCATCAAGACAATTCTGATAAGCTTTTTACACGTTAGTCAAGTTCTTGCTTGAAAAAAATGACAGCACAGTCACATATTTGATACCATAAATGATTACACAACAAACCTTTAAGAAATGTTTGAGTTTCAGCCCAAATCAGACAGTTGTACTTTGAAAATCACTTTGTTTCTTCAACTGGCAAATCTCAATAAAGAAAGAGGTTAGTTGTTTACTCCCTCAGCCAGAAAATAGTGTATTTGTCACGGTGTATGCGTGACTCACGTGGTATTTAGTGTTTTCTCTTTTTGTGTGCTGCGTTTTTCTGTGTGTGTGTGTGTGTGTGTGTGTGTGGCTTCTCCTGGGCACCTGGCTCACCGGCGCAGCTGGGGTCTATCTTCTAATCAAGCTCCAGCTCAAATAATGTTCAACCTGTGAGTCTGAATCTGCTCTTGATTTCAAACCAACAGCAACCTAACAGAAAGTGTTCAATATAAAGTGCATAAAGGGTCGTTCCAAAACCCAACCTGAGCGAGTGATACAGTTTAAAAGACTTCCAGGATAACACAAAGAACAGAGAGAGAAAAAGGGAGGGGGGGGGAAGAAAAAAAATGGAACCACTAGAGATCACATTATAGATTAATTTTACTAAGATTACTGAGTGAGGTGCCCTATTACTACGAACAAATGCTAGACCTACTAACTCAGTTAGAAGTTCTTTAGTGGTTTATCTATCCTGACATCTTTTGGCAATGCTAGAGGCATAGCTCTATGGATGGAAACGTCTGTCAGTCGGAAGGTTGGTCCACCGCTTCCCGACTATATCTTAACACCTATTGGGTGGATTCCCATAAAATGTTGTCCAGACGTTCATCGTGCACAAAGGATGAATCCAAATTACTTCAATGATCCACTGGCTTTTCCTCTACAACCGCCATGGGGTTGACATTTGTGGGGTTTTTTTGTGTGAAATGTCTCCACAACTGTTGGATAGATTGCCATGACATTTGGTACAGACACTCATATACCCCTCAGGGTACATTGTTATAACTTTGGTGACCCTCTGGATTTTGATCTAGTTCCATCATCTGGTCAAATTTTCAATTTGAACAATACCTTGGTTTATGACCAGATACCTGCAAAATTAAAGACCATCAGCCTCAGCTCTACAATGTGTTTAGTGGTTTAGCAAATGTTACAATGCTAACACCCTAAACTAAGATGGTGAACATGGTAAACATTATACCTGTCAAACAGTAGCATGTTAGCATTGTTTTCTTTGAAGCACTTAATTTTGTAACACTGTATTTGCTTTAATTATATTGTGTTGAACCAAATGCCATCACATTGGTACTTGGTGGAAGACAGACAGAGCATAGTGACAAAACATTTTAGTATAACCGCCAGGTTCTCTCTGTAAAGAATAACCTGCAAATATAATACTAAAACCAGGGTCGAATGACTGAAAACAATGTAACAATGCAGTGTGGTCTTTTTTTTTTATTTACACTATTTTTTAACACTGAACATCACACAATCTATCTGCATGCTTGGCCAAGCATGGCTCCATCCCTTATCCACAAAGCCGTGGTATGATGTGTCCTTGTGGTGCTATAAGTGTGTGTGTGTGTGTGTGTGTGTGTGTGTGTGTGTGTGTGTGTGTGTGTGTGTGTGTGTGTGTGTGTGTGTGTGTGTGTGTGTGTGTGTGTGTGTGTAAGAGGCTGGCCTTGGGCCCCCCGGTAATCCTGTTAAGCACCTGGACAATAGAGGAACGGCTAGCTTGGCCTTCCTGCGCTCTACATCAAGTAAAGGAGAGACAGATGTGCACAGTTTTCAGAAGGAGAACCAAAACTAGAAAAAGATGGACAATTCTAGGTAACTATTGGTCTATATCATCATGTCTATCTACCTATGTGTTTTACCTATCTTCCTCCCTCCCTCGGGTTGCTCATGGTGCTCTCTTAGCCCTGGTCCATCCATTCTTATGGTTCAATACTGGCACAGATGTTGTGGAAAGATTAAGAGGCCCACTTGTGCCATTAGTCCAGCAGCTTGGAGCAGCAGGGGAAGATTTCTCTAATCAGTTTTATTGGAGCTATACTATTGGGTTAAAAAAACAGAGTCAGGCACACAGCCCAGCAGCACTCGTGTGTGTGTGTGTGTGTGTGTGTGTGTGTGTGTGTGTGTGTGTGTGTGTGCGCGGATAGGGGGTATCCTGTGTATATTTACACCCTAAGGCCATAGCACAGATAATGTCTCTCTACCTCTCTTATGCACACATACACACACTTTGGTCGTGCGTGGAACCTGAGACTCAGCTGTGTGGCAGATGAGCTAGTTGGTTTAAATGCTGTAGTCTCGCATTACCAGACCTATCTCCACAGCGCTGTGGAGGAAGGTCTGGCTAGTCCACACAACATTCCGTGATAGGAGAAAAACGTGATGTGGTTTATAGTGCAAAATAGCCTCGGGAAAGAACTTTGGGTGGAACATGTGTACGTTTTAGTTGTGCAAGAGGAAACTCAGATTCAACAGTCTAGCTAGCTGTCTTGATTTACCCTGCAGAGATCTAAGGGAGCAATTCTCCGTAATCCTCATAAATCGACTGGAGTTTAGAATACCAACACAAAGACAGCGGAAGGTGAGGGACATCCGGCTGAAAATGAGGGACATCCGGTGGAACCTCCGGCGGCACCGGAACAATCCTGTGAATTAAAAGTTGTTGGTATAGACTAAGATGCTGTGATCAAATAACTGCATGGGATCACAACTCACTGATATGTTTATGTTGGAATGGATGATAACCATAGTATGAATAAATGAAAGCTAAATGCTCAAATCTAATGCTAGCATGCTAACAAGCTCAAAACATGTCGAGGTTTAATGCAGGTATGTTTAACATTGTCACCATTTTAGTTTAGCTTGTTAGCAAGCTAACACTTGCTTATTACCACTAAACACATCACATATCAAGTACAGCTGAGGCTAATTGGACTGTCATTGGTTTGTAGTATTTGGTCATAAACCATAGTATCTATCAGGCACACAAGCGTATGGACCCACAATACACAACTCAGGTACGTAGTTGCAAAAGTTTATTGCGAAAAGTCAGAAACAAACTCACAGGCAAAGGTATCCAAAAGTGGCAGGCAAAAGGGTAAATCCAAACACAGGCAATAAGTCGAAATCCAAGGAAAACAAAACGATAAGGACACTAGGAAAACGCTCGAAGGCTGTACACAGGGGAAGCAGACAATCTCGCACTGGGGTAAGGGGAAGACTGAACTTAAATACACTAAACAGGATAATGAGACACAGGTGCAATTCATTAGGGCGGGGATGAACAATCACTGACAACAGGAAGTAAACAGACAACACAAGAAACAACAGGGAACCTTCACAATAAAACAGATATGTGACATGACCTGAAACAAAAAACAAAACACAAGCGTGACACAGGAGCGGAACGTGACAGTACCCCCCCCTCAAAGGCCGACACCGGACGGCCCAGGAACCTCCGGGTGCAACCGGTAAAAGTCACGAATGAGATTAGGGTCCAGTATGTTACTGGCTGACACCCAAGACCTCTCTTCAGGGCCATACCCCTCCCAGTCCACGAGAAACTGACGACCCCTGCCACGTCTCCTGACAGCCAGAAGCCTCTTCACGGTGTAAGCAGGGTCGCCATCAATCATGCGCGGAGGAGGGGGAGCGGGGGTCGCAGGCACCAGTGGGCTTTCCAGGACGGGCTTCACACGACTCACGTGGAACGTGGGGTGCACACGCATGGACCTGGGGAGCTTCAATTTCACAGCAACAGGATTAATAACCTTTTTGACAGGGAACGGTCCAACAAAGCGAGGGGCCAACTTACGGCTCTCCACCCGAAGAGGAAGGTCCCGGGTACTCAACCAAATGTTCTGGCCTTCTGTGTAGACAGGGGCTCGGGATCGACGACGATCAGCAGCTCTCTTGTACATGGAGGACTTGTGAAGCAGAACCCGTCGCGCCCAGGTCCACGTCCTCCGACAACGGCGAACCAAGGCCTGGGCAGATGGAACTCCAACCTCCCGCTCCAGATCAGCAAAGAGCGGAGGCTGGTAACCATAAACACACTGGAACGGAGAAAGGCCGGTCGAGGAGCAGGGCAGTGTGTTGTGGGCGTACTCCACCCAGATCAGCTGTTTGCTCCAGCTAGCAGGATTCCTGGCGGTCAAACATCTTAACCCCACCTCCAACTCCTGATTTAGGCGCTCCGACTGGCCATTAGATTGGGGGTGATAACCCGAGGACAAACTAACGGTAGCCCCCAGGAGATTGCAGAACGCCCTCCAGAAGCGAGAGATGAACTGGGGTCCCCGATCTGACACCACGTCCTTGGGAAGTCCATGAAGCCTGAACACATGGGAAAGCATAACCTCCGCCAATTCCGTAGCGGAGGGCAACTTGGGCAATGGAACAAAATGAACCATTTTGGAAAATCTGTCAACAATGGTGAGGATAGTAGTGTTCCCCTCAGAAAGGGGCAAACCTGTGACGAAATCCAGAGATATGTCCGACCACGGTCGAGAGGGTACTGGAAGGGGGTGAAGTAATCCAGCAGAGGGTCGATGTGAAGACTTGTGTCGGGCACACAAGCGTATGGACCCACAATACACAACTCAGGTACGTAGTTGCAAAAGTTTATTGCGAAAAGTCAGAAACAAACTCACAGGCAAAGGTATCCAAAAGTGGCAGGCAAAAGGGTAAATCCAAACACAGGCAATAAGTCGAAATCCAAGGAAAACAAAACGATAAGGACACTAGGAAAACGCTCGAAGGCTGTACACAGGGGAAGCAGACAATCTCGCACTGGGGTAAGGGGAAGACTGAACTTAAATACACTAAACAGAAAGGATAATGAGACACAGGTGCAATTCATTAGGGCGGGGATGAACAATCACTGACAACAGGAAGTAAACAGACAACACAAGAAACAACAGGGAACCTTCACAATAAAACAGATATGTGACATGACCTGAAACAAAAAACAAAACACAAGCGTGACACAGGAGCGGAACGTGACAGTATCAAAGAAACTACATTTTTGGACCTAATGGTGTCACTGAAAAGTGAATCAAAATGTATCCTGAGTTGGACATGACTAGTCGTGTTTCTATTCAATTGTCCAGCTTGAAAAGTTGCAAAATAGAAATGCGAATAAGGCACGTTTCCATCAACTGATTTAGAGTGATTACAGTAGGCTACGCAAAGCATAGTTTTGTCAGAAGTTGATGGTATAGGCTACGCTTTACGCATGGCTATGGTCCACCAGTAAACAGAGTTGAAGAAGTAGAGGTTCTGAACCGGAAACAAAACAAGTCGCCTTGGCCATCTGACCCATCTACGATTCAGGAATTTGTTTCAGTTAAGCAAGTTTTATATTGGCCGTGTTTCATGCTGTCTGGAGACGAAGACAAATTAATGCAATGTTATGAGAATATGCGGGAAGACATGTAAAATGTTAGTACATCAGAACTTATTTGTCAAAGGCTTTTCCATAGCCCATCTAGCGCATCAACTCTCTTTCAGCAAAGGCAAAAACTACCTGAAGCGAGCATACATTGTTTTGCGCCAATGAGGAAGTTTCATCGAATTTTGCTGTTTCCATAAAGCTTTTCTACTGCGATACTTCAACATGGTCATAAAAATATGTTTGTGGAAACACAAATGTCTGTACCAAATTTCACAACTGAAAATATGAACCATATGGTTGTTATCCAGGAAAAGTCAGGGGGTCACCAAAATCAGATTCATCCTCTAGTCACCTTGGATCTCTGTATCAAATGTAATGGTAATCCATCTAATAGTTGCGATATTTTAGTCCAGCCCTTGAGCCACGCCAAAAACCAATTCAAGGTACAAACCAGTTCAGACCAGTTAAACTTTCTCGTAATTTTGTTAGTGTAACTGTCACTTCTTTCAAGAGGTAAACGTCGTTCCTTTCATGCTTCGCAGCCTGATTTTGAGTGCATTCAAGCTGCTCAGTAGTCGAAGAAAAGCTACGGAGGGAAATCTGAACCTGTGTCCAAGTGCCTGAGGACAACTCCACCCTTATGGGCTACTTGACCCTGCCCAGCCAACGTGGTGTGAGGTCAGCTGGTCAGACGCCAGTTTGGCTGCTAGCTTATTGAGTAAAGAAAATGTAAGGCTATCATGTTGCCTGCGGTCATGCTGCACTGTGGTGGTGAAGTTGCTGTATATATTGAATAGTGAGCAAGGAAGGGGGAAACGCAGCCTCCGGGTGTGTGGTCACAGTGGTTCAAGAAATGTTGCCATTTGCTTTTCTAAATAGCCTTGTTAAATGGAGCAATGACAAAGAAAGTGATAGCGAGTGATTCAACAGTGATTTGACTTGTTTTAATGGCTGCCACAGTTTGTCTGATGCCAAGCTCTGAGCGGTTTCATTATCGCACGCTTTGTCGCTTTGTGTATGTGTGAATTTGAGTTAATGTGTCCACCTCGCTTTGCCCAGCTGCTCAAAGCACGCAACTAAAATTGGACTTTAAAAGACACTGTTTCTACAACAACTGATTAATGAATGATTTTTGCCAAACTGGCAGTCTGCAAATTGTGAACAAAAGGTCCCTCTGTGTTTTGTTCAATGGATCACAGTTTTGTCTTTTCCGTACTTTTGTGGGCTTGACCGCCTTTTGTTTCTCTTCTAACTCTGTTCATAATTTGATAATTAAAATGACTGGAGCCACTCGGGCCCTTTTTTTTTCTTTTTTTTTTTTTTACAGAGTCAGTCATTTTGCTTCAACAATTGAGATCAGGAGACAATGAGTGGAGAGTGGAGAGACAATCATTATGAGGATTGGATCTGAACGCTGGCCTCCTGTAAAGTAATTAGACAGTAATGAATAGTTACAATGTAATTACTAGAACAAAAAACAGAAAAGGACGCCGCTTTTCAATTACCATCACGTACCATCATTTCCCCTTGGCCTTTTGCTGCATGCTGTAAGTAGCACTCTAATCATGTTTTTACCTAGATGAATGGTTCAGAGTGTTAAATAATGTATGGGTTATGGCTATTGAGAGGTGTGTGTGTTGGTCACGCTCAGGCTTCTCTCACGCCATTGGCTTTGAGATGCCTAGCTGTCTACGCTAGCAGAAATGATGCCGTTTTGTATTGATCTTTCCATCCATGGCATGACATCTAAAAGTCACATTTAAAAGCAAACTTTATCACAACAGGTGGTTGAGAACTGATTGAATCTTTTGACATAAGCCATTTTATATAAGCAAGTGAAACCAGCAAATTGGACTAGACAACTCTGTCAATCATTCAATTGAAGATGACTATCAGAAGCTATTAGCATGTTTCCTACTGGTCATAAAACAAATCTGCTTTAAGCTCTGTTTCCGACTTCTCTGAAACAGAATGTCGTGCTGGTTTGAACTTCAACAACTGAGACTAAAACAATCATGAATGACATTGCATAAAGGTCACCCTCAGATCATCATACAACTGGGATTTATGAGTACTGGAGGTGTTTTTTATGTATTTTTATGTCGTGTCCGGAATGTGTTTAAGCCGATGTGCTTCAAAGCAACTTTGTAAGAGAAAAGTTTGCTCTTGTAACTTATTTAACAGCAGTTTGTTGGTATTCGGCAGGGCAGGCCATTGAGCACAGGACGAATGCGTGATCATAGTTCCTGATTAGATCCGCTCTCTACCCAGGACGCACTGCTCCGTCTGTCGTCAAGGATACTGTGGCCTTTGAACATCTCGGTGAGGGATTCACGCAGCTATAATTACCTGCTGTACCTAGAACTCTGACTGCTTTAAGAATTTTTCTTTTTTCAAAGTTTATACTAAGATTTACTGTAGATTCAGCACTGGAATGGATCAGAGAACTCACCTGACAAGTTTCTATTTTCAGAGAGGAACGTGCGGAATGGCCAATTTTCTTTCAATCACAGCCATATAGGACATTATGCTAATGTGGCGTTTCAGGCTTCCTTTGAAGTGCAACACTTTCCCCCTGCAGCAAGCTATTTTTGGTTAACCTTTGACTGACGGCAGATCCCACTGACGGACTTTGCCATAAAATATGAAATGACCAGTACAGCAGTTTGAACCCTTCTCACCCTAAAGTTAACTAACTACCTGTCAGAGACTGTATTGAACATGCAACCTTGCAGGTATGACACCACTCTGCTGCTGCATTGCCATCATCGACGATGAAGCACATTTTGTTTGTGCAATATTCCTCATGTAATTGTTCATCTGCAGGGTTCAAATCCCACGTCTCTTTAAAGTTATACGAGTCTCTCCAATTTTATATGAGAACATGAGCCAGACATCTGTCCAGTGTCTCAAGTACACAGAGGCAATAGAACAGGGTGATGAAACCGAGGGCAGAAATTGTAGAGATGAGATGATGGAAAGTGGATGATATGAACAATAAAACCGATGGTGATAGGCCATAAATGACCACAGTGATGATGTCACCTTGTGTAGAAATGTCGTGCATCTCAGATTTACATTCCCTTCAGTGAAAAGTGGAGGAATGAAATGGAATATTTTCACGTTTTTGTTGCAAATATGTGACACATACTGTGTGTGTTCTGGACACACGTTTTGGCCTCTGTGTCCGTCAGCAAATCTGAGTTTACGGATCCCAGCGGAAGATTCACCAGAGCCTGCTAATATTGCTAATCCCACACTCAGACTGCAAACATCAGCACTGAAAAAGAGGTGGAGAGACCAACAGAAGAGAACAAAAAGAACAAAAGAAATAGAAGAACCCTAAAGTTCATCAGGGCAGTGATGTCACCCCTGTGAAGTCACCTTCAGAGGTTGGTGGGGAAAGCGGTGACCTCATCAGAAAAGGACAAGAGTGATCGGAGAGAAAGGGTTAAGTGTTATCTGGGGGGCTGTATCTGGATGTGCTCTGACGCCCTTGACTGAACCACTATGGTCCTTGTACCTGCATGACTGGTGATAAGGAGGATGATGCATCTGCACTCTCTGTTCATAGTCTTAGTGACGGCTATTCGTCAAGCAGACCGGGTGTATCTGCCTTCTCCATAAGACAAGTTCCATAACAGATTTTATACTGTTGGTTAATGCAATTTATGAATTGTATTGTTAAATATAATACTACACTGTGAACTGTACTGACATCTTGTAAAGAAAGAATAACTCAAACCTATACTTGGAACATAAACACTTGAGTAAACACACAGTAATACTTTCTTAAGCATTGAGTGAGTTCCATGCTTCCCATTGTGATGCTGAAGGCTACAGGCCGAAGGTTGAATGAAAACTGTGTGATGCCATCATGTCAATATGGAACACAATCTGTGAGGAATGTTTCCAGCACCTTGTTGAATCTATGCCACAAAGAATTAAAGTGCTCATATTATGCTTTTTGGCTTTTTCCCCTTTCCTTTTATTGTGTTATATATCTTTTTTGTGCATGTAATAGTTTTACAAAGTGAAAAAGCCCAAAGTCCAGCCCAAAGGGACTTACCATCTCCAACAGAAAACACTGTTCCAAACAGCTCGATTGTAGTCCAGCCTTTACTTCAGTGACGAACTAATGCTCGCCTAGCTGCTTACGTGGCACGCCCTCATACTCTCCTTCTGATTGGCTTGTATTGCTGATCTAGGTACTGCGCTTGTGCGACTCCCATCAAAGATTGAATAGAAGTGTGATGCCTCACTCGGTAGCTAAAACGGAGAGCTCAACACACAGGGTGAAAAGAGGAGCTGCAGCAATGTGCAGTACACCAAAAATATGGTGTGTTTTTTTTTAAATTAAACCACGTAAACCTATTCTGGTGTAACCTCTAAATACAATTATGAACCTGATTAAAATGTCCAGTGAGTGTGTTTATTTCTATATGACAGGATACAGAACGCAATGTCTGGAACATCTGCACTTTGTCAATTGTACTGCGTAGCGTACCTAGTTTATGACGTACTGCATGGCGTAGATATGCGGCCTGCCATTTAAAAAAAAAAAAATCTGGGACGAGAGAATACAAAAATTGTGGTCGCTATTAGCGGTAGCTTGGCAATTTAAAAATCGCAGGTTTGTGCAGGAAGTCCCGTGTCATGCTAGTGACGATTATCTCTGACCAATCAGTGGTCTGCAGTGTTTTAACTCCACCTTCTCAACTCAGCTTGCTTGGACCCTCTACTGAGGTGTCCCCCAAAAAGTCAGGTACCAGGTACTATCCACAACCTTTGCCATGGAAAAACAAAAAAGAGTGAGGAGAGTCAAGTCCTACAATGCAGTGGAAAAGCATCTGGTACATAACCAGCGTTATGTGGGCTTGTTACAAAAGGGGGACCATGGAAACGCATGTCCTATCATCTCCATTTTTTAGATTGTCAGTCAAACACTGCCACTGCCATGAGGAAACACTCCCCTAAAGCTTAGACTATGTTTCCACAAATATGTGTGTTTTGAAAAATGGGCAGCATTACAGTCAAAATGCATTTACTGTGGCAACTTAGCATTGTTTCTGGTGTGACAGGGTTGTAATACCATCACTGCTCTCTCAGTTGATCTTAACAGCATCGCAGAGTCTTCCATCCTCTTCTCTCCCCTTTTCCTTCACTCCCCCTCTGTCCCCTCACCCCCGGGGTGAGGGGCCACTTGGGCTGGAAGCTAATTTGAAGCCAATCAATACTGGTCTGTGTTTCTTCCTGTGTGTGTCAACCCAGTCCGGTGCCCTTGTCTAACTGCCGGCAGAGAGAGAGATAGAGGAAGCATCTGTTTGGTGACTATCATTCTCTGACTGTAAATCTATGAAGGCCACTAAACACCACCACTCCAAGAGTGCAAAAGGCTATCTGATTGAATCCAAATGAGATTGATTTCTATGTCAAATCCAGTTGTTAAATGGGGGCGCAGACAAATAGCCCTCTCTGAAACTTGATTAACGGTAGGGATTGCATTTTAACTCCTGTTTGAGTTCTTTTGTATAGAAATGTAGGGGTTTTGCGTTTTTTTGTTGGTGAAATGTGTAAACACAGATAAAAAGCAGAAGCACTCTTGAGCATACAAATACAGACAGACAGACAGACACATGCACACACACACACACACACACACACACACACACACACACACACACACACACACACTAAGCATGTCCTTCACTTTGCCTGCAAGCAACAACAATGATGTTCAGATACTGAACCTGCCGAAGATAAGACCAGTCTCCTCCTTCTTCTCCCAGCCCCTTTTCCTTAAACAGCCAATGAGGAAGCTGTCTATTCATGAGCCGGAGTAGGAGCAGGCATGTGTAGGCAGCCTGCCACAGGAGGAGGTGTGTCTCCATCAGCCAAAAGTGTGTGAGCGTACGAGTGTGTGCTCACACTGAGAGAGGAGGTGGTGAAGAAGAAAGAGAGAGAGAGTGTGTTAGGCATGCAAGTGAGATTCAAGGGAAGGAGTGACAGGCAAGAGGGAAAGACAAGCCAGGTGCTTTTACTCATCTTACCACTGATACACTCCCCACACGCAGAGAAACTGAAGGAACTACATCCACAACCTCCACTAAAGCAGTGAGCTGGTACACGTGGGTGTTTGTGTGTGTTTGTGTGTGTGTGTGTGTGTGCGTTTCCCGCGCTCGGAGCGACAGAGGGGATCTCTGAGGATACACGAATGAGAAAGAGGAGTGGGGGAGCCAAGGAAGAGGAGCCCGAGTGTGTTTCGCCCCAGGGGGAGCTCTCACACACACCGTAGACAGCACGCACACTCCAGCGGGCACTCTGCACTGTTTCCCTGACAACTAGAATGGGCTGCAATTTGTGCACCTTGCAGAAACGGGAGGAACACTACAAACTGCTGTATGAGATTGCACAGGTAAGTGAGGCTTAAAGTGAAGAGAGAGGAGGTTTGGTGGGGTTGATAGTGGGAAGCATTACTGTGATAAACTTCACGACAGCAGAGGCAATGATGATGATGCTGACGGCAGGAATGGTTTGAGAATTGAATTTGCCTCCAATGAGCAAGAAATGTTAAAGTGAGACAGGATAACAAGAAGGAACTGAGCAAAGTCATTTGAGAAGGAGGTGAAAGACTGAGTTGAGTGGGAAAACAGGAGAAAAATGGGACAGGGACATGAGAGAACTGTACAAAAAGGAGTTACTTCCAAGCCGCCAGGCGGAGAGCCAGTGTGTGTGTATGTGTGTATGTGTGTGTGTGCGTATGTTTGTGTGTATTCCTCTCTCCATCAAAGTGAGGGGAGCTAGTTATTTCTCCTGAGCAGCAGGAGACATGAGAACAAGTTGAGCTCTTTTTCCTGCGCTGGCTCCAGGGGAATTCATCACATCTCTTCTTGCCTGTGACTGAAGCAATAGCTACAGTTCAAAGAACAACCGACAATTGTGTTCTGCTGTTTTCACTGCTATCTGTCAGAACTGGACTTGTTTTTTTTGCTTCTTCTGACCTGATGTGACAGTTTTCACATTGCTGCTGCTGTCATATAAAAATGATATATATATTTTTTAATGCTTTTTATTTGAAGGTATATTTACAATATGTGTTGATGTAGATCATTGACCGTTGGCCTTTTTATTCATATAAGTTACCCCAATAAATCAGCAGAAATGAAATATCTGGAAATCAAGAAATACATCTTTTCGCTGACGCTCTCATTATTACCTCCACAAACATATTGAGCAGTCATAATGAGTAGTAAAACACCGTAAATGTATAACTTGTCATTGTATTGGGCTTGGCTGGAATGTGTTGATTAGATAAGCGTCAGCAAGTGTGAATTTACTGAAAAAAAAAAAACATTTCCAATGTGCCATTCTTTTAGAAATAGAAGAAAATGATGTGTTTGTTCTCTCCGATTGCTTTTGAAAGTGGTGGTCAGTTAGACTGGGTGGTATTTGAACAGGTTTCATCTGTTAATGTGAACTTTAAATCCAATTACAGAAGAAGATAAACATGTTGGTACATGGTTTTCTACAGCAAAGATATGGTTAAATGTGTGGAGCTGATTGTGGGGAAACACGTGCTCTGGGTTTTCTCTGTTGTTGAAGTACAGTACGGGCGAATATGAGGCCAGCAGCAAGGATGCATTCATCATTTAGTATGTTACACGGTTACAGACGGCAGGGAAACTGGATACATGGATACATTGGCTAGCGTTATGAGAATGAGCTGTTCATTAGTTTGGTAATGTAAAATATATCATGTACTACCATCTAAAGTATGCAGTCGTGTCAAAAGTGTGTACATTTATAGCACTGGTGGGAAATAAATGTCTTATTGTGTCCAATGATAATGGCAGTAAGGCTGTTGTCAGTGTTTTGATGTTGATGATCCTGTTATAGGCTCTATAAAATGTAAGAAATACATTATAACGACCCCAACCCTACATTGCTACATGCTGCTTTTACTCATAGCTCTGCAGTCTCATACTCATTATGTTCTCTGACTAAATTCCACCATGCTTAAATGAGATGGTGGATGTCTGTGTTGTCTGCCTGGGTGGAGTGCAAGACAATTACCCATGTCAGTTAAAGGAAACCCTAGAAGGGCATGGCTCCTTTGATACCGTTGAGGTGAATTGAATAAACTGGCTGTAACAAAGGGATAAATATAGTAACGCACAGAGCAATGAACCACGTGTTGTCTATTTAAAGACCTATACAAAGGATGTGGCTGAATAAATTAACAAGATAAATAACATTGTTTGAAAGAATGGTTTGACATTTCGGGAAATACATTACGTTACAGTAAGAATGTTGATAACAGATCTAGAATTACATGTTGACTGTACAGTGCTTAACATACAGACTATGCGTTTGCTGATTTATCTTACGGTTAACTGGACTTTACATATGGCACCAAAAACAAATGAAGCTCAGGCAATTTTCATTTGGCATAACGTAACAACAGATGTATGATTGTATCATAAAGCATGGTGTTGGAGAACATAAAAGTGGCCCTTATGGTTTCCTCCCCATTCCGCATCACACTGTAGGTGTCCTGGCGCTGTGGCAGACGTCCAAGAATATTGCGAGCGTGTGTGTGTGTGTGTGTGTGTGTGTGTGTGTGTGTGTGTGTGTGTGTGCACGCGCACGCACCGTGTGTGAGAGCGAGCACACCCGCTTACTGTTAAATGCTCTGTGGTGTGCATGTGACACTCAGCGAACACCTACAGTTCTCATTACCAGTTCAGAAGAAAGAGAGAAAGAAAGAAAGAAAGAAAGAAAGAAAGAAAGAAAGAAAGAAAGAAAGAAAGAGAGAAAGAGACAGAGCTCACCAGGCAGTAAGTGTGTCAGTGTGACTTTGTCCCGAAACTCTGAGGCTGAGGGGATTCGGCAAATCCAGAGAGACTCCTCAACAATCCCTCTGTCTCTTCTCTCTTTTATCATTCCAGACTCATTTCTTCTCCTCTCCTTTTTCATACGTTCTCCTTCTCCATAACCTTCATTAGCCTCTCTACCCCTCTGTCTTTTTCCCTCTCAGCAATCTGTTTCTGTTTCTTCTTTGGCACACACACACACAACACTACACACATTCTAAAATTGTTTTTGTTCTGTTGTACTTCTAACGGTGCTACCCAATAGGCTACCACCTGCTCATTATACCAGTGAAAAACCAAAGGATGCTGATACTGTACTGGAGTAAAAGCAGGGATAAACTGTAGAACAGGTACACAGTGACACTGGACTGGAGCTTTGGGACAAACTGTAACTCTCGTTTGTCCCTAGATACTTTGGTGATGTAATATTCTTGTGTGTCTCTCAATCCCTTTAGTCCTGGTCCCGACCATTGTGATTTCTTTTTAGAGCAATGCGACATTTGAGAATAACAGGTTGATTTTGTTGGAGTCGATTCTCACATCAAGTTTATAGACTATATAAAAAAAGGGGGTGTAGCTTCCGGGTCTGAAAAGTAATGCGGAAGTGCTTTAAACCTGCATTGTTTTTAATGGCCAGCAGGGGGCGACTCCACTGGTTGCAGAAGTCCAATTGTATAGAAGTCTATGAGAAAATGACCCTACTTCTCACTTTGTTTATTACCGCAGTAAACATTTTCATAAGTGAGTTTATGGTCTTAATCGCTAGTGTTAAGTGTTTTTCAATACAGCATGATGTTCATTTTGTAAATAATTGTCCAATTTAGAGAAAAACAGCCAATAAAGCAGGGGATGCTTTAGTGTGGCTACCTTGTGATTGACAGGTCACTACCATGGCTACCTGCCAATCAGGATAGAGGACTAGTAATTCATATCCATGGCACTGTGTACATTTAAATAGCTGCAAACTTGTTTGTTGGTGTTCATGTTTTCATCTTCAGACTTTGACCCTTTTACAGTGTGTTTTCAGTTCATGAAAGTTAATTGTATTCGGATGCACCCTGCTAACCAAGCTTAATATGCATTAGGTTGTAACGAAAGTTGCAGATTTTCAACCGTCTCTGTGTCACTGCAGCGCGGACAATACATGCAGATGAACCATGCCAGCTCCCGGAGCAAAAGTCCGCCGGGTGATATGCGTCAGTTACCTCTTTAGCGTTTAGCTTAACGACACTGGTTTATCACCCAACCCCAGCTTCACCCCCTTGTCCAAATATTGTCACGGTTCCAAAAAAATCAAGATTCGCCAAAATGCCAATCTCTAGGCTTCAAAACAGTTGCCCATGTCACTTCTTTTATACAGTCTGATCAACTTTTACTCTGGTAAACTTTGACCCTTAAATATGCAAGCCGTCTTGACAGTGCTGACCTTTTTACGAGACGGAGAGCCAGAGAATCCAAAATGGAAGAAGCTATAGTAGCTCATTAGCTATGTTGCACAATCCAATTTCCTGTCGGAGTATAAACAGCTCCACAGACGAGAATTGTTTGCAGACAGTTAGGAGACAGGAGTTGATGTTACAAATAGTTTTTGATAAACTGTGTGAACTTTTTGTCCCGTTAGAGGACTGAGCTAACAAGCTTGCTAACTGACTGTAAGCAAGCAGTTCGCAAGCTGCCTCTCCAATACAACTTTTTATTGAATGAAATGATGTACAATCCCGACAGCAAAAGTAGGGGTGATTTTTAATTTTAGATGTAAATGTAAATGGACTGTATTTATGTAGCTCTTTTCTAGTCTTAACGACTACTCAAAGCGCTTTAACATAGTACAGGAACCATCCACCATTCACACACTTTCATACACTGTGGCCGAGGCTGCCGTACAAGGTGCCACCTGCTCATCAGATAAACATTTACACACATTTACTCTGAAACTGAAACTGAAAACTCTGGGTTCAGTGTCTTGCCCAAGGACACTTTGACATGGGACTGCAGGGGCCGGGGATCGAACCATCAACCTTCCGATTGGCAGGCAACCGCTCCACAGCCACAGATGTTAAATGTCTTTTGTGGATGAAACAACAAAACACACTGCAGCTATTTTTGAGTTATGGTAATAACTTCTCACCCAAAATGGATATAGTGTTTGGAACAGACCTGTTCAGCACCTTCCATTTTGAAAAAGTAACGGAGCATTTCAGAGGCCAATTCCAGTTTTCATGCCGCAGGCCTGCCTTGGTGTCTCCGGCACCACAGTGGCTATCTCTGTTCACACAGCTGCACTATTCTGACAGGCCTGCTGGCTGCCCGACCCCTGCTGCCCAGAGGCCACTGAGAGATTTATGACTCTCGTAGACCATTTACATTCAACGTTTCATTTGTGATTTTGTGTGTGTGTGTATCTCTGAACACTCACACACGGTCTCCATTCTGGCTGTAGCAATTGCCATTCCATGTATTTTGCTTGCGGCTGTGTTAAATTGTCCCACACTCTGTGGCCTTCAGAGCCTCACTGGATACATGTGTTTTTGTCCTTTTTAGTTGTACCAAAGACAGCACTATTGTATCACACAACAATACAAAATCCACTAACTACTGTGTGTAATCTGTTTGTTTTCTAGGAAGAATTCCTGATTGATTAAGATTCTAACCAAACAAAAGCATGGCTTGTTGAGTGCAGTTCAGTCAGGTTTAGTTCATTTCATTGTGTGTCTTGTTAATAAGTTCAACTATCAGATGTTGATCATATTTAAAGTTATAATCCTTAAGGCAATATATCAAACCCCTGACTTGTAAGCAGGGAAGTGCACAGACATTGTGGGCGGCAGGGGCTCAAGGGGAAAAAAAAGACCTAATAATTTAGGAATAATTATTCATTTGACATTTAAACAAAACATTAATATTAACACAACTCTGACTACCTTACCAATTTATCTTACTCAACAAAGTAATCAGTTCATACAGATACTCTTCAGTATTCATCAAGTTAATCACAAACACCAAAGGAAACTCATCTGTATATTTCTTCTAAATGAATCTACATATTTAAAAAAAGACTCTTTAGCATGTTTTAACTGGGGAAGTTCTGTGCTGATATGTTTAGTTATTTTGTTTATCCTGTTCACCTGCAGTGCCTTGTCAAATTAATGCAAATTAGCGCATTTGAATGAACGCCTAATTTGCATATCAATGTAGTGATTGTAATGACGTTATTAGACACTGATTTTACTGGCGCTGTTCACCTGGAGTGTCTCCATTAAATACAGTCCATCAGCCTGTAGGGCCATGGCGCCTCAACTAAACCTTAGCTAACTTATTACATAAGCTAGTGGCTCATGCATGTTAGCCAGACAGAAGTTAACTATTTGTTTTGTCTTTTGGCTAATTAGCTGTAAACTTAAGGCACTGGCTGCTTAGTATTTTGTTCATCACCACTCATCTCCACACAAGCCAAGAAAAACGTTCTGTGGTAGGAGCTGGAAGGGACTGCTGCCTGTGTGTGTGTGTGTGTGTGTGTGTGTGTGTGTGTGTGTGTGTGTGTGTGTGTGTGTGTGTGTGTGTGTGTGTGTGTGTGTGTGCGCGTGTGTGTGTGTGTGTGGCAAGGAGACGCATCGCAGAGAGAGAGAGAGAGAGACACAAAGTATAATCTCCCGATCTGATATTTTCATTTTTTAAGTCAAGAAATATATTTGTTGGACAGGGAAGCTGTGTGCTAGCAGGAATATATACAGGCTGTATTTATTAATTCATTATTCACAAACTTCCATATGATATACGTATGCCACAGTAACGAAGATATTACCTTTTAAGTTGCACCTTGTTTCTCCCCTCTTCGTACATACATGGGTGTGTGACCCAGGCCAATCTTTGGTGTGAGCCTGTCCTCCAGAGACAGATGCTGTGCCACATGTCCAGCCTGTTAGACAGCATGGAGGGGGCTAGACAGTCACCCCTTCATCCCACTTCCCGTCACCAACTATGGTGTCCAGAGAGTGCCACACAGAGCAGGGGAAGCTGTGGTCAGACCCACACAGCCGTCACCTCCATATGGTCACCTCAGACCTGGACCGTGACTTCATCCAGATAGGGATGTGGAACATGTCGGTGCTATCGGTTACATCGGCCTAAGAGGTTGCGGAGAGACGAGGAAAACAGGAAATGAATAAATAGCACCTATAACTGCAGTTTTCATGCACCTACAACAACATAACAGTGATGAATATAATCATCTGCTCCCAGATCTCACCCCTGAATGGTGTTTTTGGGTCATAAAATGTGCTACAGATGACCAGCAGGGGAGGATTCATCAGCTGTCCACTTACCAGAGAGGCACAACACTGATCCTGAACTGCCTGTCTCGGTTTCTCTGTTGGGAGTTTTTCAGAAAGTCTTAAATAAAGTGACCTTTTCATTTTCCCTGCATTTTTCGGCCCAACATCTTGTCTTCCTGTCTGTGAGGGTCAGTGAGTTTGACCTTTTCACCTGTGAATGTAATTCCACTTGACAAGTCTTCTCTCTCTCTCTCTCTCTCTCTCTCTCTCTCTCTCTCTCTCTCTCTCTCTCTCTCTCACACTTGTGTGCGGTTTTGAATGGCAGTTTTATATTGCATGTCAAAAACCGGAACAAATTTCTCAAAACATCCATCTTTACTTGCATTTAAATCCAGTCTTATTCTATCTCATTTTACTGCAAAAAAAAAAAAAAAAAGGAAAAGTTTAATGATCACACTTTCAAAGCTTAGAGGTACTAAATAATAAACTTAGGGTAAGGGTTTTTCCCCCTAAAAGTGTTAATGTAGGATTATGGAAATGAACTCTGCTGTTGAACACAGATCATCTGGTGTCTTCCATCATGGTTATAGTTGCTTGCTGGAGCACAGCGTGGCGGTAATACTGCATGATTTAGAGGTGCATATGGCCTCGTCATCAGCGCCGTGGGTTAGCACGTCTTTTGGTCGCCGGCCAAAACTGGAAATAGGAAATGGGTGATTATTCAGCGTCAGGTTAGTTCCAGGTTAATACGTGGAAAAGCACCCTGGTGTTGTTGTGTGTGTTTGCTCGCAATTGAAAATCTGGACGATTGGAATAGAATGTGAGATATTTTTGATTTTTGATCTATAAATGAATTTGTGTGTATGTGTGTTTCCTTTCAGTGTGTGAGTGACAGGGATAGCTTTTCATTCTGTACATCGATGTCCATGTGTAGCTGGTGTCTTTCTTTGTGTATCTGTCTGCCTGGCTGTAAGCAAACACACACACACACACACACACACACACACACACACACACAGTGTGTGTGTGTGTGTGTGTGTGTGTGGGGGGGGGGGGGGGTGTGGGGAATCACAAAGTCAAGGGAAAAAGGGTCTGGCGTGTAGGGGGGGAACAGCAACACTCGCCGTTTCGCTCCACCAGCCAACGATCTCCCCCTGCGTTGGCTCTGATAAGCCCAGGATGAAAGCCCTTTCTGTGGGCAGAGTGACACTCCCCCCCCCCCCCCCCTTGTCTCCTCTCTACATAAGGCACACATGAATCATGTAACACACAACTACACAGCATTGTTAAGAGGGTATGCCTATTTACACATACTGTGTACATTCATGTACCACACAGAAGGAAAACCACACAGCGTCCATCCATTCTTCAGCTTAATGGCGTGTTTTCCCTTTTTTACGACTGCAAAAAATGTCATTCAAGCTCTCAGTGCCTGACAAGAAGACTTATCAGTTGTTATCAGCCTCTTGCTGATTACCATACTCACTGATCGGCCAAGTAGCCTGGCCAAGATGATAGGAGGAAAGGGGAAAGAGAAGGGTGGGGGTGAGGGAAAAATGGAAAGGTAGAGGGGGGGGGCGGAAAGGTGTGAGAAAAAAATGAAGGGAAGCATGAGGGGAGAGAACCAGAGCGAGAAAAGACGAGCCATCAATAAGTCCTTTAAATCCCCCCATTCTCCTCATCATAAGTCTTGCCCTTTCCTCCTTCTCCCATCACTTATCAGTCACCAAACACAGTTTTAAGTCCGTTCCATTCCACTGCCGCTGTCTGTCTTCCTGCCTGTTTGTCACTGTCTATCTATCCGACTCATTAATACACTTTGGCGTGACCCCGCCCTCTGAGGTGCCACAAATTTCCCCTGCATGTCGGGAAAACCCTGCAAAGAAAGATCTAGTGATGGAGGCCGTCTGTCAGTCATGTGTGGGAGGGAGACAGACTCTTTTTGTCTAGTCTCAGTGTGTGTGCTGTCAGCCGGTGATTGTTATATGTTTTGAAGCCAACCTTGTGCCAGAATAACCCAATAATGCACCTTATGGCCACACGCTGCAGGCTATGTTTTGTCAGGTTACACAGATGTTAGGATGAACCATCTGGAGCTGTTATGGATATGTTGCAGGCATTTGCTGCTACACGACGCCACAAAAAATGCGCACATACCGTACACACAAAACATGCACACAATATTTCCCTAGATATTTAGCTGTTCCAGGGAAAAAAATGCTAAAACACAACTTCTGAGACATAAAAACCTCTAACATCCTCCATATTAGCATAACAGTTTTCTTCTTTTCTTTGGCAGCGAATGTGCAATTCTCATCTGAGACCAAATGTCAGTTAAACTATAAAAAGAAAACCTCCACTTTTTTCCCCAGCTCGTTTTTCTCTATGCCAAGAATTTCTCCATCACGCACAAATCATTTGGGGAAGAAAGAGGTATTTGTTACAGCTTTTTTCAAAGAACAGTGGCTCTGAGTCGAGCACAATTACACATTACAGCTTGTAATGTCGGTGATGATGTTTTCTCTGACAGCCACCATGACACCTGCTCTATGGCATGTTGTCAAAGCAAAATAATTATGCATACAGTATGTGTCTTGATAAGGCTGTTAGCTAAAAGCTTAACAATGCAAATGCATTGTTGCACTGCCACTGCCAAGTGTGTTCTGAACCCACAGGGTGGCTCATGGGTCCAGGTGGTCTAAAGGGAGATTAGGTTACAGCAGGGTGCCAGTGTTGAATTCCCACTTAACCAACTTGGGTTTAGGAGTCATTAGGCCCATTCCGAGCCTGGCAACGAGTCCAGTTACAGATAGAATAACACTAAACCATCTGCATAGTAGGGGGGATGATTACATTTCGCACAGGGTGCAACCATAAGCCTTGTGTTGATATGGGAAATGCCCTCAGGATGGAGAGTGGCCAAAGTAATGTGGATGGTTCTTTGTTGTTGTTAGTTTGCGGAAATGTATTAGATTTGTCTCTTCTGTGCTGTAGTTTCATTTAGTCTTGTTAGGTATAAATGATGGCTGTAAATATGGATGTTACAGCAGGTGCAGGCAGTACATACCGTAACACACAATTAAAGAATGACATGCTTCTCTGTTGAACATTTCACAAACGTTGTTCAAGGCATATCTTCTGCTAAGAGTTTTTTTCTGTACTAAAACAATGCCATGCTGCTGCTGCTACTACTACTACCGCCTTCTGATACATAAGCCATACATTACACAGCCAGAAGTCAGGTAAATGTAAACATAGGTAATTTAAAAACCACAACCAATGCTGGTGTTTCTCTCATGGTGATGATGTCTTTCTATCCTCTTTCAGTTGTCCAAATAGATCCAGATTTTGCAAGCCCAGTACTCCTAAGAGCTACTTCCACATGTTGCATGTATGTATTTATCAAGGAGGAAAGTAAGTGTGTGGAGTTTCAGGGTGATGGATGGGTGTGTAGCATGTGTGACTTGTATGCATGACTGGAGTTTGCATGCTGTCACAAAATAATGTCCAACTTTTTTATCAACCATAATGGTAACCCAAACTGTAACCCTTTCCCAAGTCTTACATTTTGAAAGGAGGAATTTAAAGAATGTTGGCATTGGACATAAATAAATTGAATGCAATCCCGAATTTTGCAGAACAGTCCAATATCGACACTCTTGTCTAATTATACGGTTGAATATTTCCCTTCAAAACGATCAGATGTGGGACATACAAAGTAAAAAATCTCTCTCATCTTCCTGAATGCAATCGTTCTTAATCAGCCATCATCATTACAACATGCTTCATGGCCTTGTTACATGCAGACTCTCATAAATGAGGCCTGTGACCCATTTTGAGAGTCTGAAAATTACCCAAACACAGTCACTAATCATCTGACTGATAATATGTTGGTGGCGGATGTGATTAGTCGTTGACTCAGTCATATTGTAGACTTACATTCAGCTACCTGAACCTGTCAATACAGTCTTGATTAAGGCGGGTTGAATGAGGGGTAAATTGCACCACAGTGTGTCTCTCACTTAACTAACCAACCATGCTTTTGGATGAAGGTATTTTTCATCGCATTTTCTTGCCCGCTCACAGTTAGTGGAGTATGAGGTCGTTTTTCTTCTCCACCAAAGGGGCGGACTGGGGAAGCTTCATGTTATGAATAATGCTAATGGGTTCGGTGCTTCCAGAGAGCATAAACATGCATCACTTTAAAATGAAAAAAGGCAAAGGTTTGGTGGGAGGAGAAAAAAAAAAAAGGAAATCACACTCCAGGCTTCTTAAAAAATACTTAATTTTATGCAAAAAGCAGCACGTAAATCTTTTATTTTTTTATGCTCCCCAGTAAAATGTTTTCACTTTCCAAGCTTTAGCATGTTTTGTTAATTATGCCCCTGCATCCGGAGCTGGCTCTTTTAGCCTTGAACCAATCTGTGCTCATGTGAATAACAAGATTCATGGGAAGACTTAATAAGGATGCTCCCTTTTCAGAAAACAGTTTTAAATTTAAGATTAGCATTATCCCACTGATTTATGATGTAGATTAACTCACTACTAAAGGATTTTGAGTGCAGTGTCCAATCATTTTGCATCTGTCTTAATTCAAAGATTATGAATTTGGGAATGTTTTTTTCTGTTACATAGTTATGAGTCTACAATATGCTTTAAGCGATGAGAGGCTATGCTAATTTCTGATTTACTCAGCCAGTATTAATTCAGTCTCAGTTCTATCTCTGTCTGTCTCTCTCTCACTGGTGTTTGCATGTGGTGTCAGTTTCATGACACCATTAAACCCCTGCTAGTGTGTCTGTACTGTTTACCCTCAGCACCGCCGTTGCTTAGATCCAGAACAATGAAAACAAGGGCAGCAGAAACTGAATGGGATTTTTTTAAGAGCCAATGTCACATCTAAAAGTTAGCATTTACTGCTGTGCTCAATCCAACTCTAATGAGCACTTCATTTCCTAAATGTTTTGTTAATTTTGGTATTTAAAGAGACAAGTTCCTAAACACTACATATCCAAACTAAATGTTTCTTTAAATAAATTTTAATTCTATTACCATTACTGCCAGATCAACCTCTAAAGATAACAATCATACAACATACGGTAGATTACTCAATTCTGACTATTAAATGGTGTATCCATCATTCATCAAAATGGGTCACAAAATAAATAACTTTTTGTGAAAGACCTAATCATTTCCTAATATAGCTGGGCACTGCAGTTTTAGCAAAGTTACTCAAACAGGAGAAAGTAGCACAATTGTTGGGGACTATTTTCAGCAGCGGATAAATTCAAATTTGGTGCATTGGCGGGTCCTATGGCAGAAGAATGGTGTCTGTGTGATTGAGTAAAAAAAAACTAGAGTGCCAAGGTTCTTGGTAGTAAAAGAATGTGTCACCTAGTGGCTCATGGATGTGTTTTTAAACACTTCTTTTTGGACAACAATGGAGGTCTATGGCACAGAGAATTAAACTATGAGGCTTACTACACTTGTTAGTAGGATCAATTCATTGTTGGATTTGTTGACAATAACAATATCGCCAGTCTTGCTTTTTAAGCTAAATACAGTACAAGAATAAATGACGTGCTTGGATGGAGAACGCATGTTCATTTTTCCCATATAGAACACATAACCTCTTTGTGAACTCAGCCATCTGGATGAATTATGTGGGTCTAATCGGTGACCCCCGTGAGCCTAATTCAAACTCATCGCTAGTATGTGTCGAGGTGCTGGAGGAAGGGCCAATGTATTGTTCAGCCCAGCTCACTGACTGTTGTTTTAATGGCAGTTGAGAGATTAATGGGGATCTAATGACTGTGGGGAGGACACAGCACAACAATAGAGTCCTGGCACAGCGCAGACCAAGTACATTAGTCAGTCTGGACAAATATCTACATGAATGCACATACGCACACATATAAAAAGATTACATGTGTGAAATGTATAAACAAAAAAACACCCCAAGACACAAACACATATGTACAGAGGTACGCAGAGTGAAAATGTTCATTGATTTGTGTGTAAAGAAGTTTTGCAGTCGTCTGCCATCAGTGCACCCTGTCTCATCACAAGCAAAACAAACTGAGCTAATTCTCAAACCTGCCAACCCCCCAATGTGACAAAAGAAGGCTAATTTATGCATTGCCGACATGGTGTGTGAGGAATAAGAGTGTGTCAGCGGGGCTGGATGCTCACTCGTGGATAGGGGTAATTGTGATTTGGTTGCTAGGATGTTGAGGGTAATGAATGTCTTGTTGATGCAGTTTGTCATAACCCGTGCCATCCCTGGCTGCTTGAGGACACAGATCCTATTAGTTAAACACAGACACATTGTCCCTACCATGATGTATGAGCCCACCAAGCAGAAGGCATTTGTCATTTTATGAGAGAAAATGAAGAAAACTGCAAGGCTACAGTAGATGTTGATTAAGATTGTGGATTAAACTAGGCAATGTGAAGCAAACCTCTTGACTTTTGCTATTGGGTTTTTAGTAGATAGTTTTTTTAATTGGACTTCATTTGCTTTCCATTACCTCAGTGATGATACAGTAGGAGGTTGTTTGTTCTCTTGAAAGTATCACTAGCACATACGCTGCTGTGGATGTCTTATGAATAAAAGAAAATGCTCATATTGTAATTCCAAAAAGCAGAATACAAGACAAATCATGTTTCATTTCAAGGTTTTACTAGTGAGAAGTATCTGTATTCATGAAGCCTAATTGAAAGGAAGCCTGCCTTGCGTGTAGAAGTGGTACAAAGAGCAGGAAATGAGATGGTTCTTAATGCATTCACTGACAGATGATAACCTTTGATTTCCCACCACTTACATCAGAAATGGCTGCTTGGAATGACAGTCACAAGTCAGCAGTCTCTGATGCTTGCATGCATGTTTCTAATGCAGGTGTTGTCACGCTGGGGTGAGGAAAGATAGACGTGAAGAGCTGGAGAGGAGAAAACCCTTGAGACACACAAAAACACATAGGTACTGAAGAAACAGAGACTGATGTCTGTTTTTAGAGTGATTTGGCAATATGCAGTGTTTTTACCCACTGGATCTAAATGAAATGGGCTAACTTAAAGTGACAATGCCAGACAAAAGGGGAAATAAACCATTGACAGCAAGACAAAGAAAAACACTCCACATACAGGAGAATGAGAGAAATAAAAGAACTAATACAATTAAATCAAAAATCCATTCCAGTCATTTTAAAGACAGTAGAGATACATGTTTCCATAAAAGATTGATATCATTTTTTGTTGCATATTTTAAGCAACCTTGTGTTAACATTTTAAATGCCTAATGTTTGCATGTAATGCACAACTTAGAGAGAGCAGTGCTTTCATTGTATCTATTTTAGAGCATATTTCAGCACCATGGACAGTGATCAGATTATATGAAGTGATGTAGTTTTCCCACTTTTGGTAATAATGACAAACTGCCGGAGTCACATATCCGATATATATTGCTGTTGTTGACATCTCTGTCTCCACTTTAGCTGAGCTAACATTAGCAAATGTTATAGTTTTATGGACTGACAGAACAAGCCGCTGCTCAGCTCTAAATGACTGGAGATCCTAATTAAGGTGATTAAACTATGAATGTAATGTACTTAGAGTAACTGAGGGATTCCAACTATTTTTTACTGTCTACTAGCATTAAATGTTGGTCAGTGCTGGACTGCTACCTAGCTAACGTGACAATGAAAATGGCGTGCACAGGCAGCTAGCTCTAGATGGTTTATTGACCTACTGACTCATCCCTCTGTTGGTCTTTGTATAATTTTGATATTTAAAAATTAGAAAGGATTGCTTGTTTTATTTCACTCTCTTATCAGATAACAGCAAACAGTAACTTCATAATTTGGCTAACTCACAAAGTACATGTTGACGCAGCTTATAAAATGTAAAACATAAGAAGGCTGCCAGCATTGATATCCCAACCATGATTTTATGGGGGACAATTGGGCATAGCGATGATGTAGTGACAAGACATTTTACGTTATAAAGTGGTCAAAGGGGGCAAAATCGAGTTCTGGCTTGGATGAAGATTGTCTGAAAATTCTGGGAAATGTTGGAAATAATCTTTTGTTTTAGCCCTCCATTGGAAGGTAGCAACATATGATCAGCTGCAGAGCAGCAAAGTCAATCTTGTTGAAGGACACTTCAGCAGTGCCAGTGCTTCATGATGAGGGGCTTGAATGCAGGATAACCAGTTGAAGGACGAGAACACCAGCCTGTTAACTTGTAGCAGATATGAATGAACAGGGACATGTGAGAAGCACTGATTTCTGTTGCTGCTGTGAGCCTGTGAAAAGCCATTTAAAGCACACCACTCTTTTGCTAAAAGTTCATACATTTTAAACTTTTAATGCTCCCTCTGAAGCTAAGATCTAAAAGCCGAAAACCAGCCAGAACTGTGAAGAGCGATTCCAAGAGAAAACACAGTGTAGTCTACCGCACACAAATACTGTGTGATGTAGAAGGGATTGACCTGAGCGGGCTACTTAACATCCGTCCTGACAGCCGCTATTTAATCCACGTTTCATGTTGTCATGCGGTCTTCCTCCATGCAGAACTAATTGGTTGTTTTTGCCTGTTGTGCAGGAGCCCATGTCTGTGAAAAACTGTGAAGGACACTCATTACAACTTGTACAGACACTCAGGCGTGGACATAGATGCAATCATGGGTGCAGACGAGCACGTAAACACAGGCAGGAAAAACTGAACTGCATTTGGTGAATGAGGGTCCTAATAAGAGCACTGAGCGAAAATCTCCTTGAACCCGTTGCCATAGCTTACCACACACATACACAAATACACACATATGCACATCACAAGCCGCCACTACCAACACAAACACACATCTTTCACACCCCCTTCCGCACTCTCTCTATCTGATTTGCATTTTGGTTAACACTCTAATTGCCTCTCATTAAATACCTTGTCAATTTGATTAATTGGTGCGATACAGAAATGTAAAACAGCGGAGCGTTACAATGAATAGTGAACAGTTTCTGATTGGGAAAGACGAACATTCCAGGCTGAAAATGCAAAACAGAGGTGAAATATCACTAACTCCTCATGCACTTTTAAGTTGAGTCAGGGTTTTTCTATTCCTGAAGTGAATCTGTTAAACTCTGAAGAAAATGAAACAGTTAGGAGAGTTACCTGGGGTTAAATTTAGCATTTTGACTCAGAGTTAGCATAACAGCAGTCATTTACCCCCCAGAAAGTAATCATACTCGGCTTGAAAATTGGCTATAATTGTAATGAATTATATATTTTAGCCACTCTTAGCCACATTTTAGACAAAGCTAAGGGATTCTCTATATCCTTTGAAATGGCAGGTGCTGTAATTGTACAGTAGCCTAAGTGAGAGATAGTATAAGAGTCCCCCCCCCCCCAACTTTCTGACTTAAGAGCACAATTTAAAAGTTATAAGAAAACTAAACCTCCCTGATGAGATTGAAAAAGTAGAATGTCATCTTACAAAAATTCTGTAATTTAGAGACAATTTGGATTTTTTTTCAACCTGGGAGAAGTTAGCAATTGGGAGGTGCAAACATAGCACTCGCCACCTTCGTTGAGGAAAACCAGGGAAATGCAAACTCTGAACAAAAAAAGAAATAAAAATGTCTGGATTAGCTGCATAGGGAACTACTTACGGGGCAACTTGCTAACCAAACTAGCTGCCTGAAGTTGCCTCTAAATCTTAGCTTAGATTACTTAGAGGTCAGATAGTTTAGAGTTATTGTAAAGAATGGGGAAAAGGTTTATTTCAACCCTGTCCTTTCTGTTTTGCTAGCTTGCCCTGGGTGCTTGTCACATGCATCAATGGCATTGTGGTATTCTCATCCCGCACAAGGCAAGGGTCAATGTGATTCAGTTGACCGAGCATGGCCACCAGTTGCACAGCCTGCCACTCAAATTCATGAAACCATCATCTTCTTTGCCTCCGCTGCACTAGGTGATATTGCATGTCAGGGACTTTTATTATTGAAATGAGACATTTATGACAGGGAGCCCTTGCCACATGAGAGCGGCCTCCTGAATCATTTCAATGCAGCTAGAGGAGGAAGAGAAATGAGATTTGACAGATTATTGAAACACACCACCTGCGCTTCCTCACTCGTCACAATATGCCAATTTCAATGTAAAAGAAATCGTGCTGGTATTGAGCTGAGGTTCACAAAAATCATGATCTGGGGGATTTATAGAAGAAAGCTTGCTGCTGGTGTTGTGCGCTGTGTGTCCTCAGAGGCAGACGAGGTCGGTGTTGAATAGGCAGGGGGTCTATCGCAGCTTATTGTTTTGTGGTCCATTGCAAGCCTATTCAGTCTGAGATACTGCCATTATTCGGTCAAACATTGGCGAATGCAAACAACTGCATTGTAGAGCTGTTTTAAGTCTGTAGGGAGCTGATGTAATGTTTAAACTGTGTGTGTACATGTGTGTCCGCTTCTATTTGCTCACAATGTCACCATATCTGTCAGATTTAGCTGTGAGGTTGAGTGGTTTCCATCACGCTCTTATCTCTGCGCAGCAAATACCCATTCACATTTATGCACACACACACACACACACACACACACACACACACACACACACACACATACACACACACACACACACACACACACACACACACACACACACACACACACACACACACACACACACACACACACACACACTTATCTCTGGGCTTTCCTTATCACTCTACTTTGTATTCAACAACATTTAGCCATCTTAGTGGCCGACTGATTCAACCCTGTGACACATTAAAATGTTGACATGAGCCCTCTGAGCATATTCAACGCCCCAGGCCTGGCACTGATTGGCTTTCACTGTGCTACTTTCAACCCCGTCTCAACACATGTTCCAGCCATGTCCACACCACGGCCCACTAGTAACCCAGTATAGCCACTGATGTGTGTAATTGGTGCATCACAGGCGGCAAAATGTGACATTAATAGCTGGTAGCTGGGCCTCGCCGTTTGATATCTGTGTGATCGAAGTTAAAGAAGTAAAAGGTGCCTTTATTGCATAAACTGTAGAAATAATGGATGTATTAGCGACACTGGTTGGTTTGTCAACTACCGTTTTAAAGCATAATGTTTGGCAATTTGGCCATTGCCCTCTTGGTTTTTTTAAAAACCGGACGTGATGATTTTTGGACAAGAGGGTGGAGCTGGGAAGGATGACGCAGCCAAGCCAATGATCTAAGCTAAATGCTAATGAGGGAAATGTTCAACCCTTAAGAAGCGAGTCATCCGACAGAGTGACATTTCTTATAGAAAATAGTTATTTTACCTTCATAAAATTGTAGACCAGTATGGATGGATTAGATTATAAAAGACAAAGAACATGCAATAAGTGTCTCAAGGAGTAATAACGAACATACAGTACAAAGTGGGCCGATAACAACTGACATACTGACATTTTCAGTAAGGGTTGTAGATCGATGATGACACACACACACACACACACACACACACACACACACACACACACACACACACACACACACATATAAGCTGTATATATATTCTGCCCTCCATATTTCTAGCACACCACTATGAACCTTAACCTTTAAAGGAAGAGTGTTTGGACAGATGCTTGGTTTAGGGCTACTGGGAACCATTTTTTATTGGCAATGGTAACCTTTAACTTGAGAGGTATATGAAGGCTATGCTAGATTGTTCATTACAGCCATCCCTACGGACTACCGGAAACTACTATTTTTAGTGTTGCTCGTGGAGCATTCATGGGTTATATCAAATGATGTAATGAGTTGATATTGTGTCTTGGTCTCAAGAGCGCAGTTGAGTAAAGAGAAAGAGAACTTGTAATCAAAATTAAATTACTGTTTGATATTGATGGAATCCAAACATCTACATGTCTACGGATAGCATACTTGCACGTATAGCTTCCATGCACGTTTGCCCACATATAGATAAAGAAGAAGATCCCATTCGACCATTCTTACGTGGACACAATATTTGCAAGAGTAAACAATAAGATCAGAATAATAGAAAACAGAAGAAGAAAAAACAGGACAGAAAATGAAGATATTTCAGTGAAACATAAGAATTGTTTTGATTCTGAATCATTTTGCCCAATCTACATCTCAATTGACTCAAAGCGTATTGCCCTTCTCTAACTTGTCTTCTCCTCTTTATCTCCTCATTTGTGATTTAATTATCCCTAATGCTTTGAAAATTCAGTGTATATGATGTACAAAATGTGTGTTGCATACACGCATACACACACACACACACACACACACATGCATAAAACCTGCGCGTTCTGAGCCATTATCCCCGGTCTTTGTCACATATGCTGGCTATTAATCAGCCACCAGTTAGCTCATCAACAGGCACATTGAATAGCGGAACAGCAGGTAAACACACAGGCAGGCGTACCCGCACAATCACTTCCTACTTTCCAGGGCATTCCCTCTGATTGGAGATTAATGTGCCCATCTGGACCTCATTACACCTCAAAAATGTTGTGGAACTTTCTCTAAACTTTTTCTGAGATTAACGTTCAAACAGGAAGATAAAATGCAGTTAATATGTGTGGAGGAGAACTTTTATGTGTCAAACACACAAGTAAGGTCACAGGTTGCATGTTAATTGCCATTATAGCTGCAGATGGCGATAGGATATTGACTGATGGGCACTTAAAGCCATTTTGCATACCCGATGCAAGGTTTAGCAGGCCTATACCAACATCAAAAAAAGAAACATAAAAACATGTTGTCCAATTTGCTGCTGCTAAGCCCTTCCACCAGGCTAAAATATACAAACCCCAATTCCAATCAATTTGGGACGTTGTGTAAAACTTACACAGAAAAAAAACAGAATACAACGATTTGCAAATCCTTTTCAACCTATATTCAATTGAATACACTACAAAGACAAGATATTTAATGTTCAAACTGATAAACTTTATTGTTTTTTTTTGCAAATAATCACTCATTTTAAATGTGATGCCTGCAACACGTTCCAAAAAAGCTAGGACAGGGGCATGTTTACCACCGTGTTACATCACCTTTCCTTTTAACAACACTCAATAAGCGTTTGGGATCATTGTATTCAGTTTTTATGTACGTTTTACAGAACGTCCCGACTTCATTGGAATTGGTCTTTTGTGGACATTTCTGAATGTAGCCCTTCATATTTCTAATTTGTTCTCCCAATAATGATGCTGACATTAGGCATACGCATCCACATTTTAAGCCCTTGACAAACACTCTGACACTCAGACATCCGAAATCAATGCAAACAATCAATTTCAGGAAGTGACAGGCTGAAAATGAACTTCCAAGCCTTGGCATACAGAGGTTAAACTAATTGGGTTACACTTAAATGCAAAGGTGCGTGTGTGTTATCACATTGACAGATGTCAGTATGACATCTCTTCCCGACTCAATCCCTTGGGGCTCAACCTTTTCTGATCTCGCAAATGAAGTAGGCGCTGCTTGCTAAAACTGATTTTCCCAATGGAGCACACGGTCTGCCCCACTGCTTTGCTGCTCATTTGCTTGAATCAGTATTATTATTAGTCTACATCTAATGGGCTTAATGGTAGGAATGCAATGTAAATAATGAATTTGAGTTAGATTGATTGGAAGAAGAATATTGGTGCAAAAACGAACAAGATAAAATGAGCTCATTAAAGAGTTTTTCTCTGCTGCACTCTAGTATATTATACAGTCTGTGTAAATTTGGCAGCAGCCAAAAGATTAGAGAAGCGCATTTGTGAATAGCTAGTTAGCAGTTAACATGTCTGAACCTTCTGGGAAAGTGTACCGTGTAGGTAAAAACATGAAAGAATATGCAATGTGCTCCCTCCATCAAGAATTACTGCCAAAGTGCCCTTTATAATAGCACTTAACTTTCAGTCACTTTACTGGAAGCTATTCAGCACCAAACTAAGGAGATGTGTGAAGGTACTATATGAGGCTCCCAGGTGTGAATGTGAAACAGGTTGTTGCTGAAGAGAGCATGCATGTCTGTCACATCGTCCTTGTATAAATGAGGGCTAAAGTGTGTAAAGTCTCTTTTCACTTTCTACTGCTAGTCACTTCTTTTAAAGGTCCCATGACATGGTGCTCTTTGGATGCTTTTATATAGGCCTCAGCGGTCCCCTAATACTATATCTGAAGTCTCTTTCCCGAAATTCAGCCTTGGTGCAGAATTACAGCCACTAGAGCCAGTCCCACACTGAGCTTTACTCAGAATGTGCCATTTCTGTGTCTGTAGCTATTGAGGAGGAGAGAGGGGGGGGGTGTGGCTTTGACCAACTGCCACTTTGCTCGTTTGAAATCCATGATGTCTCTTTCTCAGGGTTGGCCAAATTCTCTGGGCGGGCAAAGCAGAGAAAGGGGAGGTAACCTTGCTCCTTATGACCTCATAAGGAGGAGATTCCAGAACGGCTCATCTGAGCTTACTTTTTCTCAAAGGCAGAGCAGGATACCCAGGGCTCGGTTTACACCTATCACCATTTCAAGCCAATTGGGGACCATAGGCAGGCTGGGGGAACTCATATTAATGTTAAAAAACCTCATAAAGTGAAATGTTCATGCCATGGGACCTTTAAGAGGCAGTATACACTGTAATTGTTGTCAATAGAATTCAGGCATCTTTTTACGATAACATGCAACATGGAGGACAGGGTGCCCTAATAATGATTTGGTCTCCTCATCCCCCAGGTGAACGGGCGCAACTTCTCCAAGGTTGACCATGAGGAGGCAGTGGTGGAGGCCATCAGGCGAGACCCCATCGTTGTCCAGGTTCTCCGGCGAACCCCCACCAGATCCACGGCCGCTGTTGCACATAACTACAGCGGCGCGCCACAGGACGTGTCTGTGGTGGATGTTTGCACGCAAACTGACATTACCTTCGAGCACATCATGGCACTGGCGAAGCTTCGGCCTGCTACTCCGCCCGTCCCCGACATATGTCCCTTTCTTTTGTCCGACAGGTGGGGCAAACACTTACTATACAGATGTAGCCATTGCAAGAAGTTTTCCATCTACTGAAACACTGAGATGACATGGATAGGTTGAAAATGTTTACCCCGTGTTTTTTAAACTGGAACCAGGATATATTTTCCATCCCAAATAAACCTGAAGCTTCCCTGAGGCTTCTCTTTTATTTCATGGTAGTAATTAAGCAGTTGTATCATAGTGTGGAAACCTCCAGCAAAGCTAAGTACTTTGTCCCTGTGATATCATTATGTGGAGCCAACCCCGCATGCGATAATTGCTTCTGTGTGCTACATCCATTTTCTTTAATGGAAGCTTTTGCTGGGCGATTAAAAGCCAATGGGCTGATAGAGCGGGCATTCTGGCGCAACGTCCATTCTGTGGCTATTTATAGGGCTTTGCTGGGCAGGAGATGAAATCAATGTGTCCTATAAAACTACAAATCTGCCAGTCTGGGTCAATGATTATGGAGAGGCAGTTATCATGAAACAATTTACAGAGGTCATGACTTTTATGTGGCGATTGGTTGATGTTTGCATTCCTTGTTAAGACTTTTGTTGCAACATGAGACAACTACTTTTATGTGAGGGTTCTGCACAATAAAGATCAGAATATTTTATGTTTTTTTTTTGTTTTATTTTCTCAAAGAAGCCATTTAAAAATGCAGCTAATAAAACTAACATCACTCTCACACTGCCAAAGACATTCAATAATGTATTGGCTTATTTTGAATTAGTGATAACAACCCTGAAGACACATACATATGGGAACATCAGTGGTCTTTAACTATCTCTTCTTCTTCTTTCTCTCTAGTTGTCATTCCATCCACACCATGGAGCATGAGTTTTATGAATGTCCAGAGTACCTGTCCAATATCCCAGCAGAGGTGGAGAGGACTGAAGAATATGAGTATGAGGTACGGTTTTGCATATTCCTGCTGTATTAGTGTACTTTAAAGTACTGAGACAGTAGTATGTTTTTGCCTTTCAGTCAATATGTCCACACTACGGATGGAAATTAGCCCTTGGCTACAATCCGGCATGTTTACATGCATGTATTCCATGTTTGTTCATTAGCATGCACTGTCCCAATTAAATAAACTTTGGTCCAGAACAAGATAACTTGATTGGTATAAATTGTCATGGTCCACATAGGATAAATATCATCTATTTTCCTTTCATCTCTCTACTGTTCATTATCCAATAACGAAGAAAGAAAACAGAAATATCAAAACATAATGGGCAAGTTGCAAAGGGAATTTACCAACAACATGTATGCTCCCCAGAGGATGAACCCTTTCCATTTTGGACAATTCATTATCCTTCCTTCCTGCTGTTATTTAACCATATTTTGATGGGTGCTGAAAAGGATGTAATAAACTGATAGTGATATACAGTGTATTCAGTTTTCCAATGAAAAATCGAATGGTGATAATGCTGTATCAGACTCATATGAAGTCCCAGGATGTGCACAGCACAATACTTACATAATACAATACTAATATAAATGCATGTTGGGAATTGCTGTGGCTTCAGATTTCGAAGATATTCCAACTAGATTGAATGCAGTTGGACAACAGTAATACACAACCTCAGAAGACAATCCAAGGTCAGCCCTGGCGTGTGATGATCACAAGTCCCACAACAATACAAGAAAATTGGCGGCCCCTTGTGAAAGTTGCATCTTCGCTTTAGATTGTTCTGCGTAGCACAGCAAAGACCCTGGGTTTAGGCTGAAAGAACATTCTTCATATAATCGTACCGAAAGAAAATCCCTGTCTGAAAGGCCTCCCTGTTGAATTACCGTTGGGTTTCATTCACAGTCTGATAGTTTCCCTTTCATCATGCACTGTCCTTCAGAAATATGTGTCCCCTTTTTAGGAAGCCATTTTAAGCTTAATGCAAATTGTGAATGTTTTGTGGTAAAAAGCAAGCACTCACTGTTTGTTTGGGTGACCAATGTTACAGAATGTAAAGACCTTGCACTGATTTTTTTTTGTATGTTCAGTTGTGGCTGGTGGATTATCTGCCATTTAATGAGTGTTATCTTCTGCATTTCCAAACTTTGGTCTGGTGTATGGTCAACAGGACTCAAAATATTGTATATTAAAAATACAACTTAACCTCAATTTACATGGCTAGTTTGGAATGGCACAATTTGTGATTCTTTACAAATCAATATTATTAGCAGCTGCATTTCTTTTATTAGTATATGTGTCTAGCATGTGTTAATTACACAAATACTGTACGATAGATATATTTAAGATGAGCGATCTTTTCAGGATTATTGTTTAATACATGACCTTATATGTACAGCCATGCTAGAGGTTCTTTGAGGCTGCCCATAGGCACAACTTTGAGCTAATGTCAAATGTAATGGCAATGCTAACATGCTGATGTGAAACAGATAACTTAAGCCTGTTCATCGTCTTACTTTAGCATGTAAGCATACTAACATTTGCTAATTGCCAAACAACTACTGCATAATAAAATAGGCTACCACTCCATACAGTCTACCCACACGTATCTCCATTGTAACTGATGCATCATGCCACTCAGATGGTGGACCTCGAGGTCATGCTAGGTGACAGTGATGGGCTGACGTTTGCTACTGTCAGTGGTTCGCCCTGGTTTATTAGGCCCTTCCTGGTTCAGTGAACTGCATTGTGGGTCATTAGGATTACTCTGCTGCCAGCTGTGGCCTTACCTTATCTACGGTGTGTGTCAGGGGTGGGATGGGGGGTGGAGGGCTTGTGTTTAGTAATAGCAGTAGTATCAGAACAAAGTCGGCTTTACAACACACACACACACACACACACACACGCGCGCGCGCACACACACACACACACACACACACACACACACACACACACACACACACACACACACACACACACACACACACACACACACACACACACACACACACACACACACACACACACACAGACAGACACACACACAGTCAAGCCCCCCACCCGCCAGATGTAGACACATCAAATCAGCCGTCCTCACTTACCTCTGTCCATCCATGTGTATCTAACTGAAACATGAATGGCTTTCCTCTTGGATGGAACAGAATAGGGCTGCCGTTCCCAGGAACGTTACTTCTGACAGGTTTAGCTTCACTTCCAACTGATTGTCCACATGGGTACTCCTGCTGTCATAATACTACTGCTACTTCTGCCAAATCTACCAAACGACAATATTGCTGAGTAGCAGACGGTAGATGTAGAATATGAGTTTCAGAGCTAACCGTTTTATATCTTTGATTGTTAGGGAGGAAAAATAAAGTTGACAGTGGAAAAGCAAGCCATTCCTATTCCAATATCCAGACTAAAAATACAGTCATGGATATCTGAGTTAATCATGTTCTTAACAGTTGCAAGCCCTTTTGGAAATTTATATCTACTTCCCAGGCAAAGTAATATGGAATAATGGCAGATTTTAATGAATGCTCTGTTTGATTATCATTTTACACAGTGCTGTTATTGAAGCGGCAGCAGCCTGCCAAAAAGCAGCCAGTTAGCTGATTGCTAAATTAATCAAAATAAACCATGTCTTATTATGGATTGTCAACGGGTGCCAAACATCAAAGACTGTTTTTTGAATCTTCAACAATAAAAATATATTGGTATGCAAGGGGTGCTACAAGAATAAAGTCTTTTTGAGCTTTGTCAGTGCAAGGATAAAAGGGGATAAAATAAAGAAGAAAAAAATAGTACATACATATTTTTATAAATCATAAATGAAGAATGGTCAATACCAATGCAGCACAGGCCAAGATATCCAGGCTTTCCCTCTCTAGTAGATGCTACAATTACCATGATGCAACTAGATACTATCTTTATCACTGCATGATACATGTCTTAATCTTTAAACATCCACACCACCATTTCATAAGTCAGGTTTACGGTTAAAAATCTATCTTTAGTTAATCAATCAATCAATCTATCAATAACCCAGGAAAGATAACCCTGATGGCATCATTGGTGTTATGTTGTACCACTATGCCAGCAAAATGGTCGCCATGGAAATAGGTTTGCATAGACCAAGTACCACATAAGCAGATGAGAAAATCTGAAAAGAAGCTACAGCACAGTATCAGTGGGAAACCTCTTATTTTCCAGGCGGACTAAATTATCATCACTTCACTGTAAACACTGTCGCTATAAAATAGTGGCAGCTGAAAGGATGTCATCATCTGCATTGTGGAAACAATGAGCCAATGAACATTAGGCACGGCAGTCATTTATTTTGAATGCAACATGAACTATGCATATTAGACTGAAATGTTACAAGCAGATGTTTATGTGGCTCTAAAAGACAGCATGCCACCTATTGGCACGTCTCCATTTCTTATATACGTTAGTAACATGTGGTGAATGCAATCTCTCTCATTTTTAAAATTAGGAAACCACATACTGTAAATGAAGACGATAAATCACATCAATTGTCACAATGCATTGTAAGCAACATGAAATTAGTTTTGACATCACCGCTGTGCCATAATTTAAACTCCACTGTGGCACATATCAGTATCCAATCATCACTAATCGAGCCTCTCTACAGTCTAAGCACCCACGGCTCAACGGGTCTTCACTAGTAGGCTTCACACCACGATAACGGACTCCAGTAATTCAGCGTAGCACCCAATGTGCACTGACATAAAGGCCTTGGTCTGATCCCACTGTATGTAGCTGTTATTTCACTGTCAGGGATTGTACAAATCAGCCAGTGTACTAAACTGGTGATGAGTGTGGGTAGTCCAGACCGGCGTATAGTGTAACAATATTATAAACTCCTAACACACTCCAACCTTTGAAGGTCAGGGCTGTCTGCACAGGGGGTTAAATGCCACAGAAATTAATTACTTCCCCTGTCAATCTCTGCTATCTTGGTTTCCCATGTCAGAAAAAAGGGGGAGCTGGGGCTTAATTCTTGCCCCCAACCTTCATCCTCCTTTTTACCCCACTCCCCTCTTTTCTCAACTTCACAGTGCTGAAATGAATTTGGCAGCGAGGGGTTAATACAGATCACCCCCTAAGTTATCTTTATGTGATTACTTTTATACACAGCAGAAATCAAAAGAAGCCAGTAGTGAGGCAATCTAAATTTAGAGACATTTCCTGTGGGACGGACCAGCCAGTGAAATACCATCACTATAGCCATCAAAGACCTGCCCCTGTATGTTGTCACATGCTGGGTCTAGTTTGATACTGGCAGGCTTTAATTTCATTGATGTACAGGACGCATGCTGGGGCTATGTTTATGTGTGTGTGTGTATGTGTGTGTGTGTGTGTGTGTGTGTGTGTGTGTGTGTGTGTACAGGTGTGTGTGTGTGTGTGTGTGTGTGTGCGTTAGGAGTTGTTGGAGCACAAAGAAGAGCTAAAAGGAAAGTCAAGCACAATCATTCTAAATGAATTCTAATTCTGCTCAAGTGGCCAGAAAATCTATTCATGCAGATTAAAAGCCAGAACATTAAAGATACAAGTAACAAATAAGCAAATCTGTTTAAATAAAATAAAGAGAAATTGCGGCCATCAAGAACATGTTATATTGCAACAATGCAACAAAAATGATGTCCAAGAGGAACGTTTGTTTTGAATGTATCATGTTAAACGTTTATTCGCATGCACCAATGCTCTAATTGGTTATGTTTGGGGGTATAAGGCATGTACAGTAGTTGTTATGGTTAGGGGCTTGGGGAAACAGTCCTCATAAGCATATAACTATGAATGGGTGTGTGTTGTGTAAAAGAGAGAGAGAGGTAGGCATTTACGGTTGCCTGGATATTGTACATCAGTAGAAAATGAACATAGATCATCTTTGCCTAAAGCAATCTCACTACTTATTACTACAGAACAACAAAACACTTCCAAAGTGATTAGTGACGGTGATGTAGAGCATAAAAATCAAGTTGGACCTCATCTCCAATGGGTGGTATCGTTTCAGCTGCTCTGTAAAACAGATGAGTAAACTTTGTGTTTGAAATGATATGGTTTTGGAATCCATCAGATCCACTTGGGAAAACAGGTGCACTCATAACAGGTGCACCATGGGAAAACATTTCTGGTTGAAATCATTATTTGTTTGGTTGTGTGTGAAACAGGAGGTGGAGCTGTGCAGACAGAACAGCCAGGAGAAGCTTGGCTTGACGCTGTGCTACAGGACCGACGATGAGGACGACACCAGCATCTATGTCAGCCAGGTAGGGCCAGATGTTCCCGTTATTTGGTCCTCCTACACTGACACTTAAAACTGTTTTCTTTTCAGCATTTAATGGTAATTGCTTTCCCGATCACACAATTACTGATTACTGATGATCTCTCTGATAGAGACAGGGCTGCATGTCCGTTAAATCAAACTCAGGGTCCCATGATCAGTTTCTTTGGAGCTTGGAGGACGTTATAAAAAAGATGGAATGAAATCCCATTTGAATTTCCATGTTTACATTCTAAATAAGGGAGCAAGTTGAACTGAATGAGGGAGGAAGGAGAGAAACGCGTTTGCCAGTCTTTGGCCACGCGGAAGTCAGGTTTGAAATTCACGTCCTGCCATTCTCATTCCTCCTCTTTCGTTTTAATTGAAGGCTTTAATTAGCTCTGAGCGACAACCGTCTCTTTCCCCACACACAGTATGTCAAATGACACATTTACTGTACCCACTCTGAATACCAAACACACTAAACAGAGGGCATATTACAGAGATTTGTCTTTCAAATGATTTACAGATCAGAAAAAAAACTTCCTCTTGCACAATTGTTGAGACAAAATGAAAACAAATTATTGCACTTTCCGAGACAAACCTGAATGAATGAGGGAATTATGAGGGCTTTAAGCTCTACAAACTGAAAAAGGAAACATGTTAAGTCTGACTGCAGGTGCAGTTCCAATCCCATTAGGAACTGAAAAGTAAGAGCTGTTATGAGGATTAGAATGCTGTAATTAAGGATATAAATGGCAGAATAGTATATTTAGCTCTTTTCAGTCTTTATAGAATTACATCAATCTCTAAAAAGGCAGGAGTCTCTGTTGTTCCGGCGCTGCGGCAGTGCTCCAGAAGTCCATCCTGCATGCGCAGCACACTGGCATACAGTAGTAAACATGGAGGCCACTGTGAACTATTGTTAGCTGGTACGTTCAGGGTGACAAAGACATTCACAAAAGTAAATAAGTGAAATTAGCCATCCGGGCTAATGCGTGCTCCGTAATCTGAACCAGCGTGAACCAAGACGGCCAGCACACTTATATTAACTCCTATATTAACAACTGCAGTGCATAATGGGTAGATGCTATATTGCACCCGACACACATGTTGACCTTAATACAACATACTGCGTAGACATCAACAGCAGTTAACAGACGTTATTGCTGTGTTTATATTTATTATACACTCTTGGTTGCCGATTCAAGTCAGTTAGACTAGTTTACAGTTGCATATTAAGTGCTTTGGGGGCCTTCTGTGAGTTATTTCGGGGTGCAATGGTTCTGTGAGTTATTTCGGGGTGCAATGGTTCTGGAGAAAGCTGCAAGCAGCAATACAGGAGGCCAAGCAATCGGCCCGTTCCGAACAGGCACGTTTTGAACAGGCGCTGCGCTAGTGTATGTAAATCTGTGAACCCTGCCAGATATTTCTCTGGTTTTCACCTGTTCTTCTTGAAGCAGACGGAGAATCTGAATGTTAATACAAAACCCGCTGAACCTCAACAGATTGTGAAAGCAGTCTCCCGCCGACAGAACGCATCTATTTTTGTATGTTTGATAAAAGGATAAAAATGCTAATTTCCCTCATTAAAATGTATGTACGGATAAAATCAGTGAGACATTGGGAAGTGTGTGATTCCTTTCTCTATTTCCACATGTAGCTATCTCTCTTGATCTTCAATACAAGAAAAACAAAGTGTATGAAATGGCTATTGAGAGCTTGTAGGGTTGTTGCATATCCACTGGGATGCATTTTGAAAAATATGAGATGTGAATTTCTTCAACTAAAATAGAATCACGTCTGTGCCATAAACACTTTTTTTTCCCTTTTAGTTGGGTTTTTCCATTTATAACTCATATACTCTTTAATATGTCAAGGACTTGCATGTACCTCAGTCAGTGTCATTCACAAGCTACTAAACTCAGGGTGAAGCACAAATGTCTGCGCCAAGAACCTGTGAAATGCAACATGTATCATGTGAAAAATACGAGGCTGTCAGCGAGAAAATAAGCTTCTTCACTTTATGGAAAAAACTGACTTTTTTCCCTGACAGCAAAGATGAGAGAGCAGTGGTTAGAGAGCGGTACATCAGTGTGTTTTGTGTGGAGAGAACAGAGAAACACAATGGCCGGCTGTCAGCATTGATTTTCATGTTCTTTTATGCAGGTGGAACCGAACAGCATAGCAGCAAGAGATGGACGCATCAAGGAAGGAGATCGAATTCTACAGGTGCTTATTTTCTACACAAGTATTATTCAAGCTAGGTTATGTTATGAACTCACATGTAGAGGTTTAACTCTCAATATTTTTCACATCTCTGGCAGAAGGTTATCGTTGATGTTTTCTAAAAAAAAAATCCCCTATTTCCTGTTTCTTTTTTCTATGTTGAACAAACATGCCTTGGTAGATCCTCCAAGCCGCTTGAAAGACTTAAGACCTTATTTTTAGAGGATAGCTAAGCAGCTGGTGTCTCCGGTCCACGCGAGCATATGTATATTTAATCACCTCGTTTTACAAGGGGAAATTAAAGCCCTTAGTCGCAGTTATACTAGACACTACATCATCTCTATCACTCCTCTCTGTCTCAGTCTTTCCCTTTCTCATTATGTGAAAACACATAGTGGTTCCCTCTAAACACATACTGCTAAAATTTCGCAACCTCATGTACAGACACTTTTTCTACTTTGGATTTTATTTGTATCCAGTCTACTGCAGATATAAAATAGTTTTAGTGGCCATTGTTTCACCACTGGACAAAGTGTCAAGCTTTGCACTCTTGACTCCACGCTTACCAATTAGTGGCACCAGGTGTGTCTAGCCAAGGTGAACAGTCCCTCGTTAAGACTTAATGAGAAGTTGTCTGTTTCTTGGAAAGCCTTTGCACAGAACAGTATGTGAATACAACTTTCACCCTTAGTACTATTACGTGAGCCATGTCTGTGATATTTATGAAATTCGGCCCATATTTCTTTCTGTGTTTGTGCACGTGTGTGTGTGTGTGTGTGTGTGTGCGCAATACACACTTGTATGCCTGACCTCACCCAACTAGTTGATGATTTCATTGAAAACACCTTCTATCTCTGACTGCCCTCCTTCTGATTGACTGTTGCGTCTATTTGAGCCTCTTGTGCCCCGCTGCCTGTAAGTTGTGCTGACAGCTTACAGACCTCTTTGCATCTGAAGAGTCTCTCAGTTCTTTGTTAGTGCACTGGCACCTTTCCTGCATGACACGGCCATTTTAACACAGAGTCGTGTGGTTTCGTTTGTATGGGGGGGACAATATGCACTAACAAACTCAACATATCTCTAGTATCAGTGTACTCCTCACGTACCCTACACAATTACAATGCATTTTTTTTTAAAGTACGAAAATGCACACAATACCAGTTTGTCACTATGCTATTTCGAATCGTTATGCATGCATCCAAAATGTGTGTTGTCCCTAAAAAGATAAATAGAAAACTACAAAACGTTTAAAGCGTGAACTAAGACAAAGTGAATTAAAAGAAATTGTTGGACTTGATCACGCAGTAAAGCACAAATTAGAGTACCCTCTACAGCAATGATGTTTTACTCTGAGTAAAGGCATTCACACAAATGGGTAATTTCTTATGTTTGTTAGTTTATGTAAATCACACTATCCGAGATATTGACTGTTATTGAAACAACAAATATGTAAAGCATGATGGATTAAAAAACACAGAGTGCTTGATGGACACTTACTGTCCTTTCAGTAACCAACATGTCAACTTACTTCCAGTCTAAACAACAATTATCAACATTACCTCTCCTCCATATTTATTGTACGTATCACTCTGATTTCCTCCATTCTCTTACTGTAGTGTTTCTGTAGTAACACGACAACGGTAGTAGTGTGAATAATTGTGGGTAGCAGGGCCTGCTGTACTGCTGGCCCTATTATCTTCTTCTGACAGCCCCATTACTCTAGTGAGGGAAAAGATGAACGGCACCTGTCAGAGAACAGTTAATTGTGTGTCTGGATGTGTGCTGAGAGCAGACTCTCTTGTGAGGTCGAACTACGCACTCGCAATTTACTCCCCTTACCAGGTGTGCAGCCATGCCTTTTCTAGGGATTGTGTGGAGTGGATGAAGTGTTGGGAGAAAGGAGGAAAGACAGATGGAGAGATCTGAGAAAGAAAGGTGTGAGACTAAGAGACTAATGAAGGGAGAAAGATGGGCAGAAAGGAGGAGAGAGAGAAAAAGGTGTCAGTATGTGATTAGTCAAGATGTGTCTTGGAAGAATAGGAACAATGGTTAGTTGTACTACACCCATCTTTTCCATTCATGTCAGTTAAATGGATGATGATGATCAAATTGCAGGTCCTGTCTTGGGTGTGTGGTTGGGACTTTGTACAAGTTCCCTCTTCTTAACATGACCATTTATACTCGTCTTTGATGTACAGATAAATGGCTGTGAAGTGCAAGACAGAGAGAAAGCTGTTGCCTTGTTGTCAAGTGAAGAAGCAAGGAGCATCGTACTACTGGTGACAAGACCAGAAATCCAGGTAAATACTCACACACCAACACAGAATCCCCTGTCCTATATTGAAAACCTATGTCATGTCAAATACCTTTCTGCTAAGTGCATTTTGCTTTCATTCGAACTGTCAGCGTGACTGTCTGGAGTTCCTACACACACACACACACACACACACACACACACACACACACACACACACACACACACACACACACACACACCGACGGAGACAGGATTCTGACAAGATGTTGTGATTTCAGCTGGAGGAGGAGGTATGGCTGGATGATGAGCAACAGGAGCTCGTGGAGGAGCTGAAGATGGAGATCCTGGAGGAGAGGAGGAAGCAGAAGGAACATAAATTTGACAGGGGAGATGAGGTGAGAGCGTTAACTGAGAGAAATGCATCAAAACAGGAGACAAAAAATGTCCAATTAAAGAGGCAGAAGAGTGTCAGGGAAAAAGGGAGGAGAGGTTACATGGTAGGACGGAAGGAAGGACTAAATAAAAGAAGGTGTGGAGGGAGGAAGGACGGTAAGAGCACAGGATTCCACCCCCAACACAAGAACGTTGCTATTGGACGATTCTACAAAACCAATCTTTCTAAAGATTAAACATTTTAAAAAATATGCGCTTCCTACAATATCTGCGCATGGCAACATATTGGTTAGGGAAAGATCATGGATATGGTTAGGTTAGTGAAGGTTAAGCAACCAAAGCACCTAGTTATGGTTATGGAAAGATCATGGTTATGGTAAATGAAAAGGGGAAGTTTTAACTGCAGGTCTATGATGGGATGCAAACGCTGGTCTCCAGCATTAAAATCAGACTTGCTAAACATACATCAACCACCTTAACTTTCAGCCTCTATACATTTAGGGCATACTGCTTCCTGCAATGGCACTGAACATTGGCATTGGACAGAAACCATAAGGTGCAGAATTGTCATATATGGACATAATTCCTAGGGATACTTGGCTGATCATTCTCCCTTCACAATGCACTAACACAAGCCTGAACTTAAGCATACATAAGGTCTTGCAAGTGAATGAAATTGATCTTGAGGAGGATTAATTGTTTTTAGCTCTCTTTTTACACTAGCATCTAGGTGAAGAAGAGATAACAACAGACACAGCCACTTGTTCCTCCAACAATCAAGACAAAGACAGTGGGTTTGGACGCAGTACAGACAGTCCAGAGCACCAACCACTGCTGGCTAGACTCCACAGGAGGACCCCAGCCCACTGCCTGAGGGAGCGATGGCGGGCAGAGCATCCACACACAAGATGGGGGACTGTAGTGCCACAGAATACCCAGAGTCCAAGGCCATTGTCCAAAGGCCAAGGCCATGAAGGGGTAGTAAGTATTCGCAATGGTGGAGGCGGGATCCTAGGTTTAGAGAATCGCTTCGAGCAACTCCTTGAGCTCAAGTGTCAAATCCGGAATGGAGGCGAGTGTGGGGTGTACTCAATTCGACACAGTATAGAGTGTAGTCTCACTGAGCATGGAGTGGATGAAGATGGCATAGATGGTGTTGGAGGA